>CAXKVW010000244.1:222500-811377 GCA_964058825.1 Carex arenaria
GCCAACACGTTCGGATGATTATCCAGACCTGTACGCGACGCAAAGTGACGCATTCTAAACCTATTATTCTCTACCAGTGCATTACCTGAAAAGGGAATCTTTTACAATTAGTAGATCCGGACGGTTCTTTTTAGCTTGGCACGAATCTCAAAGCCCAATAATAGTGCTCCCTATTTCCCCCCGAATCTCAAACCGGTTGAGATTTAATATCGAACCGTAAAGTGAGACCCATCCTCTACGGTACCTGGGATGATATTGGTCCCAGATCCGCCCTACGAAAGCGACCTGATTAGTTAATTATTGGGAAAATTATGCAAGCGAAGTTTTGATTTGCGTTTGAGTCAATGTCTACTTCTCAATCTCCTATTTTCTCAACCTCTTATCACTTTCCTGTACAGAGTCCACCCCTCTTGCTCTTTTAGTCGACCGATTGAAGAGAGGGAAGAAGTAAGAGAAGGGTTTCTTCTGAAATCTTTATTCTAGGTAAGTATTCATCATCATTTTTAGCTCCAATTGCGGAATTATAATAAACCAAAAGGTAATTTGCTTGATTTCTCTTTCGTTAAAGATCCCAATTATGTTACTTTCGAATTTATAATCTGTTTGAGGGATCTACTACTGGTTGGGTTACTTTTTGTATTATGCAATTAGTTATTCTGTAATTTGTGCATAGGTTCAATGGCGTCATACGAGAAGATGTTGTTCTTTTCTGCACTGGTTTTCTGCTTTGCGATGACAAATGCTAGAACTATGCTGCCTTCGCAAACTATGGGTAAAAGTTTTTTATTCTTAACCAATACCAGCACAAATTACTAGTTCGCAATTAGACTGACATGTACATGGAATTGAACACTGACGAACCCAAATCAAACCCCCAATATCATAGTTGACTTTAACTCCTATTCAGTTATGCAATTCTAAGTTAGTTCAGTAAATTCTTAACAGTGGACTTTCCCTGCGTTAGCTGTGAATAAGACTCTCTGAGCAATCAACCAAAACAAAAGAATAATAAAGACAGGATGAGCAGAATAGTTTTGTCTTGTTTTGTCAAAATATGAGGATTGAGGAGAAAATCGATAATTTAAATCCCATTTTGTATAAATTCAAAATTAGATATGTAGTTGTTTGGTATTGCATCTATGTTTAGCACATAAACTTAGACTTAACAAGACTTGGAGACATTGGAGCATTTTAGATGTTGAAGGGCTCTTTGTTTGCATAAATTTTGCTCATAGGCTCGTGGACTTATTGACAATTGAGCAACTCACCCCTTGAAATAATTTAATTTAATTAAATTTTGACTGCAAATCATTTTCTGAAGTGTTCATCTAAACAAACATTGTTTTTTTTTTTTTTCATGTTGTGTTGATATGTCTCAATACTCAGTTTTCTCCACTTGATATTGTTACAAGTTCTTCGTGATTGAATTATTTCATATTAGTAATTGATAATTGATCTGCTTTAGAATGGTTCTCGACTTATACTTGCTAAAAGTACAGTTCTCTCATACCATTAGCAGTAAATTGTAGCATTCCCATGACCATGTAAATCAATTTCCTTGGAAATTTGTTATTGAGGGCTCAGAACTACATTTTTAAGGAAATATCATCCAAACTTTTAGTGGCACAAATAACTAAAGAAAAAGGGTATATGACATGTCATTCAAATTAAGAGCACACATTGGAGTCAATGGTACTAAAAATTAAAACCGAATTTTTTTTAGTTAGCACTCCATTAAATCCTAATTAAACAAATACTATCCTAATCAACTTATTAATAAAATATCACCCACACGTTCTCAGTCCGCGCACCAAATTGAGCTAGTGCACGTACTGGAAGTGCGCACCTGTCTATTGACTTGGATTTTACTCACCTCACTTTACGTGAGGCTACGTTGTAGCAGCAAATTAAAGTTTTCCAGTGGATACATCATCAGTGGTCCGTGATCTCACAGTTTGAATTATTTTTTAAAATAAAAATACAAATTAAGCTTTCCAATTTATAATATCTGGAAAAAAAAAAAGTTTCTCTGAATTTGAATTTGTGATTTTTACACACAAAAACATTGTCTTAGTCATTAATTCAAATATTAATATCAAGAGGCTCATAGCTAGGATTATTAAAAAAAAATGACTAACTGCCATTGTCATACAATGAAGTGTATGAAGTTTTGGGAGAGAGTCATTGAGCATCGCTTAAGAAGGATCACAAGCGTGACGAAAAACTAATTTGATTTATGCCTGGGAGGTCGACCACGAAGGCGATTTTCTTAACAAGACAGCTTATGGAGAGATATAGGGAGCAGAAGAAGGATCTACACATGGTATTTATCGACTTAGAGAAAGTGTATGACAAAGTACCGAGAAAGGTTATGTGGTGGGCTCTTAAAAAGAAGAAAGTCCCAACAAAGTACGTTACCCTCATCAAGGATATGTATGATGATGTTGTGACTCTTGTCAGAGTATGCAATAGCAAAACCAGTGACTTTTCTTTTAAGATAGAATTACATCAAGGGTCAGCTTTGAGCCCATACATTTTTGCCCTAGTGGTGGATGAGGTTACAAGGGACATACAAGGGGAAATCTCTTGGTGTATGCTCTTTGCTGATGATGTGGTTCTACTTGACGAGAGTAAAACAGGGGTTGATAGGCAATTGGAGCTGTGGAGACAGACTTTAGAATTGAAGGGTTTTAGATTTAGGACTAAAACCGAGTATATGAGGTGCGAGTTCAACGGCGTCAGGTCAAAGGATGAAGATGTCACTTTGTACGAACAGGTAGTACCCAGGAATGACACCTTTTGATATTTGGGATCGATACTGTAGAGTGATGGCGAGATTGATGAAGATGTGAGCCATAGGATACGAGCGAGTTGGGTGAAATAGCGCCAGGCATTTGGTATCCTATGAGAAAGAAAAGTCCTACAAAATCTCAAAGACAAGTTCTACAGGACGGCGATCAGACCTGTGATGTTGTATGGTGCAGAATGTTGGATTACTAAAAGACGACGTCTCCAGAAGATAAGCGTAGCAGAAATACGTATGTTGCGGTGGATCTGTGGACATACAAGACGCGACCGAATTAGAAACGATAATATACGTTACAAACTTGGAGTGGTACCGATTGAAGAGAAGCTCGTCCAACGCCGCTTGAGATGGTTTGAGCATCTCCAACGGAGACCTCCAGAGGTGCCGGTGCGTACTGAAATCATACGTCGTATAGAAGACACAAGGAGAGGCAGAGGTTGGCCAAGATTGACCTGGGAGGAAGCAGTGAAAAGGGATTTGAAAGATTGGAATATATCCAAGGAGTTGGCTTCAGATAGGAGTGCGTGGAAGTTAGCGATTCACGTATCAGAACTGTGACTTAGAAAATAGTGTTTTAGGCGTGTTTAGAAATAGTATTATAGGCTTTAGGTCATATGACTAAGGACTTGGAGTCTAGGACGTAGAACTTAGGACTTTGACATCTACAATCTATAGTGTAGACATGATATAGTTAGTTTGTTATTAGTATTAGTATTATTACTATTATTAGAGGTACCATTATTATTAGTAGTAGTAGTATTATTACTATACTTTATGACTATCTGCTTCGTCTTGTGACTATGATTGCATTTTATTTCTAGCCTACTCCAACTTGTTTGGGACTAAAGACTTGGTGGTTATTGTTGTTATTGTTGTAACTACCATTATTTTTTCATCATTTGACATTGGACGATACGTATTTGAATTTCCATGCATTTGGCTGGTTGAAATAACACAGTTTAAAAAGTTTATTTAATACCAATAATTTACTTCCATTGATTTTAACTTGAAATTTTCAATGAGCGCAATTAGACAAAATGAACATTTAAATTTTCTGTACTCTCTTCGTCCCTTCCACTGTCTGCTTGGAAATAAATCTGCCTTTATTCTAAAGGAATAAAGGTTGCTGTTATTTAGATCTCAACCGTTCGAATTTTTCCATGTGCATATCTTAACAAAGAAATTTTTAATGCACGAATCTCAATGAAGATTAATGGTTGAGATCTGAATAACAGGTTAGCAGATTTATATCTCTGTCTGCTTACTTTGGAACTTGTATCGAAAATGACCAGTCAAAGAGGAATCTGCTAAATGAAAATTTTAAATTCTCTTTTTTGTGAATTACTGGGGTGCACCCTCAGTGCGCGCACCACTCAGTACGCGCACCACTTAGTACGCGCACCACATGGTGCGCACTTCTAGTATGCGCATCAGCTCAATTTGGTGTGCGGATTAAGAGCACGTGGGTGATATTTTGTTAAATAAGTTGATTAGGGTGGTATTTGTTTAATTAGTATTTAATGGGATGCTGACTAAAAAAAATTCGGAAATTAAAAGCTACGGTACAATCTATGTTTTTATTTTATTTTTTTATAATAGTGGGGGAATACCCCATCAATTTCATTAAAATCAGAAATAGTGAGAGGTACCAACCAGCTGGTACCAGTCACCAAAGATGGTACGATCTATGTTAAAGCAAGAATACATTATGTAAGAAAATTGAAAGCTCTAAACAAGGAATTATAACAGTTTAATGTTTTCTGCTTCACAAAATTTTGCCTCATGCTCTCCTAGATTTATGCAAATGCCATTATGCCAACAAACAAAATCAAAATAATAATGGAACTGTAAAGGGTACATCCCATCCAATAATGGTTTTAGCTAACCCAACTGATGACCAATGATTACTATTCATTTTGTCGTTTGTTGTTGTTGTTGCTTTTTATAGTTGTGAACTTGGCTAAGTAGGTCATCATTAGATGTCAAAAATAGATTCTTGTAATGAAATTATAGAAGTTTAGACATTCTGACAGAGTAAAAGCATAAAATGAAGACATCATACTGTATCATAGTTCAACAAAAGGCCACAGATAAAACTACACCAAATTATATAAATTATGCTCCTAACACAACATCAGCTATATTTTCATGGTTAATATTTACATCATTTTACTTCCAGCTGAAGTATCACAACCTACAGAAGAAATCATTTTACCAGTGGAAACTTTTAAAAGCTCTCAATTCTGTCAATTATGCGACAAATATGCATCAGAAGCTATAGACTATCTTTCTAGAAGCGAGACGCAAACTGAGATTTTTAGTGCTCTTTACCACGTTTGCTCCAAACTAGATTACCTTAAACAGCAGGTGTGCATATTGGTCTTAAGCAGTCATAAGGTCATACCTGTCATTTGTTGGTATGCTAATTTCCTTTGATGTTTTCATTTCCAGTGTATTACAATGGTGGATTATTACGTACCCCTTCTGTTCAAGGAGGTTGAGGATATAAGCCCAGATGATCTCTGTGATAGATTGAAATTATGCAAAGGAGATGCCAGACAAAGGTTGAGCTTTGTTGAAGGTGTGATGACATTGTGTGCATTAATTTTTTAGCTGTGCATTATCTAATATTTGTAAATTAAGTACAATGAAGAAGTGCTTTCTTCCATGCTAGGTGATAATTATAAGCCAACTAAGATGGAGAACATGCTGGTTGGAAGTAAGAAAAGTTCACAGTGGTGCAAAACTTGCGAAAAGGTTGCAACAGATGCCCTCTCATATCTTGAAAAAAATCAAACTGAAGCTGAGATCATTAAATTTCTTCATCAGGACTGTGCAAAATTAGATAACTTTGAGGAGGAGGTATGTGAAAAAATTTCTGTCAGTACTAGTTGATCCCTTTCTTTACTTGGTATACTTGCTTGTTGAAGTACATATCTTAAATGAAGATTTTTGAATGTGCAAGACTTTTGAAACATTAAATAGAAAATATGCCACATAACTCAAATGACAATTGAACCAAAAGCTAGTATCTTACCTTACTGGTCTAGGTTTTATGAAAATTTCCATTATTTCTCTTGTAATTTTCTTGTGCTTCAGGATGCCGTGGTCATTAATAACAAACCATTAGCATATAATACAGGGGAATTTAGTTTGAGACTGTACTTCTCAGTTAATTTATAGTGTTATATTGTCATGGCAGTGTGTTGTACTGGTGGATTATTATTCCCCTCTGTTATTTTCTGAGATTAAGAAAATAAGCCCAGAGAAATTTTGTGAAAAAACACATCTCTGCATTTCTGAGGACGTATCAGTGGCTACTCGTATTCATAAAAAGATAGAGCAATTTAATGAGGATACTTGCTCGATATGTGAGGAGGTTGTTGAACAAATTGCCACCAAGCTCAAAGATCCAGACACTCAGGTTTTTCTTTAAGATTTACTATTTAGTTCATTTACTCTTCTGTTGATTACACTCTTAAGCTTGTTAATGTATATTGGCAGTATGAGATTATCAAAATACTTCTCGAAGAATGCAAGAAGACTGATAATTATGTAAAGCAGGTGAGTTTTCAATTTATTGAAGAGTTCAAAAAAATTGAATTGCTAAAGTCCATCACTCACTTGTGCTTTTTTTTCCACTCAGTGTAAGAGATTGGTACTTACATATGGACCTTTGTTTCTGGCGAGACTTGAGAAGTTTCTAGAAACACAGGATGTGTGCACCCGCATTCACGCATGCAAATCCAGCATGCAACGTTTCTCTGGGGACGTTGTTATAGCTTCTGCTTAAATTAATACCATTAATTATATGGTAAAATAGGTGATCAATTGTTTGTTTTAATTTCACTGTTACCTTGTATTTAATTCCGGTGATATACATGGTGTTTCATAATGTAAATCGAAACAGAGAAGTGTAATTAGGTTGTGTCTTAACTTTTTTTAATCTATTCTTGTTCATAAATTGGAAATAAATTATTGTATTAGTTAAGGCTGTATAGCAATCATATTTTGTTTTGGGCTTATCCGTAATGTTGAGTGCACATCTCAAATTTATATACTTCTCTTATGTCTTATGTCAGTACTAGGGGAGCATCTAAAGCCATTCAAAAGAAAGCCACCTCTTTGATTTTAAAATTTTAGTTATGTATACTAAAATTTAATTTAAATTTATTTTTTTGAAACAATTTATATAGTCCGGCCCCCTCATAAATGATTACATGTCTATTTGTAGTTTAGTGGCAAGAGTTTATGTTGTGATTGTGGAGAACTTGAGTTCAATTTTCACTGGCCATAATTTGTGCATTTTAATTTTTAATCTCTTCTACTGAGATTTTCTAGTTCCGCCTCTGAGTACCACTGTCTGTATCTATAACACTGAAAGATGCATGAATTTAATTCAGAAGCTTTTCTTGGTTGACAGAAAGATTAATGTTTCACTATTTATTAGTTGGGCATGTAAATTCTCCGTGGAATTATTTGTTTAAAGACAATTTTATTATTTAAAATTTTTTATTCTAAATTTTTATAAACACTCTCAGGGAAGACTGAGGAAACTTTAAAAAATGTAATCCGAACTTTGTACATGGAGTAGAATATTTTCTTGGAGATGTTGTAATGGACAGAAATTATATTGACCCCCAAATTTATTTAATAGTGGTACTGACAGAAACCCAATTTTATGGAAATGGAAAATGGAGTTAAAATGTTCCAAATTTTGTGGAAATGGAACTTAGCATACACGGACAAGCAAAAATCAAAACCTGACATATATTGGGTGTGGATTCCAGATAGGGGTGTAAACAGTTGATAGTGATTGATAGGGTTATGTACCAAAGATCTCACGAAACAGGTTTTGGACTAAGAATAGACTGAGGCTCGAATCTCTAACTCAGGCCCGTCCGAAGTCGAAGAGAGCCCAAGGCCGAAGAGTAACCTTTACACACAACCTCGGGCCCAAAGCAACTCCGATCAGGCTCCCGCTCAAGGCCGCCCCGAGATGAGTGGAGGTACAAGAATGCGAAATAGCCCAGCCCAGCAAGGCCTGGAGTTGGCCATATTCAAACAATGCCTAGTCGGGCTTCAGCCCTAAAAAGCCCAACTCAATTCCAGCTTAACGTCACCGCCTGACGTCCGCACTGACAATAATTCGGTGCTGTGACCGCTTGTACGGCACGGTGTCAGAGCAGGGCCTATTTAAGGAAGAGAGCCCCATTTAATAAGGGGCTGGACTTTTACACACAAGAGGTATCACAAGTTAGAGTCTGAATACCTCTATTATTCCTGAATTGGGACCGACACCGCACACCGCCACTAATCTCGGCCCGCTTCCTTGCAGCAGGGCGAGCCCAAATACCCAAAGTCCAATACATACAACATGCTCCTCTAGACATGACGTATCTGACCAAACCATATCTTTATCCGTTATAATTTTTTAGATACGGGTACGAATATGGATAGTCTCGGATACTGATATAAATCGGATATTAAATGGATACGGATATGAATCAGATACTCGACGAATATGAATACATATATGAATATAATCTGGATAATTAAAAATAAATTACAGATGTATATTCTCATTAATAAATAATATCTAACTATAATATTTTTATTTATAAATTAAGTTTCATTGATGTACTGACTCCAAAAAAAAAATTGGCGCAAAAAAAAAAAAGAATCGTGACGCATTGCCTAATATAAAAGAATCATGACACATTTGGGTCAATAATGAATCATTTTTGTTGATGCACTGGCGGACTGCCTTCCAAGAATCGTGATTTTTTTTTTTGATCAAATCCAAGAATCGTGATACTATTCATAAAGTATAAAGTTAACGGAATAAAGAAAGCAAAAGAATTAGTATTTTCAGAAGCTTTACATTTGTCGAACAAGTAATCCCTTTATATTATAGTTTATAAAGCTTAATATTATTCTGTAGTCCTTATTTGTCTCGAACAAGTAATCCCTTTATAGTTTGTAAAGCTTAATATTATTCTGTAGTCCTTATTTGTCTCTTTTCCTTCCTCAATAGTCTGATAGCACTCAAAGTGCCTCCTCTGGCGCGTGTGCCATTTCGATATCTCTTTTTACGGTGCCCTAAACCCGGTGCCGATCGCCAGAAGCGAAGAAGCAATCCCTTCTGCCTTAGTCGTTAGCAAACCAAACGGAAGCAAAGCAAGGCGAACCAAATCGACGCAGCGGAGATGTTCGGCTCCACCAATCGTAAGAATGCTCCCAATCTATCCCTCCCCTCTCTCTCTTTTTCTCTTCTCTATGCTTGTTCTTTACCACTAGGTTTTCTTGGTCTAAATGTACTAGCCCTTCTTGCATCCCCAAATTGATGTCCCTGTCCATTAGGGTTTGGTTTTGGTTCCTCATAAAAAAACAACTAATTTCTACAAGGGGCCTCTTTTCTTTTCATTCCATGACTGAATTTGTAATCTATTGGTGATTGGATTTGCTTTTCACAACCTTCCTCTTATTCTTAAAGCTAATGGTAATTTGGTTTTCCTTCGAGGTAAGGGGTTCCTGTATAAAATGCAATTTATTTGTAATGATCTGACAATTAATACCATTATTGCAATGTTTACAATTCAGCATTCGGACAATCCACGAGCAGCCCTGTTACAATTAATACCAATATTACAATGTTTGGTCAGACACCGCCAGCCAACCAGAACAACCTGTTTCCACCAAAGCCCTTCGGCAGCCCCACAAGCACTCCTTTTGGGGCACAATCGGGGGGGTCTACCTTTGGGGGGACGTCAATGTGTGTTTTTGGCCAATCTTCGACTCCGCTTTTCGGCTCTTCCTCCACTCCTGCCTTTGGCGCTTCCACCACTCCTGCTTTTGGAGCCGCTTCTTCCTCCACTTTTTCAGGTTCGTCTGCTTGTCCATCTTCCTCTTAATTCTTTGTTTTTTTCCCCAATTAATGAATTGAATCATGGATTGCATTTTATTATTTTCTTTCTGCAATGTCACAGGTTCTGTGTTTGGGCAGAAGCCAGCTTTTGGGGGGTTTGGCTCCACTTTTCAACAAACACAGCAGCCCGCTTTCGGTAGCACTGGCTTTGGTTCAACCCCTGCATTCGGCGCCTCATCAACACCTACATTTGGCGCTTCGTCAACCCCCGCATTTTGTGCTTCGTCAACCCCTGCATTTGGGTCTACTTCAACCTCTTTGTTCGGTATGTACTATTACTGTTGTTTTATATTCTCCACACTTCCAACATCAGTGTGTCTTGGGATATACAAAGTTGTACTTTACAATTGCATCAAACTATTTGTGGTCTGTTCTGGATGTTTAATCTAATAAGATGAAATTACTGTTTTTTTTTAATTATTTGATAGGCAACACCACAGGAGCATTTGGGGCTTCAAGCACACTTGCCTTTGGTGCCTCAAGCACCCCTTTGTTTGGTGCATCAAGTACTCCTGCATTTGGTGCATCCAGCACACCAGCTTTTGGCGCGTCAAGCACACCAGCTTTTGGTGCAGCAAGCACATCATCTTTCTCCTTTGGGTCGTCGCCAGCATTCGGCCAGACAGGGTCTACTTTTGGAACCAGCACTTCCCCATTTGGTGCTCAGAGCTCTCCATTTGGTATGTGCTAGTTTGTTTATCTCTTCACCAAGATTGATTTTTAGTGGTTGAATTAGGCTGGGGAACAAGGGTTTGGATTGAGTCCTATAATTGCCATCATTATGTTTTGTTTGAAACTATATCAGTTTTATAGGGAAAATGTATCAAATGAACTCTTTCCCTGAGTACTGATTTTCTTGCACATTAAATTTGATGATACAAAATTGCATTGTTTTTTTAATTTAAATTACTCTTGCATGCATTAAATAAACTTTAAAAACTTGCTGTTGATGGTGGCCAGGTGCTCAAACAACAACCCCAACATATGGAAGCCCGGGTTTTGGGCAACAAACCGGTTTCGGGGCCCAAGGAGGTGGGAGCCGGTTGACTCCATTCACTCCAACACCTGAAGAAGGTGCCAGTGGGACAGCGGGGCAGACTGCTAAGTTGGAGTCCATTTCAGCCATGCCGGCTTATAAAGACAAGAGTCACGAGGAGTTGAGATGGGAGGATTATCAGCGTGGTGATAAAGGTTTTTTTTTTCTTTTTCTCTTGTTTTTTGCATTTTCCTTTATTTCATATGTATATACAGATTTTTGTATTTGTACACCAGTTCATATTATATTTAATGGTTTGGTTGTTGATCATATGTTGATTTGCATGTAAAATATGTGTCAGGAGGACCGAATCCAAATCCCGTAGGTGCATTCGGGCAGACAACCCCTACGCAGCAGAGCCCATTCGGTGCGACAGGCGCATTCGGGCAGACAGCAGCCTCTAACCCCTTCTCATCCTCAACCCCATCAAACCCGTTTGGCCCCAAAACCAGCACCCTAAGTTTTGGTTCGACTGGATTTGGTTCCACCAGCACCCCACTCTTTGGCTCTGCCTCCTCCTCCCCATTTGGCTCCTCGACCTCCTTCGGCGCCGCCACCACAACTCCTCCTATCTTTGGTGCCCCCTCCTCTGCAGCTGCCCCCTCATTCAGCTCTTTGTCTCTCTTTGGTGGCACCAGTACTCCTGCTTTTGGCTCTTCTACTTTCGGCTCTGCTCCAGCTACTGGATCCAACCCTTTTGGCACAACATTCGGCGGGACCCAGTCGTCGGGGCTGTTTCAGTCATCAACACCGTCATTCGGCCAGAATCCGTCCCCTTTTGGTCAGCCTTCCACTGCACCTGGGTTTCAGCAAACTACACCTGCATTTGGATCAACGAACCTGCTCAATACCCCCTCCACTGGCATTTGGATCAACTTGTTCATAAATTGGAAATAAATTATTGTATTAGTTAAGGGCCAGGGCTGCAAACGAATCAAACCAAACCGAACCTGGCTAGGTTCGAATTCGAGTTCGTTAAAGTTTGAATCGAACTGGTTTGAAATGAAGACCCAATTTCGAACTGAAGACCTAGGTTCGAATTCAGTTCGGTTCAGTTCGAACTAGTTCGGTTCAATTCGTTAAGGTTCGAAATTGGGACACTCACAGTTTCATAGATTCGTTAAGGTTCGAATTCGATTCGATTCGGTTCAGTTCGTCAAACAGGTTCGAAAATAATGCACAGTTCCTTAAAAATTGAACTGGTATTTAATTTGTGAACCTGCTGAAAATGTTTAGCAAAAAATGAAACAGAAATTTATATTCACGAAAATCGCACAGAATAATGAAACCAATGCACAATAGCACTGGCCATCACTATGCTAAAATTGAAACAAATTACAAAAACTATTCGAACTAGAAATTTTTTCCTAGAATGATAATAATACACCCAGCAACAACTACTGCACAGCACAAAATAATCTTATTACAACTGAAAGCTACCATTTTCCTAATATATAGTTAACATAGTCACATTATAGGGCCACTAACTGAGATTTAAACTCTGCCTTTCTCTTTAATTCAACAAAGAGCTTTACCAGTCCAGTCCTAGATGCAATGGTTGAAATACAAGAACTTGTTGCTCCAAACCTGCAAGATAATATAAAAAATAATAATAACAACAGAAAACAAATATTACCACTTATGTCTCAAGAGGTTGCATTGGGAGCCTCATTGATGCCTGAAGGCTTGTGATTCAGGTATCTTATCACTGCATCTTCAATCCTACAATACACATGCAGAAATACAGTTCATTTGCTATAGAGAAATATAGGCTCGTTAGCTAGCGGCACATGGATGATTAATATCAACTACAAAATCATATCCATGTGCCTTTCTAGATAGAAATAAATTAAAGAAGCAATGCACCTAATTAACTGCATAAAAAGTAAGCAGCTGACTAAAATTTAATAATTGCAACTTCAGTCAGTACTAAATTATTTTGGACAACTCTTTACAGTCCAAGTCCTGATCCACATTGAAGCAATAAGGCATATGGAAATTTGACCATGTTAAGCCCAATAAAGATATCTGATATTAATTTAATTACAGAGGCACAGTTGAGCTGGTACAGTCTGAAATCACTCAATCCAAACACAGACTACACATTACAGTTTAGACTGAAATTGAATCCAGATGCATTTGGGTGGAATGAGAACCCAATTTACATCATGACGAAGGTGGGTAAAAATGGGAAGCCAAATTGGATGTGTTAATCTCAGCCAGAATAGATACAAAGTAACTTTCTCGGCACTGAATGATCAAAAGCCCTTGAAATTCAGGTTCAAAAATGGAGATGAGGAACTAAAATTTGAACTAAATTACAAATAAGCCTAACATTTTAAAAGGAACAGCTATTCAATTGTTAACCTTTATGGCTTGAAATGTAGCATCAGCAATTCAGCATCAGATAAAATGACATATTTTCCTTCCTCCTGGAAATAAAAAAAAACATAAAAAAATAATTAAAATTTTCTTCAACAAGTAGCTGAGTTCCTTTAGACCTCCTCTTTCCAACTGTCAACATTCGGATTGGTATTGCTTTCTAAAACTGACCTTAACGACTGGGTTTAGATTCAGAAATCCATCTATATTTGAACATTTGGCAACATTTCTTAAGAGAAACAAATGATAAATGAGTAATACTAATAAATTCATCCTCAGGTTTCAGATGGATACCTAAAAGTTTGAAAATATTTAGTGCCTTTCTGACAAATCAGGTTAGCATTTTTGCATTGCTCGACTCTACAATCTCATTCAAATTCCTAAAGCGCTGCCAAATTCAAAATGATGTGCTTTTCTTCTTATAATACTTCAATAGGATTAAGCAGGGCAGCAGGCCGTACATTTTTCTTTCCGTAAATTCATACCCCAGCATGAATGTTGCTATTATCCAACAAAAAATTGAGGACACGGAGGATTTGAGAAGATAATAACATTGAATCAATTTTTAGGTTAGACTTACTATAGCCTGGCGGCCCTGGCCGGCGTATTTGCATCTAAGTGTCTAAGACATACGGTATCACTGCTGCAGTAGGAGATCGGGCGGATCCATGTGAGGGAACGAACACCTTAGTAGCAGCAGATCGATGCGCGTCAGAGATCGGGCAGATCGGAGGAGGAGAGCTAGAGTAAGAGGCTGAGCCGCTGAGACTCTGAGAGCAAGGATGATAGGAGTCGGGGTTGGGGAATGGGGAGAAACAGCCGGGGTCTAGGGTTATATTTCTCCGGACGGTCTTGATTACGTGTATCTACGCGGAGATTCGAACGTCTCAGATTCGCGAACCATTTCGAACCGAACCTATATATAAGTTCGAATTTGGTTCGAAATTAATTCGAACCGAACTAGTTTGAATTAATTTCGAATTGATCTTTTTTGAATTTTTTCGAATCAAACTCGAATCAAATTACGAACTACAATTTTTTTGTGCAGCCCTAGTTAAGACTGTATAGCAATCATATTTTGTTTTCCACTCAGGCTATTGATTTCATGTGTCTTACTTTTCCTGGGAACTTAGCGTACACGGACAAGCAAAAGTCAAAACTTGACATATATTGGCTGTGGATCCCAGATAGGGTGGTGTAAACAGTCGGATACAATTGGACAGTGACTGATAGGGCCATGTATCAAAGATCTTACAAAACAGGTCTTGGACTAAGAATAGACTGAGGCTGGGACCTCTAACCTAGGCCAGTCCGAAGTCGAAGAGAAAGCCCAAGGCCGAAGAGTAACCTTTAAACCTTACACACAACTTCCGGCCCAAAGCAACTCGGATCAGACTCTCGCTCAAGGGCGGCCCAAGATGAGTGGAGGTCCAGGAAAGCGAAATTAGCCCGGCCCAGCAAGGCCTGGAGCTGGGCATATTCGAACAAGGCCTAGTCGGGATTCGGCCTTGATAAGCCCCACTCAATTCCAGCTTAACGTCACCACACCAACAATAATTCGGTGTTGCTACTGCCTGTACAGAACGGTGTCATAGCAGGGCCTATTTAAAGCAGAAAGCCCCATTTAATAGGGGCTTGATTTTTATACACAAAAGGAGGTATCACGAGTTTTTTTTTTTTTTTTTAGTAAAAGTTGGAGGTCAAGCCATCCAACTATTTAATACCTTTGTTATTATAACGAAGGATTTCCCCCATTTGGGTTTCGAACCCATGATCTCTCACATAGAGGCCATGTGCCTTAGCCACTAGACCAAAGGCTAGTTCTCAGGTATCACAAGTTAGAGTCTGAATACCTCTATTATTCCCGACTTGGGACCGACACCGCACACCACCACCAATCGCGACCCCGCTTCCTTGCAGCAGGGCGAGCCCAAAATACCCAAAGCCCAATACATACGACCTGCTCCTCTGGACATGACGTATCAGTGACCAAAACCGTATCTTTATCCGTTATAATTTTTCAGATACGAATACGAATACGGATAATCTCGGATACTGATATAGATCGAGTATTAAACGGATACGGATATGGATCAGATACTGGACAGATATGAAAACAGATACGAATATAATCCGAATAATTAAAAATAAATTACAGATGTATATTCTCGTTAATAAATAATATCTAACTATAATATTTTTATTTGTAAATTAAGTTTCACTGATGTACTGACTCAAAAAAAAAAAATTTGACGCAAAAAAAAAAACCGTAAGCATTGCCTAATATAAACTTCTTACTTTAAAGTCTTTTGAAGTACTTAAATGTGTTGACATTGAATCATGAGACTTTTGCGTCAATTTTTCAATGAATCATTTTTGTCGATGCACTGGCGTACTGCCTTCCAAGAATCGTGATACTATTCATAAAGTATAAAGTTAACGGAATAAAGAAAACAAAAGAATAAAAGAAAACGTCCGTATCCGGATACTGCTTAGTTATTTTAGACCCACAAAGCACCACAAATAAATAACAAGTCTCTATATATTAAGAAGTGGGATAATTTGCAGAGTACTTATATATTAAGTAATTGAGTCGGCCCTAGCCCATAAAGCGGGATATACTTGATTACTTTATAGAGTTTAAATTATGCGGATTAATTCGGATTGTTCTAATTAAAGAGAAAAGTCTCCGCTGTACTTTTTTTAGGACCATAAAAATGAACTATTTCAGCTATCGTTGTACTTTTTTTCGGACCATAAAAGTGAACTATTTCAGCTATAACTGTTGTTGCTATTTTTTTTTTGACCATAAAAGTGAACTATTTCAGCTACAACTGTTATTGCTACTGCTATGTTACATGGATTTTTTTTTTGCAATTTACATAGATTTATGTACTTCTATTTTTATTTATGATGCTACTTGGTATGCCATAATAAGTATGCTAAATCGAACTATGTGTTTTTGTTCTTATTTGTGATTTAGTCTCTCATTCTATATCGAAAAATATTCAGATATTAATTCTTCATTTTGTTTGCTCTTCGTCTAGTATTCTTAAAATTATCAGTGTTTCATTGAAAGCTAATTTTGATTATTATAATATATAAAATATTCAAATAGGTGTACTAACTTAATTTCACTTATAAAATTAATTGGTCTTCATCTATTATAATCTGTAATACTATGAAGGATGAACTATTAAATTATGTTGTCTAGTATATTCTTTTTTTCTTTCTTATTTGCATAATCGAAACAAATACATATTTAGATTAGTTGTCATTTTAGTTGTTACCCCAATTTTTTAATATTGATAATGTTGATAATTGGTATAAATATAGATATAAATTTTGAAAAGAAAAAGAAAACACTATGTATGATAGCTTCTGCTATAACTGCGCTATTCGCAGTAGGTTTTTTTTTTTTATTTTATCTCCCCGCTATGTCGCTATAATCGCTATTTAAAACATTGGTAATGTTTGAATTCATCATTTCCCAGATTCTTATCCGGATTATATCGGATAATATCCGATCCATTTACATTCCTATCAGAATCCCAACATTTTAAGGGTCTTTTTTCAAATTGGCTACTGCTAAGAGAGGTGCTGTTTGATGAGAAAAGATTTTATGTCTTCTTAAAATCTTAGTATTTTAAGACGCTTAATAATATTTTCTTAGTCCTTATTTGCCTCTTTTGAGCTTGTCCAAATTTTTAATTCATAATTTGACATGACTAAAGTATTTTGTGCAGCGTAAAAATATTCTTAAAAAGATCACTCTTCTGATTTATTTGTTGATGGGGCTTACCTCACTACAGCTTAAAATTTAAGCTAAATGTTCTTGCCAATTTAAAATTTTATTGTTGATCGGGCTACTACTTAGGGGTGGATCTAAGGCTTAGCCAAAGGTGACTAAGTCACCCCATGATTTGAAAATTTTAATTATAAGTATAAAAATTTAATTGAATTTTATCTATTCTAAACTTTTTATATAGACTAGTCACCCTCAATAAATGATAAATGTTTAGTTGTAACTTAGTGATTAAAGCTCTATTTTATGTTTAGGAGGTCTTGGGTTCAAATTTCACTCATCACAATTTTGCATTTTAATTTTCAGCCAATGCTGTCAAAATTTTCTAGTTTCGGCCTTGCTACTACTAAAAGAGCTTAATATTACTTTTTTTAGGCGGTGTTTGGTTGGGTCTAAAGATTTGAAAGCTTAAGTTGGTTAATCTAATTTAGAATGACCTAAGTTATTCTTGTTTAGTTGAGGTCTAAAGTTAAATTATGGTTTAATCTATTTCTTGTTTGATTGGAGTTTATAGCAGAATCCATGTTTTATTACAATTTATTATTTAATTAGGATTTTGGCTTTGTTTGTAATACGAAGATCATTTAATTTAAGGGGTAGAACTAACTCTTATTTTGTTTCTAGAGGTAAAATTTTATAAACAACTGCAAATTTAAAAAAAAAGAAAAAGCAATTCAATATATATAAAGAAATGAAGTTAAAATTAAATTTTTTTACACGTTAGTCTCTCTTTGATTAATGTTACGTAATAGAAATTGAAAAAATAGAAGTTTTTTTTTACTAATTTAAGGTAGAACATAATTATACAGATATTTTATAAATTAAGTATATTTTTATAGTATTTTATACATAAGTATACTGAGATATATTTAATGAGTTAAATTCTCATAATTAGATTTGAGATAATTTAGCAATTTTCTCATTAATTTTGTTTGAACTAATTTTAGGTTTTGCTACAAGTGTGGATTAAATATTAAACCATCTTGATAGGTGTCTTAACTTTTTATATTTTAAGTCGGCCTAAAAATCAGCTCATGCCATCTTCTTCCGGCTCAATTAAATCATAATTGGTGGTTTAACTATGGCCTAAGTAAACTCTTTATTTCATGGTTTAAGTCTCAACCAAATTTTTTTATTGTACCTGATTTAACTTTAAAAAACTTTCTTAAGAAAATATTTTTCAATTTTATTATCCATCAGGCTACCTCACTGCAGCTTAAAATTTAAGCTAAAGGCCCTTGCCAAATTAATATTTTATTGTTGACCGGGCTACTACTAAAAGAGGTGCCGTTTGATGAGAAAAAATTAAGTCTCCTTAAAATTTCTTAGTATTTTCAGAAGCTTTACATTTGCCGAACAAGTAATCCCTTTATATTATAGTTTATAAAGCTTAATATTGTTCTGAAGTCCTTATTTGTCTCTCTCTTTTAAGCTTGTCCAAATTATTAAATTACGATTTTACATGAATTAAACTTAAAAAACCCTTCCTAAATAATTATTCTTCAATTTTATAGCTTAAAATTTAAGCTAAAGGCCCTTGCGAGATTAAATTTGTTCGCTCTCTCGCCTTCTCCTTCTCCAGACCTAAACTACTTTTCAACGTCAGTACTCTCTCTTTCTCTCTCTCTTTTCCTTCCTCAATAGTCTGATAGCACTCAAAGCGCCTCCTCTGGCGCCGTGTGCCATTTCGATCTCTCTTTTTACGGTGCCCTAAACTCGGTGCCGATCGCCAGAAGCGAAGAAGCAATCCCTTCTGCCTTAGTCGTTAGCAAACCAAACGGAAGCAAAGCAAGGCGAACCAAATCGACGCAGCGGAGATGTTCGGCTCCACCAATCGTAAGAATGCTCCCAATCTATCCCTCCCCTCTCTCTCTTTTTCTCTTCTCTATGCTTTTTCTTTGCCTCTAGGTTTTCTTTGTCTAAATGTACTAGCCCTTCTTGCATCCCCAAATTGGTGTCCATGTCCATTAGGGTTTTGTTTTGGTTCCTCATAAAAATACAACTAATTTCTACAAGGGGCCTCTTTTCTTTTCATTCCATGACTGAATTTGTAATCTATTGGTGATTGGATTTGCTTTTCACAACCTTCCTCTTATTCTTAAACATAATGGTAATTTGGTTTTCCTTCGAGGTAAGGGGTTCCTGTATAAAATGCAATTTATTTGTAATGATCTGACAATTAATACCATTATTGCAATGTTTACAATTCAGCATTCGGACAGTCCTCGAGCAGCCCGTTTGGGCAGTCCTCGAGCAGCCCTTTTGGGCAGTCCTCTAGCAGCCCGTTCGGGTCCCCGTCTCCGTTTGGTCAGACGCCGCCAGCCAACCAGAACAACCCGTTTGCACCAAAGCCCTTCGGCAGCCCCACAAGCACTCCTTTTGGGGCACAATCGGGGGGCTCTATCTTTGGGGGGACGTCAACAGGTGTTTTTGGCCAATCTTCGGCTCCGCTTTTCGGCTCTTCCTCCACTCCTGCCTTTGGCGCTTCCACCACTCCTGCTTTTGGAGCCGCTTCTTCCTCCACTTTTTCAGGTTCGTCTGCTTGTCCATCTGCCTCTTAATTCTTTGTTTTTTTTTTCCCCAATGAATGAATTGAATCATGGATTGCGTTTTATTATTTTCTTTCTGCAATGTCACAGGTTCTTTGTTTGGGCAGAAGCCAGCTTTTGGGGGGTTTGGGTCATCTCCTACCCAATCTACCACTCCTTTTGGCTCCACTTTTCAACAAACACAGCAGCCTGCTTTCGGTAGCACTGGCTTTGGTTCAACCCCTGCATTCGGCGCCTCATCAACCCCTGCATTTGGCGCTTCGTCAACCCCTGCATTTGGTGCTGCGTCAACCCCCGCATTTGGTGCTTCGTCAACCCCTGCATTTGGGTCTAGTTCAACCTCTTTGTTCGGTATGTACTATTACTGTTGTTTTATATTCTCCACACTTCCAACATCAGTGTCTTGGGATATACAAAGTTGTACTTTACAATTGCATCAAACTATTTGTGGTCTGTTCTGGATGTTTAATCTAGTAGATGAAATTACTATTTTTTTTTTTTTTTTTATTTGATAGGCAACACCACAGGAGCATTTGGGGCTTCAAGCACACCTGCCTTTGGTGCCTCAAGCACCCCTTTGTTTGGTGCATCAAGTACTCCTGCATTTGGTGCATCCAGCACACCAGCTTTCGGTGCCTCAAGCACACCAGCTTTTGGCGCGTCAAGTACACCAGCTTTTGGTGCAGCAAGCACATCTTCTTTCTCCTTTGGGTCGACGCCAGCATTCGGCCAGACAGGGTCTACTTTTGGAACCAGCACTTCCCCATTTGGTGCTCAGAGCTCTCCATTTGGTATGTGCTAGTTTGTTTATCTCTTCACCAAGATTGATTTTTAGTGGTTGAATTAGGCTGGGGAACAAGGGTTCGGATTGAGTCCTATAATTGCCATCATTATGTTTTGTTTGAAACTATATCAGTTTTATAGGGAAAATGTATCAAATGAACTCTTTCCCTGAGTACTGATTTTCTTGCACATTAAATTTGATGATACAAAATTGCATTGTTTTTTTAATTTAAATTACTCTTGCATGCATTAAATAAACTTTAAAAACTTGCTGTTGATGGTGGCCAGGTGCTCAAACAACAACCCCAACATATGGAAGCCCGGGTTTTGGGCAACAAACCGGTTTTGGGGCCCAAGGAGGTGGGAGCCGGTTGACTCCATTCACTCCAACACCTGAAGAAGGTGCCAGTGGGACAGCGGGGCAGACTGCTAAGTTGGAGTCCATTTCAGCCATGCCGGCTTATAAAGACAAGAGTCACGAGGAGTTGAGATGGGAGGATTATCAGCGTGGTGATAAAGGTTTTTTTTTTCTTTTTCTCTTGTTTTTTGCATTTTCCTTTATTTCACATGTATATACAGATTTTTGTATTTGTACACCAGTTCATATTATATTTAATGGTTTGGTTGTTGATCATATGTTGATTTGCATGTAAAATATGTGTCAGGAGGACCGAATCCAAATCCCGTAGGTGCATTCGGGCAGACAACCCCTACGCAGCAGAGCCCATTCGGTGCGACAGGCGCATTCGGGCAGACAGCAGCCTCTAACCCCTTCTCATCCTCAACCCCATCAAACCCGTTTGGCCCCAAAACCAGCACCCCAAGTTTTGGTTCGACTGGATTTGGTTCCACCAGCACCCCACTCTTTGGCTCTGCCTCCTCCTCCCCATTTGGCTCCTCGACCTCCTTCGGCGCCACCACCACAACTCCTTCCATCTTTGGTGCCCCCTCCTCTGCAGCTGCCCCCTCATTCAGCTCTTCGTCTCTCTTTGGTGGCACCAGTACTCCTGCTTTTGGCTCTTCTACTTTCGGCTCTGCTCCAGCTACTGGATCCAACCCTTTTGGCACAACATTCGGCGGGACCCAGTCGTCGGGGCTGTTTCAGTCATCAACACCGTCATTCGGCCAGAATCCGTCCCCTTTTGGTCAGCCTTCCACTGCACCTGGGTTTCAGCAAACTACACCTGCATTTGGATCAACGAACCTGCTCAATACCCCCTCCACTGGCTTTGGGGGGAGTATGTTTAGCAACACCACCTCTTCATTGTTTCCTTCCACTACCCCATCTGGGTTTGGCCAGACTACTGTAAGCCTCATTTATCAGCTCTGTTGGTAGTTATATCATTCTGTTAGATTTAGATAACAACTTCCTTGAAGAATACTGTTTCTTATATAACTTGAACTTGTACTAATGATTTTGTACTTTTGTTTGTTGTATTATCCCAGCCTACCCTGTCTACCCCATTCCAGCCTGCTGCTCCGGCTCAATCCTCAGGTGCCTTTTCATTTGGCAATTTGGGTCAGACCCAATCAGGTATTTTATACTCTAGTGATTTTTATTTTGATGCCTGTCTGGAAATGCCCACTGAATTTTCAGAATTCTTTTCTTTATGTCTATTTGTATGTGATTCTGGTTTTTTAAATGTACACCTTCGGCTCTGCTTTTGGATTCTGGATCATAAAAAAAAGAGAGTATTTATTGAACATACTGTTGTAGATCATAAAAGAAAATTGGATAGAGTCAAAATTTTGGGTTTGTGTTGATCCATAATCAGGTTCCGTTGTGCATTCGGAGTTCTCTTCTTATCTTTGTTTGTTAACCTTTAAAACAAGCATTTGTTGTTTTCTTTTTTGGTACATTAAGCTGGCTCAGGTGGTTTTGGCTTTGGTAGCAACTTCGGTCAGAATTCCTATGGCCAATTGTAAGAGTCTCTCTCTCTTGATCTCGAATTTCAAGTTCTATGACATTACCTGTTTTTTCCAGATTTAAAAGGTAGAAAAATATGATACTTTGTCATTGTGTTGATTTAGGTCGGCTACTCAGGGTAGTGGGGCCATTCAGCAGCTAGCTGTTACAAATCCTTTTGGGGCACTTCCAGCCATGCCAACAATGTCCATCGGCCGTGTGGGTTCCACCCCCTCTGTTCAGTATGGTATTTCAAGCATGCCGGTAAATATTTCTCTCCAAGGGTTTAGACAATAAGTAGCTTTCATTTTAGATACTAGCAATGAAATGGTGGTCAACTTTGAACTACACTGAACTATACAGGTTGCTGACAAGGCTTCGTCGGGTATTACTAGAACATCGTCGATGTTGGTACCACGGCATCTCTCTCAGAGGAGGATAAAGCTGCCTCCTCGTAGATATCCTTCCAAAACGGATGGCCCAAAGGTAATATGCATGTTCTCATGTGTGCCTAATTTGACCTTTTTAGAACCATATTGTCATTTAATTAGTCGATGAGGACTTGAAAATCATCTTAACTTTCTATGCTTTTAAATTAACCAAACCAACAAATAGGTGCCTTACTTTGCGGATGAAGATGAAGTGCCATCGACCCCTAAAGCTGATGCATTTTTAATCCCTAGAGAGAACCCTAGATCCCTCATTCTGCGTCCCATTGAGCAGTGGCCCCCTTACACCAGCCCTGATGGGGAGGTCTTATCAACAGAAGATGGACCTACTGAAAACACAGATGGTCTGCTTTTCTCTCTCATCATATTCTGCTTTGATTTGGTTAAATTTTGTGTTGACCTGTAAAGGTTTAAGCTGATCTGGTTTCAAGCTTGTGTGAAATTTTTGAGTTGAAATTGTTTTCATTTTGGTTGTCCTCAGGGTTTGGACCAGAAGAAGAGCCCTGGGTTGAACATGCTGATCGTATGCATCTCTCTCTCTCTCTCTCTCTCTCTCTATATATATATATCTATCTAACATCCCATCATAGTGAATGACGCGCATTGCATTCAAATTTGATGCCAGCAGGAACAGTAAAAGGGGGGATGGGCACTCGGCTGGACAACCACCTCGAGACAGCAGTGCAGAACAAAACCCCTGCCAAGTCACATAGGGAGGCTAATGGCAGCACAGCTTCAAATAAGGCAGGCACATCCCTGAGGCTGCCAAAGCTGACACGTGGGGACTACTACACGGTGCCACGCATCTCCGAACTGGAAAAGAGGGAGCGCACAGAGCCAGGGTACTGCCGGCGAGTGAAGGATTTTGTTGTAGGGAGGGAAGGGTATGGGAGCATCATGTTCTATGGAGAGACTGATGTGAGCGGCCTTGACCTGGATGCCATCATTGAGTTCGGGAACCGCGAGGTGGTGGTCTACCGGGACGAGAGCAGCAAGCCGCCGGTGGGGCAGGGGCTCAACAAGCCTGCTGAGGTCACCTTGCTCAATGTCAAGTGGGTCAACAAGAAGACTGGTCAGCAGTACCTTGAGCCTGACAGGGTCCGCAAGTACACTGAAATGTTACAGGACAAGTCTGGCCAGCAGGGGGCCGACTTCATATCCTACAATGCCCCCAAAGGCGAGTGGAAATTCAAGGTCGACCACTTTTAGCATGTGCATAGTAGTTTCACCCACTCAGCCTAGCTCTTCTCTAATCTTCTTTGTTCTTTTGGCTTTATATTAGTACCTACCATGCCTGTGTTGTAGCATACATTGTGTATTATTATTAGCATGGATTGTAGTTTGGTATTTCAACATTTCTTCTAGATGTTAATTTCACCGGGAGTTATGTAACTGCTATTTGTGTATTTTCGTTGACTAGAAATTCGTTGCATGCCAGATGCTCTTTTAAATTATGGTGGTGTTGGGTGTTGGTTGAGGTTGACGTCGTATCTGATTCCGACTGAATTTGTTTGCTTATGTTATGTTGTTTTGTGCTTGCACTGATGGTTGATATTTTGGGTTTTCATTTCCCTCGTTTGTGGGCTTTTTCAATGGTATTATTATTGAAATATTGGGCTTCAGTTTTAGGGAGTAGCAAGCTTTAGGTGCTACAGGGGTAGACTGATTAATGAGCGAGTTGGGTATATTCATGCTCGGCTCATTAAATTAATGAGCGCTAATGAGCGAGTTGATAATGAGCGGGTTGTTAATGAGCGAGTTATGAGCGACTAAGTGAGTCACGAGTTATGAGCAAGCTAGAAATCAAATTTATTTAAATTTTGTTTTGAGTTTTTTGTTTAAGATACATCATTCAAAAACTAATTTTAATTTATAGAATTTAACAAATTGTCATAATCCAATCTAATTAAATATTACATAATTTAACAAAAAAATGCTTATAAGTAAATTTAACAAAATCAAATAGCTATCTTCTTGTCAGTTCTCACGTCCCCACATATCACATCCTCGCAGCTATATTCTTGTCACATATCTACAAATTTGCATTATCAAAACAATAATAAAAATGCATCTTTACATATCTACAAATTTGATTCCAGGGATTGGATGTTGCAGGATTCATGTAACTCAGTTCTTAATGAGCGAGTTTGAGTATGCTCATGCTCGGCTCATTAAGTTAACGAGCGATAATGAGCGAGTTGTTAATGAGTTTTTAGTGAATGAGTTACGAGCGAGTCACGAGTTATGAGTAATTTACTCACCCATAAACAGGGGCGCAGCGCAGTAGAAACTGTTAAATGTTTTTATTGCTCCAATTTGTATCTCTGAAATCTGGAAAAGATGTTTGTATCTTTGTACGTTTTGGATGCCCCTAGAGCACAAATAACTTGGTTCTTTCTAATTGGAAATCTATGTTATGACGTACCTACTGCCACAGATATGGTTTCTTTCTTACGAGGAGATTTACGTGCGGGTAAGAGAAGCACATAACATTTACAAGTTAACTTTTGAATTTTATCGTATTTTAACAAATCTTATGCAGTAGTTCTAAGAAAATAAAGATATTGTTTTTCATTGTCATTCTTATTCTAAAAAGTTTAGATGTTTAGTTAACGATATAATATTATTACAAGTTAATTGGTTCATAAACTCTTAATTTTAGAAAGATGCTATATTAAGCGCTCAAATTGCAACATTGAGAGACATGAGAATTTTTTTAAATATATACCCAATTTTTAAAATTATGAAACTTAAAAGAAAAAGAAAGTATTCAATAGGCAAAAAAAATAATTGGAATGATGTGTTTGCTATTAATTGTGACATAAACTTAGTAAATATATAAGAGGCTTAAATAGGGACAAAATGGGTTAAAAGAAATAAAATTTTCTCTCTAACTTCTAATATTATGATTTCAGCGCTTAAAATAGCATTTCCCAAATTTTATATATATTTTACAATATTTTTGTTATTCATATTATATTTTTAAATAAGGCAATATAAATTATTATCTAAGATAATTCATTAAAAATATAACATTGAATAATTTGCTATTAGTTGATTATCCTCCATTATCTTATTTTTATTAATATTTGGATAAACATGCATAATTATGTTTGAAATAGAAAAATTAATTTAATGTCCAGTCCTTAACAAATATTCTATTACTAAGAATTTATAGAACGATCGAGACAAAAATGATATGAACATGAGGCTAACTAGATTGCATACTTTTTGTATGAAAATATGCAGCGGAAATTTTTAAAATGTATTTTTCTAGTCATGTCTAAGGGGGCAGTAGCTTGGGTCCAATGACCATTGTACTCAAACTGGATTCGATGGTTCTATGACCGTCCGATCTGCTTTAAGATCCGTGCGTGTTCGCTTTAATATCCGTGCACACATATCTTAAAAAGGATCAGATGGTCATGAAACCCATTGGACCCAATTTCAGTCCGATGGGCATCGGACCCAAGCTGCTCCCATCTAGAATTCAGAGTAGGTCTGATGCCCATCGGACCTACTTTGGTTCGATGAGTATAATGACCATTCGATTGCATCAAGATTCGTGTGAACTACATTAAAATTCGTGCCTGTCTGTTTTAATTTCCGTTCACACAAATCTTAATACAATCTTACGGTAAGAACTGATTGAACTTAAAAGTAGGTCAGATGGTCATTGGACCTACTCCTATCTATTTGAATTATCAACTTTGGAACAAAATATGACATTCTAAGGTTGACGGGTCAAAATTAGGGACAGAGATCACCTGTCTCCGGGGGGCAGGATTTTCCTTCCCCCAGTGAGATTGACAGGTAGGTCCAGACGAGTTTATAAATTTAAATATTTATTTTTAGTTTTAGTGTGGTCCACGTGTCAGTGACTCAGGGGCAGGAAAATCCTACCCCCTGGAGAGTATAGAATTCGGTCCCCAAAATTAGAACTAATAAATTGATAATTCTAATTGCCACTATATCCAGCGTATAAACTTACCGTAATAGTATAGATGGGGTGTCAATCACAATGATAGTTTTGATCAATTAAACTATATTTGTTCAATGAGCTAAGTCAATGCAGATTTTCAAAGTTTTATAGAAAACTAAATTATAATAGTAATCAATCGAAAAGGTTACGAGATGCAATTACTAAAATTTAGGCTGTCATCATACTTAATTAAATTTTAAATGTTAATCAACTTTTACTCTAAACTTGATTCTAGTGACGTTTGAGGGTTTCTAATCCACATTTGTGATATAATATTTTACTTTGTCAAATCCACAATTCGATCTGATGTCTTTCAGATTGCCCCCCACTTCGTAGCAAGAGCAAAAGTTCCAAACAACCACACCTGATCCGTATCTTAGAATATTTTATGGTACGGAAAAACACATAGGAGATTATAATTGGCATTCAACGGTCTAAATTCTTGCCCATTTTAATGGGATTCACATTTGCTTCAATTCAAAGCCGAGGAATAGTGTTTCTAAAATTGCCATTTTTCTAAATCCAGCCGTCCAATTCTGTGCATGTTTTTCGAAATAGCTTATTTTTTGTGCATAAATCTCAAAATAATTCAATAATTAAATTTAGAAAAGCAGAAATTTTAAAAACACTGTTCACAGTGAAGAATCACAGTAAATTCGGATCCATTCTAATGAAGTACCATGTAAACAAATCATAGCATAATTAAATGTAATACATAATGATATAATATAGTATATTATAATATACTGAAATTTTTATTTATACTATATTAAAAATAAATAAATCATTCTGCTAATTTAATTAGTGGACTTTCTTTATTTAAAACAAAAATTAATGAGATTGAATTGGGAAGAACATTTAACCAATCTCTTGGGAACTGAGTAGTAAAATACACTACATTTTTCGTTGTTTAGTTGTCAATTTGTTGCTCTCCTATTGGGAACTGAGCTTAATTGAAATGTTCTTCCCAATTCAATGACATTATTTTCTGTTTTTTTTTTTTTAAATAAGGTCTGATTGAATTGGCGGACTTAGTCTATGGTCTGCAAATTCAATCAGCAGACTTCTATTTTTGAATTTGCTGATTGAATTGGCGGACATGATATATGAATTTCTTCAGAAAAAGTGGCGAAGTATTTTTTTTAATATATTATAAATAAAAATAGACTGGGTTCGCCAATTGAATTGACGGACGTGATATATATGAAATTCTTCAGAAAAAGTGGCGAAATGACTTTTTTTTTAATATGGTATAAATAAAAATTTCGGTATAATATGATATAAACGAAATAGACAATATTTATGATTCCTTAGTTCGGGTTGAGTACATCGAGCAACTTGGAAGGAATGAAATGAAGAAGACAATAGGAGGTTATGTTGCAATTTCTGCACAATTTTAATAATACAAATATGGAAATTAGGGGTGCAAACGGATCCGAAATTTTTATAAATATACAAAATCAAAAATATATTTAACAATCTATATATTTTTCGGGAAGAATTAAAAAAATATCCATACCGATGACAGGGTCAGCGGTTTTAGGACCCAGAACTGATTACACGTTCATCGGTTTCAGAAAGGTAGAACCGATGACAATGTCATCAGTTTAAGCCAAGCACGATTTTTGATGCTTTTTGAACACTTTTTGAAACAATGAACGACTCAGATTAAAACAACGAACGACTCAGATTAAAACACTGTTTGTAATCATTACAAGTTGCGCAAACAGTGAAATCAAATGAGATATTTTTTGTTAAATTTTTATTTTTTCAAAAATAGAAAGACCATAATATTTTCTGTATTTACCTAAAAGTGACTTTTGAACCGGGATCAATAATTCAGATTTAAAGCATTTTTATTTTTTTCTAATAACACACAGAGAAATATTTTAATTTTTTTTACAGTTATGAAAAATCGGATCTGAAAAATATTGATCCGGATTATTTGTTTAAGTCTTTCTAATAAAAAATAAAAAATTAAATTAGATAATGTTTGTTTTCTAATAATTTATTTAATACAAAATGAAATATTTTAACACACAAAGTGACTTTTAAATTAGATAATGTTTATTTTATTTAATTAGAAAATGTTATAATTTATTTAATTTTTATTAAAATATTAGAAATATTTTTATATATTTTTTTAAATTAGATAGAATACCATATAATTTGATTTATTAGAAAGACTTAAACAAATAACCCGGATCAATATTTTTCAGATCTGATTTTTCATGGCTGTAAGAAAAATTAAAATATTTCTTTGTGTGTTATTAGAAAAAAAATAAAAATGCTTTGAATCTGAATTATTGATCCCGGTTCAAAAGTCACTTCTAGGCAAATACAGAAAATATTATGGTCTTTCTATTTTTGAAAAAATAAAAATTTAACAAAAATATCTCATTTGATTTCACTGTTTGCGCAACTTTGTAATTATTACAAACAGTGTTTTAATCTGAGTCGTTCGTTGTTTTAATCTGAGTCGTTCATAGTTTCAAAAAGTGTGCAGAAAGCATCAAAAATCGTGCTTGGCTTAAACCGATGACATTGTCATCGGTTCTACCTTTCTAAAACCGATGAACGTGTGATCGGTTCTGGGTCCTAAAACCGCTGACCCTGTCATCGGTATGGATATTTTTTGAATTCTCACTGAAAAATGTATAGATTGTTAAATATATTTTTGATTTTGTATATTTATAAAAATTTCGGCAAACGGATCTACGGATCGGATAGTGGTAAAACCATATCTGTATCTGCTTTTAATTTTCGGATACGAATACGGATCGGATATTAGACGGATACATGCGGATACAGATCGGATATCCGTAAATATATACATAAATATTTTCATAATATACATTAAACTATATGGTATATATATCTAATATTCGGATACGGATAATTAAAATTCAAAACCATATCCGTATCCATATCCGTACGGATATTCGGATATTCGGTATCAAATTTTCGGATACGGATCCGAATACGGTCGGATATTATCCGAATCCATTTGCACCCCTAATGGAAATGAAGAAGAAAATAATTCAGAAGCCCCTTGCACAATTTGGCAATTATGTTTTACAATGGTATTACAGCAACTCAAGTTCGGCTCATGACATCAAATATTACTATTTGGGTCGAACTCAAACAACAGGATTATTTATGTTGTTGATCTTAATCTAATACTTGTAAGAAATGTATTAACAGACCAATTGATTTGGGCCGAATTAATAGGATTTATTATTTTTGGGCTGATCTGAATTTCTACTCTGATTTGATCTGATCTGTTTCATCAGGATATATCTACTGAAAGAGCTCAACGAATTGGTACATTGAACAAGCTCAAACAAACTGGTGCATACTATTATAAATATGCAACAACAGTTCATTTTTTGTTAACCAATTCAGTTCACTTCCTTTTGGAAAACGTGAGAACAAAAGAGAGAAATAAGAAGGTGTCAGTTCGGTACTAGTATACTGAATTACAGTAGTTTGTCAACATATTCGTGTGGATACTGGTGGAGGCGCATTTGTTGTTGCTGGTGCGTATATCCGACACTTAAAAAGGAGAGAAGAAGTTGACTGCTCCTACGACTAGACGAAGATTTCCGCTGCGCGTCTAGTGGTAAACTCTATATTAATCTTGAAATTAGTTTTATACATAAATTCTGGTTTATGGACAGTGAACAAATTGAAAAACTGAATCGAATTGTTGCACTATAACCTATCCAAAAACCCTACAATACTAACTCTTAAGTGCTCAACTTTGTGAAATTATTGTTAATCACTTCTATAGACGTACTACGAGAAATAATCATCTTGAATTTTCTTGATGTTAATTTCATTGTCTTGTACAGTTATCGGAACAACATAATTTTAATTTTTTTATTTCATTTATTTTTATTACTTTCCATTTTTTTTTGCTCCAACAACGTCAATTCTATACGGATTTAAATTTATGCACGACTCATATTAAGATATATTTATTAATGATTGATATTTATAAGTGTGAACTATGTATGTTTTACTTTTTTGTCAAGTGTGAACCTCATATAAATTTAAATTTGTGTAGCATGATACCTTAAATATCTTAACATAATTTGACATTATAAAGTGTATATTATATATAACTTTTTTATGTGTGAATTTTGTACAAATTTAAATTTAAATTTTGTTTAAATTGTGGATTTTTTTTCACATCAAGAAACAAATAACATTGAAGAATGAGCTTGAAACAAAATGTCTCAATGACAGTTAGCTGTTTATTGCATAAATAAAAAATTAGTTAATATCTTTTAATCTTGCACACAATGGAATAATAGTGCATTACGGTTAAGCATCTATAAGAATTAAATATTAGAAAGCTTTTGGTATATGAAAAGCCTAATTATTAATTCGTCCAATTAGCTTTGAATGCAGGACTACTAATCAGTAATCACACACATCGCTGTCTTCTAGAAGATTGCGACTGTAATTAACCAATAATTAAACCAATAGGTTTGGAGTTGTAGTACTAATTGAATATTAAAAGGAGTTACTCCGATTTTTTGTCTAAAAAATAAGATATTCATAGAATATGATTTTCTCAAAGGTATTAATTAGCATGCGAAACTGGACATGCTGACTTTTGCCTTGACTTCCCCACAACACTATGTTAATTTAAATATTTAGATTAGAATAAGGCTAACCTGCTACCTATAGCATAGTGACATATCGCACTACATCTTCAAAAAATTATTAGATATGTTTCAATAGCTAATTCAAACCGTTGAAATCAATCTAAAGTGATGTATTTACATGCCAAAATTATAAGGTTTTAAATTCATTTGGTATAAAGTCACGCGGTCAAAGAATAAGAATTATAAGTTAATTTTAATACATTCACATTATTTTTTTGACCGCTTGACTTTATACTAAATGAATGTAAAAATTAGTAAATTTTATATGTATATACATCAGTCGTGAAGTAAATCGGTTTCAACGGTTTGGATTTGTCGTTTGAAGTCTACTTAATAGATTTTTGAGGAAGTAGTACGATATGTCACTGTGCTACAGATAACACGCTAGCTTTTTCCTTTAGATTATGTAACTTAAATACTGCAAATTTTATTATTTTGTACCATCTGTATGGTCAAACTTTGGAGCAAGCCATATTTAGATATAATTTTTTAAATCAGTATTAGGTTAATTTGTTAGCATATATTTGAATGTGGAATAAAATAAAGAGATAAATATATCCTTCATATTTACGTGAGAATTAACGAAATAAGTTATTTCTTATTCGTCGTCTTTATTCTCTTTCTAGATATAAGTTAAAAAGGATAAAAACAAACTATTAATCTGATAATTATTTCTATAGTGATACTGATACAACATGTTGTCCGTTCCGTATTGTAGAGTAGTTTTATTGGAGATAGGAGTAGGTTTTAGATTCAATTAGCTTTAACACTGTAATACGTGCGTATGAAAATTGAAACAGACTTGTACGGATTTTTTTAATATACTTCGCACGAATTTTGATGCAATCAAATGGTCTTTACACCCATCAAACCAACATCGGACCTACTCTGAATTCTTATTGGAGATAGTACAGAAGTTAAGCTATTTTGTCTATTGGATCGGCAACAATTATTCATATTTGGATTTTTAATACATACGTTTCAAGATTGTTATTTGAACGAATGTGTTGAGGTGTGAAACAAATACAAAGTGATGTAGACGTCTACACCTAACAATGAATGCGTATTTCATCAATACTTTTAAACGCACATGTTCAATATTAAAGATAGCTAAGTATGGTTGGTTGCAAAATAAAAATAGTTAGAATAGTCAATTCAAAAATAACAATTGTTTGTCTTATTAGAATAGCTAAATTTACAAATTCTTAGGAGTAATCTATTTTAGTAAGACAAAAAAAATTATTGATTTACTATTCTAACTATTCTAAACCAACCAAACACTGAATAAGTTATTCCAAATAACCTAATATCAAGAATAGCCTATTATTGTTTATATTATTACAAGAGAATTGCTATGTTTCTCCCGAACAATTTTGATCATGGGCTCCATCAAGAACCGTTGCTTAACTCACGTCTCATTATTCTCGACTCTATGTTCGTTTATATGAATATATTATATAGAGAATAAATCTTTGTTCTAGTGGTAAAATGATAAGCATAAAATATACACACATTGACACATGTTCGATTTAGATTTTATCCGGAAAATACTCTAAATATCTTGTATTTTGATATATAAATGTCTTAGATTACACCTGGAATCAAGTTACTGCTTATGCTTGTTTTAAATTGCAGAAAATGGCAAAAAAGGGCAAAATACGGCCTTCCGGAGCCCAGTGCGGACACACGGATTCCGGTACGAACAAAATAAGTGCTCAGATGGATTTTCTGGACGTGTGCCAATCTTTTTAAGATATAATAAGATTTTCATCAAAATCCGTGCCAGTGCGGACGCATGGATATTGATGCGGATCGCATTCTGGTCGCACAGGAAAAGTCCGAGCGCAGTGCGGACGCACTCAGTTCGGCCGAAATTTCAGCTTCCGACACAGTTTCGTATTTTGGGCATATCTTTGTCATACGAACTCTGTTTTGAGCATATGACCACTTTTCGGAAAGCTAACGAGAAGATCTACAACTTTCATGAAGGAAGCAAATCCAAATTCGGAATATAAAATCCAGTGCGGACGCATTAGATCCAGTGCGGACGCACTGAACCTGCAGATAACCAAAATTGCACATTTTTAACACGGGTTCTATTTTTGGCGCATCATGGACACGTTTTTACAGCTAAGATTGGACATGACTTCCTGAGAAAGCAATCCAAGAATAACACCCACTAACCTCACTAATCCTACATTCAAGCCTCCAAATTAGACATGATCTCTTGCTATAAAAGGAAGGATCTCTCCATCAATAATTCTCATCTCTCTCATCATCCATTGGTGTTCTTTCCATCTAAAAATTCTGTAGCAATTCTCTAAGTTCCAAGTGTTTTTCAAGGAAGGAGAAGGAGAAGATTCAAAGGAGATTCTGACAAGTATTGAGGTTTTTGATTCAACAAAGGGTGTAATTATTTCATTAATTCATTTCTCTTTATTTTGTCAAACTTTGTAATGGATCTCTCCAAGAGGGAGTAGTCATCTCTCTAGGGGTTTAGGTCAATGCATGAACTTGTTTAATTCTATTTTATTTGGTTCTTTGTTTTTATTATGATTGTTTGATTTGATTGTTAATTTTTGGTGATTTATTCTTTGTGGTTCACATGATTTGTACTTGAATTGTAGTTATCCCGCTTTAGGTCTTTTAGACTCTAAAGTAGCTTAGGATCATATATGATAGTATAAATTGTGTCACAAAGCCATTAGGATTTAGGTTAGAGAAACACCATCTTTTAATCTAAACCGGAACTACACAAATTAAAGTTAGGTATTTGGTGATGGACCCAAAAGTGAAATCAAACCCTAATTAGGACATCTAGAATTGAATTGGATATCGGTATGAAGAACCTAAGGGTGAAATACCGATATCTAAGGATAGGATAGACTAACAAGAGCTTCATAACCTAGATAGCTAGGGTGATAGACCGATCGGTGAAGTCCGAATTATCTAGGCACGTTATTAATTCACGAAAGTGACCCTTTTTAATATATTAGGTTAGAAACCTCATCAAATCAAGCATGAATTTAAATAAACCGAATAGATAGGATTAAATAAGAGATTGTAGACCGAAAGCCCATAGAATTCTCCAATCTTTGTTAAACCCTAACTTAGCTTTACTCTTTCTTAGTTTTTATTGTTTAAACCTTCAACTCTTTGGGTATTGAACCCACCAACTTTAGGACTTTAGAAATTAAAACTTAAAACAAACCTTGAAACAAACCAAAATTCTGAAATTATTCTTTAGAGCAAAAATTGAAGTCTCCCCTTATCCCTTGGATCGATACCTTTTATACTATATTGATAGGTTGTGCGCTTGCAATCGACCAATCTTTGAGTATTTAGGTTTATAAATTTAAAAGAAAATTTAGTACGAAAATATAGTCAAAACCCTATACACAAAATACTCATCATAAATATAATATCTTTTTTTTAAAAGATAGCAGCTTTTAAGTTCGACTAAAGATTTTTTTGTGAATATTAGTGTTGAATAACTTGATCTCCAATTAATAACCCATTTCTTAAAAAATATATATAAATTAAATTTACATATATAAATTATGTAAATAGGTACCAAGTTAATTATTTTCGAATTTATATAACGTTCGCACTAATTTTATACTTAACTAAATAGAATTTATGTGATATCGGCAGACAAAATTGGATGGAATATCGAGCCAAATTATTATTATTTTTATTGTAATTGTTCATAAAGATTTTGAATGGGTAAAAAATTGAAACGTGCCCAACTTTGAATCAGTATATTCTAAAATCTAATTTATAGAAGAGGAGGATTCAAATGCCTCTATCGTCTCTTCATATTTAAAAACTTAAATTTAAAAGTCAAAATAAAACCGTTGGATGCGATCTATGTGCTCATAAAAAACTATCACATTTCAATTTTGTTTATATGTAAATCAATAAGTTGAAAATTAATGTCTCTAAATTATACACATTAGTATATTTTTCACAAGTTCTTGATGACAATCAAAATAAAGTTGGAATGACATAATTTTTTACACGTGCAGAAGATAAAATGATGTAGATAAATCCAACGGTTTTATTTTGATTTTTAAGTTTTAGAATTTGAGTTATTAAAGTTTTTAAAAATGAAGGCACGATGAAAACACAAAAAATAAAGATATTTGAACCCTCCACTTTATAGAATGTAGATGCCTAGCACTCTCCGGTTGCTTAGTTTCAATTATGTCTCTTATTTGACTTTTGTGTGGACTAATGTACATTATGAACTTCCGTGTTTAATTAATTTTTTTTTGTGACTTTTCCTTTACAAAGAAAAAAATGGTGCATGACCAAAATTTGATCCGGATTTTTCAGTCTGAATCTGTGAATCAGACATTGATTAAGAAAAGAAAGAAAAAGCTCTAGAGGTGAACCATAATTTCAAACTATGAAGATCAAATATGAATGAAAATCAATCATATAATTTTTTTATGAAAGAGACTAATTTTACCGTATCTATAGCATTTTATTCTAAATTAAATAGGAAATCACATATAAACATAAAAAAATAGAAAAAAAAAATTAAAGTTAATTGACCTCATTGGTCCTTACTACCTCTGCCTCTGGTTTTTCCTCATTGACACTTCTTTAGTTTTTTTTTTTTATTTGTACTCAATAAATAAATAATATACAAAAAATAAATATTCTAGAATTTATAAGAAATTAGCAGATAAACCTTTGTCTGTTTATATTATTGTGAAGAAAATGTGGCTTAAGAATGCAAATAACTCTTCCATTTTGTTTCTTTTTAAAAGAAGCTACAAACATAAACCGATTCTGTTCTGAGTCGTGAGGCGCATCAAAATGAATACTCAATTTGTTGTTAATGTATTAATGCACTCATAATTAATTATCAGATTTGTGGCGAATGAAAAAAAAAAATAGCTCTCCGAAAATTATTCATAAATAAATTGATAAATTTAAATCAAAGAATTTCACGGGTAGATTGGTTTGCACAAAATAATTATGAAAATGTAAAAACTCTAATTGCCAAGGCTCTGAAAAAATGCACTGATAATAAATTACTCTTCTCACACAATCTCTCCCTCACACTTTTGGAAAGAATATTATGTCCCTTCAATAACTATTAGATTATAGCCTCACTATCACTCTTGGGTTACCACTAATGTTAAATTCTGGTCTAATATTTGATTTGATACATGTCCTCTATCTGTTTATTACCACTACCTCTATCAATTGTGCTCCAATCCAAACATAGGACTACAAGAGGTTTTGCTTACTCAAGGGCAAATTATTTTCTTTAGAATGACTCCAACTAGCATAGATGCTAGAGATTTGAAAGAATTACATTCTATTATTTTTAACTCTTCTCCTCTCAACCAAAAGATACATTGCACTGGATCAAGGAGTCTCATGGCCAATTTAATGTCAAATCTTTATATAATTTTATTACTTTTAGATGAGTACAATCATAGCATTGTATGATTTGGTAGGATACTAAATTACTTCCCAAAATTAAAGCCTTTATGTGGCTTAACACATGACATAATTCTTATTAAAGACAATTTACTTCATAAATGTTGCTAGGATTTATGAAGTAAATGAAATGATCTAGCCAAAACTAAATTTGTCCACATGGTTAGAATATATGTTATGTGTTCAAATTGTCTTTACTAGCATTGTATGAGGTGATCTAGTGTTCCACCTCTTGAAATCAGAATCATCTCTTTAGTTTTCAACAAATGTTGCTAGGATTATCTCTTTAATTTTCAACATTTGACTTTATCCAAAAACTTTTGAAGTCCTTTTGTTTTGGACTGTTTAGACACTACTCTTCTGTATGTCTTTCTATTGATAAGGGTATGTTAACCCCATGATTGTTGATGTTTTGAACGTTTTTTTACTTTTGTTTGTGACTTTATCAGTTTTGAAATGAAACGAACCTTGCAGCCTTTTATAAAAAAAAAAAATGTGTGCTGGTTTGCTGCGGGTCATTCAATGGACCATTATCAAAAATTAAATAAAAATATTATGATCGAGAGGTAAAAGTAAAAAAAAACTACACCATATTTGTATTAGAGAAAAAGAAAAAAAAAAGAATGAAAGAAAAAAAAAACAGAGAATGAAATGATTTTTTGTAATAGGAGGATAAAATTTAATAGAGGTTATTTTGTAATTTTTTATTAATCTATTCTTTTTTATCTTCTAATGCTTAAATTTTGTTCTTTATTAAATTAGGATATAAAGAAAAAATAAGACCAACTACATATGAAAAAGAAAAACATAATAACACTACTTTTTATTTTTTTTCTATTCTCACCTACATTTCACCTTATTTTCCGTTCATATCCCGCTAATTAAGATAATAATTATTTTGTTATCACTTCACTTTATTCATGTATTAAATATAACCTATGTAAATATTTCTTTAAGTAAATAATAATACATGGTGTTATATTGATAAACTAATTATTTAACGATCATAATGCTAATAATTGAAAAAACGGTTATTAAGTAAGAAACTAAAATTAATGCATATGTTTTTCTACAGTTTAGATGTGTTGTGTTTCAAACTTGGTGTAATTTGAAATTGATTGTTACTCTAGAAAGTGGTTTAAATAATTAATAGTTCAATTTTATCAATCAATACAGTTCCTAATATATAATTTTCAATGTACTTTTCCTTTATGTATGTAAATATATGTTGTAATGGATAGTGAGGCTAGATAATAAGAAAAATATGAAAGAGAAGGAAGAATAAGAAATTAATTAATCCTTTTGATTATATAATTAATAAAGGATTAAAATTAATGAAGATTATTCAACTCAATTAAAAAAAATAACATGTTACTCTTCACAGTGACTTCTGATAATAAAATCCGACAAAAAAGTTTATATGTTTACGGTAATTTTAAATGTAATTCATTATCTCCTCTTTAACTTATTTTATTTTTCACCGGATGCTATCCAAAGGGTAAATGATTAATTGCACTGATGAATTATACTAGTGAATGAAATATAAGATTAAGAGTAGAGGACTAAGAGCTTAAGGAGCGCTAATAAGGAATTGATATTCAGTTGTCTTAATCCGTAGATAAAAGTTAAGGAGGCTAAAGGAAGGGGTAAAGGTGTCTTAAAGTCCGAACAGAGGATTAAGATCTGAGCAAAATGAGGCTAAAGGAGATGATTTTAATCCGCGCTAAAGAACCGGTGTTTGGCAAGATTAAGCGACTAAGGAAGCTAAAAGAAGCAGATTGAGCCGTAAGAAGGCTTAATCTCTTGTTGCCGAACGGCCCCCATGCTGATCAGATAGGACCTGTGAGTCTGTGACCATTTGAAATTTGTACTTTCTCTCTAAAACAATGTGTGTCGTTCATCTAATCATCTCTCAACCTTTTGAAGATTCACGCATCAATAATCTTTATAATTTTTATGATAAAGCATAATTTTGATAGTTACTTTGAATATTAAGTATATTTTTATAATTTTTTCTGAGAAAGAACACAGAAATAAAAAAAAAAAAGATGGATAAAATTCAGAATGAGATAAAGTTTTATAATTTTAAACTTTTATAATTTTTTTTCTTAAAAACACATGATGATACAAATATATATTGCAAAAAATTTCTAAGTCAGACAAGCATCCCTCTAGCTTCACGTGGCTAGTCTGTCTAAAAACATACTTTGCACATTATGCGTAATAAATTCATCTTCTCTGTATTCTAATTTAGAAATATAAAATTGGTTAAATTTATACATGATATATATTTCCTTCTAATTTGTTGTAAAATAAATAAACGAATCCAATCAAATTCATTCATCCATTGATCGTGCTGCGCTGCAAACAAGCAAGACTTCAGAAACCCGTTCCAGAAGAGTGCGTACAGCGTATATCTCAATTTTTGCGTGACCGACGTGTCCGGTTCCTATTCGGGCAACGAGGGGGCCAGTATTATTTGAGCTTTGAGATTCGTGCAGAACGTATTTGAATGATTGAGATATTCCAAATAGTCATGCAAAGTTTGAGATATCTCAGAGGATGCGAATTCGTTCCAGAAAGGGGCGAGTAACTGTAATGTTTAATCTGACCGGGGAGTGTCCGCACCTAAATTAAATCTGGTGCGATTCTTAATGAATTGTAGGACTCTGCTTTTCCATATCCAACCTTTAATTTTCTTTGAGAGTCGTGCATGAAAATCAGTTTCCTTAGAGATTCGTGTATTCCAAAAAAGTAAAGGTTGGATATAGAAAAACAGGGTCCTGCTATCCCTTTAGAATCGCAGCAGATTCGTTTCCGTCCGCACCGCACCTCCGGGCGACAGATCAGCACTCCTACGGCGCGAAGAGAGAAATGAACAAAGAAGAAAGACCGACAGCGACCAATCAAAATATCTATTTGAATATTCAAAATTTTCGTCCAATCTGAACCCGAACCCCAGCCGAAACCCAAACCAATTTTTGACTTTTCGATTAGAATCTCTTCTCTTGCTTCTTGTTTGACCCCCAAATTCCTCACTCGCTAAGATCCCAAATAATACCTCACCCCCTCAGAATTTTATTATTCTATTCCCCTTCTCTCTCTCTCTCTGTTTTCCTTCTTGTGAGAAAGAAAAGAGAAACAGAGGAAGATATCTATCAATGGAGGTTGAGACAGGAAGAAGGGAAGAGAGGTCACATAGCCGGCTGGGTCGGTTAAACATAGCTGTTAACCGGTCACCGGTCGGTAAATACTTTAAACTAGCAGAAAGGGGCAGTAATTTCACCACCGAGCTCCGAGCCGGCACTGCCACCTTTCTCACCATGGCATACATCCTAGCCGTCAATGCTTCCATTCTCACAGATTCTGGTGCCACTTGTACAATCAATGATTGCATTAACCCCTCAGAATCATGCAAGTTTCCTCCAGTAGACGCCGGTTATTCTCAGTGCCTGGACAAGGTTCGCCGGGACCTGTTCGTTGCCACGGCCATTTCGTCTCTTATCGGGTGCTTTATCATGGGTTTGTTTGCAAACTTACCGCTTGCACTTGCGCCCGGTATGGGAACCAACGCATACTTTGCGTATTCGGTTGTTGGGTTTCACGGTTCAGGCGGATTGAAATACAAAACCGCACTTGCAGCTGTGTTTATTGAGGGAATCATATTTCTTATCATATCGATACTCGGGTTTCGTTCCAAGATAGCCAAGATGGTACCAAAACCCGTCCGTATAGCTTCATCAGCTGGTATGAATTTTTACTATTCAAAGTAGTTTGCTCTTTTGATTCAAATAAATATTGAACGACTGTAGTGTAAGGATGACATTCCTTTTGGGAAAATTTAATTTTCATTAAAAGATACACCAGTCTTACATCTTTCATAGTTTCATTGTATTGTGCAACTAAAATATATAAATCTGTAGATGCATTCTTCATAGTTAAATTAGGCATGTATCAATTAATTTTGGATCATTTTGAATGTGGTGGAGCTTTTAATGGGATTTGAAATGGTAAATTATCGAGCTTTAATTAGTTTTATTTATGTGTATAAACCCAATAAATTCCTAATTATATCCAGCATGAAGGTGGGCTGAAGAAATTTGAATTTTATCTCATGTTAAAAAAGATGATCTGAACTAAACCTAATTTGGCACGCATCAGAGTAACACGTCTACTACTTGAGATTTTTTTTATTTTGAAAACCTTTGATGATGACAAATGTTAAAAATGGTCATTGATTGTGCCATAAAATATTTGTGCACTTGGACTATCCTTTTTTGTTATATTAAATTAGTAAGGCTCTAAAGACTGAGTTATATTTTGAGTCCACAAGATTTCAACCTCTATTGTCATGGAAGCAATTCTAATACACATTTAATCTAAATTTTTACATTTATACATGACATGCTAGGTATTGGTCTCTTTCTGGCATTCATCGGTTTACAAAACAGCGAAGGAGTTGGCTTGGTGGGCTTCAGCTCATCCACACTACTCACACTTGGTGCATGCCCTGCAGCCAACCGTGTAGCGGTGGCACCAGTCACGACATTTGACAATGGAACAGTTATACTAATGCCTGGTGGAACCGCATCGGGTGGCATAATGTGCATTGGAGGGAAGATGGAAAGTGCGACATTGTGGCTCGGATTCGTTGGGTTTGTCATCATTGCATATTGTTTGATAAAAAATATCAAAGGTGCCATGATTTATGGGATTGTGTTTGTCACGGCTGTGTCGTGGTTTCGCAATACTGATGTCACTGCCTTCCCTCACACTGCCACTGGGGATGAAAATTACAGGTACCAGATACACTGACATGATTAGTTCAGAAACTTTTTTCAATTTTGGTTTCATAAGTACCAGATACACTTAGTTTATAGATCAATTTCTGGTTGGTCTCAAACAGCTATTTTAAGAAAGTTGTCGATGTGCACAAAATTGAACACACTGCGGGAGCACTAAGTTTTGATGGCATAGGAAGAGGTTATTTCTGGGAAGCTCTTGTGACCTTCCTTTATGTAGACATTCTTGACACAACAGGCACGCTTTATTCTATGGCTCGTTTTGCCGGTTTCGTTGACAACAACGGCGATTTTGAGGGTCAATACTTCGCATTCATGTCCGATGCTACTTCAATTGTTATAGGATCCCTCCTAGGTACAGTTTTATTAGTTTGATTTTGTTGTTTTATTCTTTTGTTACTCAAATTGAGGTGTCTACATTATTTAGGCACTAGCACATTGTGTGGAAAATGCCTAGAAGAGAAAAATATTTTCTTTTTAGTCTTAATTATTACAAGGCAATTGCAGATTGATTTTTTATTTAATTGCAGTGGAAAGTTAATTTGTTGTTTTGTATTTTTTGACAGGTACCTCCCCTGTTACCGCCTTCATTGAATCCTCAACTGGTATCCGTGAAGGCGGCCGTACCGGCCTGACTGCCTTGACCGTCTCAGGCTACTTTTTCTTATCATTTTTCTTCACCCCTCTTCTCGCATCTATTCCGGCCTGGGCGGTGGGGCCACCTCTGGTATTGGTTGGGGTTCTGATGATGAAGTCTGTGACGGAGATCGATTGGCATGACATGAAACAGGCAATACCGGCATTTATCACACTAATTGGGATGCCGCTAACTTACTCGATTGCATACGGTTTAATCGGAGGCATTGGAACTTACATTGTTCTCAATTTATGGGATTGGGCTCAGGCCGCTTGGATTTGGATTAAGAAAGATAAAACGGTTGGAGTGGAGGCCAACCATGGTTCCAATCCTGGTACAAGTGATACCGGACTCGAACCAGAAAAGGATGCTGTGGCTGTTTGATAAATTATACCAGATTTAGTTTCTCTTCTTTTCTATTTTTTTCTTTTTCTTTTTGTAAATTCATTCAATATGCTCTACCTACAAAAGTTCATAGTTAAAAAAAAAAATAGGATGCTGAAAATAATAATACATGTTGAATATCCTAAATCGCATAGCATGTTATGATCCAATCAAATTGTTGAGAAATATAATTCAATAAAACATGTGTCTCTGAGTTCAGTTAAGAATACAAGGTGGGGACTCAATTTGTGGTGTGATGATGTATGTGTTCGGTTCATGGGAGAGGGGTAAAGAATTTACTAGAGCAATTTTAGCTTCATGCAGTGTACTAACCATACGTACTGTTTTGATTATATAGTATGTGCGCTGCATGAAGCCAAAAATGCTCTGTTAATATCTTTACCCTGGGAGAGAAGGACGTAAGAAAAAGGAAATTAATTTTTGTGAAGGAAAAGAGAGGAGAAAAATGATGGAACGCGTATCCTCTGCATTAACTCAAAGATTCTGCTCTGTTAATATCTTTACCCTGGGAGAGAAGGACGTAAGAACAAGGAAATTGATTTTTGCGAAGGAAAAGAGAGGAGAAAAATGATGGAACGAGTATCCTCTGCAATAACTCAAAAGAGAATCTTTTGAGTTAATAAATCTCAACCGTCCAATTTATTTTAAGATTTGTGCAAACAAGATTCACATTAATATTGAAATGTCTCCTATGTCATAGACCGGAGTCGGCTTGACTCTTTTTAAAATCAAATGGTTGAGATTCATTAACTCAGAAGATTTTTTTTGAGTTAATGCTGAGGATACGCGTTCGCTCCAAATGATGGGTGGAGAAAGTACAAATGGATATAGACTTAGCTTGTTTTCTCTGAATTTGTGGAAATTATGCTTTCTTTCTGCTTCTGGTTATTGACCGCTTGTTTGTGGGTTGGAATTTGGAAAGTGGACAAAGAAAGGATTGGATTTTTCGATTTATTGGTGGTTTGTCTTTGTATAATTGTATTGATCCAATAATTTAGGAGTGTGTGGTACGTGGTGGGACCCTATACTGTTTTATTATTTTTGTTTGTTGCTGTAGTTTTTAAGTTCTTTGTGTTTCAGCATTTTTATTTTGGAAATGTTCAGTTCGACATCTAATGTCATCGTCCGATTCATAATAAATCATTTTAATAAACTGAATAATAAAAAAACATTGAACTGAATGGTAATACTGATAAATTGAATTTGAAGTGCGCAAATTAATTTCAAATGGAAAACTTGTTCAAAGCTCCTTAAATTTAGTTTTCCAGTTTTTTTAACCTCTTCACTATCAACAATGAAGATATGATCTTTCGTATAATGAGATATATCATGTATGAGGAGGGCTCAAATATCTCAATTAATCATCTCAATTATGTTTTCATATTTATTTTTGTTTCAAAATTCAAATAATTATATGAACAATTTAACATCAAGATGATCTTCATATTAAAATATATTTAGAAATCAAATTTTGTATTTTTCTTTAAAGTTTTACTATTATTTTAGATAGGTACAAAATTATTGTTTTTTCATGGTTTAAAGTATTCTGAAATTGTCTTTTAGTAAAAAAAAGCCAAAAAATATATAATTTGGCCTCCAAGCACATTTTAAGCGGTTCATATCGCATATTTGAATTTTGAAAACAAAGATAAGGGTGTGCTGCATGATTGTGTCTATATCCATTTGTAGCACGAAAACAATTAGGCATTGGACCTGCTCATCATGTATATAACAAATAATCAGACTCATCGGTCTTGTTTGGTTGTGGGTTAAAATTAAGAAGAATTAAATTGTTTATTCGAAATTAAGTTAAGAGTACCTTATTCTTGTTTGGTTGAAACATGTTAAGTCATAAGTCACTTATTTTCATTAATGAAGAGAGATAATCTAATTTTTTTTTAATGATGTCTATAACTAATTCTTGTTTAGTTGAAACATGTTTAGTCATAAGTAACTTTCATTAATGAAGAGAGAGAATGTAATTTTTTGTAATGATGTCTATAACATAGGACCCTACAATGTTAAGTAAGTTAATCCATTTGGAGAGATATAATAACTTACTTTGAATTAATTCAAATTTTACTCTAAGTTGCTCCTCTTTATTTACTTCTTATTTGGTAGATTAAGTGTGGAGTACAGACTTACTCCACCACTTACACCACAGCCCAACATGACCAATCATGTATATAACAAATGATCAGTAAGTGATGCTATCGACGTAACGTTAACATCAAATGGTATGAACTTGTTATCAGTAAGAATTTAACAAACACTAATATTCAATTTACCTTTTGAAATTAAACATTTTTTTTTAGTAAAGGTAGAAAGTTAAGTCACCAAATTATTTAATATCTATAAAAATTGTTTTTTTTTTTAGTTTTGAACATGCAGTCTTTTACGCAGAGAGAATTGTCTTTCTCACTAAAACAAAGACTAGTTCAATGAATTTTTATTTTTTTATAAGGTTGGGAATGAAACGTTTTTAATTGACACGGTATATATTGTTAGGATTGTCAAATACGTTTTCACGGAAAACTTTTTTCTTTTAAATAATTTCATCTTTATTTATCTTTTGTTCCGATTTTTTTTTAATAACCCAAATTTTTTTAATAAAATAAAAATTAAATGACCCAGCCGTCTTCTGGGGGGTGGTCTGGGTCTGCTACAGTAAAAATAATGTGGCACATAAACAATCATTTTCTTATTTTATTTGGGACAAATCCTTTAATTTCAAAAAAATAAAAACAAGTAGTTTTTAATTTTAGAATTCCAGTTACTATTTTAATACAATACATTGTTGAAAATATTATTTGTATTTTTTATCCTATAGCACATAATAAATAAAATAATAAATAATTAAGACCCTACACCTGTTATAAATTTACATTTTGGCCTACGGAGTTGGTGAAGAAAATTATGGACATAGTGTAAGATTGAAAATTTTTGTTTGATATAAAATTGAACACTTTTCATTTCTCATTTTTAGATGAAAATATTAAGATCTTTAAAAAAAATTGAGAACATAGTGTAAGATTGAACATTTTTGTTTGCTATAAAATTGAATACTTTTCATTTTCCATTTTTAGATGAAAATATTAAAATCTTAAAAAAAATTGAGAACATAGTATAAGATTGAATATTTTTGTTTGCTATGAAATTGAACAATTCTCATTTCTCATTTTTAAATGAAAATATTAAAAAAAATTGAGGACATAGTGTAAGATTGAATATTTTTGTTTGCTATAAAATTGAACATTTCTCATTTCTCATTTTTAGATGAAAATATTAAAATCCTAAAAAAAAATACTGTAGCAGACCGCCTCCGGTGGGGCGGACCGCTAAAACAAAATTGAATCTGAAACTAAAAAAAATTACTATAGCAGACCCTGACTGCCCCGGGTCATTTTTTTTTAATTTTAAGGTTATTTTTATTAAAAAAAATTGGTTATTAATAAAAAATCGTTCTTTTGTTATATTAGGATTTTCATGTCATATATCATGTATGGTCCCCCATTCTCCAAATTGGAAAGGAAAAACGAAAATAATGAAACAAAAATGGACTTGTGGGAAGCCACTGATAGACGCATAGCCTATAATGGCCCCCACACCATTATGCCACTTGTGATTAGAAACTTATATATAGCTTTGCTGATTGTTTTAACTATTATTATATCTAATTATATTTAAGGAATTGATGGTCGTCTTTAACGAACGCTCTTGTAAGATGATGTGATAAAGATGTTGATGTTCATACATTAATATCTGATGATCGATGTTGATTTTGGAACCACGATGAATGCCATCCTTGCTTACAATATAGTAATTAACTGACATAGTATAACAATACAATATTTACACAAAAATAAAATAGATAATATTCATCATCCCTGACAATAATTTTGTCTTCGATGCATTCATCATTGATGTGGTGCTGCACGTAGAGTGGAAAAAATATGTCATGTCGTACTGTAACCAATATGTTGTGATTTTGATCTCGGGCTGTGTCGTGACTAAGTAAATAGTTATACGTGTCGTGCCGTGACGAAAATATTGAGGGGTGGTCACACGATATGCGAGTCACATCCGTATGCCATGTCCAAACATAACTGGTTATGTTTCTCACGTGTAACTATTTTTTTTTCATAATTTAGGTTAGTTTATTCAATATTCACCATTTGATCAAGATTTAACGGTCCTAATTACACGTGACACACGTGACCATGTGTTGTGCCTATCAAAATTTCAAAATATGGTCACGATACGCGAATGGTTACGACAGGGGACACGCGAGTCATGGCACAGAACAGTCACACATGTTGTACAGTTCTGTACCATAACTGTACCATTCCGTGACGGAACCGGCTCCGCCGTGCCATCTTTTCCATTCTAGCTACATGTCACAAAAAAAATTATAATAATTATAACTTTACTTTCGCACTATTAGATAATTATTATCACTAAAAGTTATTACATCATAAGGATTGTCCCTTGTTTTGCTGAATATTGTCGATAAACAATTTAAATTTTGTACCTGATATTTTAATAGGTCACATATATCTGTTAATAAATGATACTGGACAAGTTATAAGTATTGATAATTATTATTTTTTTCTATTGGTTCTGGATGGTATTTATTTTTGTGCCCTTCTCATATGCACACATCAGGAGCATTTACAGATTTTTTTTTAATGGAAGTCAGTATTGTAAGTCTACACATTACATTTTATAAATTGTTGCTTAAATATATTATTTTAGAAGTATGGTGGTCCTCAGTGACAAACTTGTTTATTAAAAATCGGGGTCAATTTTAAATTTCTCTATCAAATAAGTATGAAAAAAATATATAAAAAATACACTAATTAGTATTTGAGGAGGGTTCAAAGCTCCAATATGCTTCAATATACTCCATATCGTTTATCTCTGTTTTCAAGCTTTAATATGCTCCAATATACTCCACATCGTTTATCTCTGTTTTCAAATGAAGAATCCAAATTGTTGAAATCCATCTATCTTACAAGTAATGTGTCTACATGCGAAAATTTTAAACTTTCAAATATATTTAGTATAAAGTTAAGCTGTCAAAATTAGAAGGTTTATAAATTAATTTTAATGCGTTCATTTTTAAACATTTTTTATCGCTTTTCTCTATCACACACACGTAAGGTAGATGGATTTTAATGGTTTGAATTCGTAATTTGAAGCCAATTTAATAGATTTTCGAGTTAAATTCACAATTTTTTTTTGACACTTTGAGAATTACAATGGGAGAACGGTTATAATTTAAGCAAGTTTTGTGTAACTATTTACTTTAATATGGTCTGACAATATAATTCAGCCAAAGCCTTTCTACAACAAGGATATAAAGTACATTAATTCTCACAAAGGAATGAGATTAATTCATAATCTCGCACCGAGACAAGATAATTTTTTTTTTTTACTTTATGTACTAAATTTATTATTACCTGTCGCCTGTGGGGAAGTGGTGCAGCCTCCATTGAGTCAAAACGGTATAACATATAAGAGAGGGACCTACTAAGATCTAATGATAGAGATATCAGATATAAAAAAAAATCAAAAAGGTTACCAGTTGAGCTTAAATAGGTATCGGTTTCTTCCCCTAACAACTTTTGATAATTGGTTGTTAATACAGGATTTTCCAATGAGCATGGAGAATATTCTTTCCTTCAATAATTGGTCACCTCTGCATAAGCACTTTTTATATGTATCCTAAATTAGATATCCATACTGGTACATATATTATCATCAGTACAATAGCTGAAATATTAATTCTGGTATTCGTAGAATTGGATCTGGGGATCTTAATCTCAGCATGTAGGTATTAGGAGACTATTCCAACCCCTCATGACAACTTTCTATATTATCATGAACGAAAAGAGACAGCAATCATGAATAAAATAAATCTTCACTAAAGCAATATTCTTTCTCAAAAGCATGAGATGAACTATATGTATGTCCTAATATTTATCTCAAAGGTGAAAATTGGTTTAATGAACATTAAACTTCTCTATATTTTTTTGTGTGAGTCACTTTCACAACGGCTATATATTTGTAGGTGGTGTCAGTTCTTACAATTTCACACATCACTTTTTGGCAAAAAGAAAAGTGGAAGCCCTTCTTTTTTGGGTCTCAATTTGACTTTTTAGACTAGGTTTCTCAAATTCACAAATTCTGGGAATCATTTTTTTTTAATCTGGATCCCAATTTACAATTATTTTTCGTGTTAGAAAATGTTTGAACTGGTACAGACTGTTTCATGCATTCGTCAGAGCCTTTTTTTTCTCTGTGATCACCGTCAGTTAAGTATCTGAAGCATATAATTGCTAGTGATAGAATAAATTTCTGGTCTGCCTTTAATTTGTTACAATTACGGTATGAGACCTTAATTAGCGATGATTCTAAAACAGATAAAAGCGCCAATCATACAAAAAATAACCACAACGGATTTGCTTAATGCGATCTATAATTGCAATTGGCCAGTGGCAACTACTACTAGCTTCTATTAGTGGAATGGATCCTTTAATTTTGTAGAACCCCTGAAATCTTTATATTTATAACAAATAGATCAAGTTATGGATGATGCACTACTCGATCGTGAGCAATCATGTGCTGATATCATGAAGTGGTACATCCATTTAACTATAGTTTGTTTCTTTTTCAAATATTGCTTTAAGAAATGTTATTGATTTTAAGACTGCTGAACTGTTAAAATCAGCATTTCTAGACTCCACTGCATTGAACTTGAACCAATTAAATCATGAACTTCAATTGATTACATATTTAGTTTGTAGTGCAGCTCCTAGTTAAATAAAAGGATAAATCAATTCATAACCTTCAAAAGAAGCTTGCAAATGCTTGCTCATGTTGCACTTGACATCATACAACTCGCATTTTTGCCGAATATACCTCAAACTGCACTTTTCATCTCTTACCCTGGTGGTCACAATCCTTAATTGATTGTTTCTGTACACAAGCAACATAGCTGTTAAAAATAATGAAGTAGTCTAGGATCGATCTCAGTCATTCATTATTGATCGAGTGGCTTAAATCAAGCATAATATAACCTCTTGTGTTTATTTAGAAAAAGGCAACAGTAGGCATAGAATAGGAATATATAGATACCCAATGGTAGACTGTAAAGGTACCAACGGTACAATAATTTTACTGTTAGACAAACTTGTATAAATAGACTAGAAATCTTGTAATAATCAGAACTTCTCCTAATAATAACTTTCCTTCCAATAAACATAATCTGCCTCATAAATTCAATATGGTATCAGAGCGGGTATAACCCGATTCAAGAAAAAAAGCCAAGTGTCTTATGGCCACCGCAAGAGCTGAGCAGCTTAAAGCTATAGAAGCCACCCAAAAATCTGATTTTTCATATCAAGACCAGAAAAAAAAAAAATCCAGCAGCAAAAGGTGTTCATACCAACATCTGTTCTTACCAGTACCCGGAAAAATACCTATATCAGAAAAAAGAAAAAAAAAGCTGATCTCATGAGCCAAAGTAGAAAAGAAGGCCTCAGTCTCGACTCGAATCTCGATGGAAGAAGCCCAGTAACAGAGAGCAGGAGCCAAAGCAATGTGAAAACAAGAGGGAGAAAACACCCAACCCATATCACAACACAAGGATGGCACAGGTACAAAGCAAGGTAAAAAAACAAAAAACAAAAAAAAATTCTGAGGCTCTATATATAAAAATGGAAATAAAACAAATAGGTGTACCAGTAAAACAAAACAAAAAAAAATTGTTTCCACTTTACTGTCTGAGCCAAGGCCAAGCCGTCCACAGAAAATGAAAAAAAAAAAAAACAGTGGTGTATACCACAAATGAGAGAGAAAATCTTCTCATTTTTAAGAAAAACGAAAAATTGAATTTTCATATCTTAGTTTTCTTTAGTAATGGATATTGGATTGGAACCCTATGAGAAATAGAAAAACCAGAACTAAAAAAAGCTATGCTTAAACCAAAGAAAAAAGGCTAAAAAAAAAAAAAAAAACTGAGAGTGGCTGGCTCTATACCAATATATCAGTAACAACCTCAAAAGAGAGGTCGCTAATAAATAACCAAAATATGTCAGTAACAATTATAAAAATGGAGTCGCTGATCAATAACCAAAATAGGTCAGTAACAACTTCAAAAGTGGAGTCGCTGATCAATAACCAGTAAGAACCCCAAAAAAGGGGTGGCTGGCCCAATAACAAAAATACATCAATAACAACTCCAAAGTGGGGTCGCTGATCAATAACCAAACCAGTAAGAACTCCAAAAGGGGGTGACTGGCGTTATATTAATGACCAAGGTGTGTTGTTAATACCACAAATAATTGTACAAGAGCATGTACAATTAGAATACCAAAATGAAAATACCAATACCAATACCAAATGACCAAATAGAATGCCAACACAAAACAATCAAACCAAGATGAACCTTAAAGTCAAAGAGCCTCATCTCTCGGTAAGAGGAAAAAAAAAAAACTCAAACTAAGAGGAACCTTAGAGCTAAAGAGCCTTATCCCTTAGTAAGAAAAAAAAAAAAACTTAAACCAAGAGGAATCTTAGAGTCAAAGAATCTCAACTCTTAGTTAGAAAAAAAAAATGGTAAATCATACCAAGAAAAAAATTCAATAACCAAAATATGGGGTTATGACCCTATATCAATGACCAATACAAATACTAAGGTCATGAAAATAAATTTATTTTTTGAGAAGTTAGTAACCTTGAAGGGGAGCAAATTGATGCTGAACAAGTGTGAAAATCTCTCCATTTGAGAAGAAAATGGAAGACTCCATTTTAGGGGGAGTGTATGAAAAAAAAAAGCGATAACGGGTAAAGAGCAATCCATCCCAATAAAATCAAGATCAAATAAGGCAATCTCTTCAACAACCAATTATGATGTCAACTCATCAAGATAGCTCAAAAATGTGGTATCTTTTCAAATTTTTCATTATATGATAAATTGATAATTGATATTAGTGATACGGACCATATATTCAAAAAAATTGTTGTGATAATCTAGACATAACAAAAATGTCCAAAGTAGTAGCAATGGAATTTTGCCAAACAAAAAATTGAATTAAAAATAAAAATATTAGGAAAAATTAAAAATATTTTTATAAGTTTTCACAAGAGTTGAAATTTGGCTTTTACCATGATTTTATATTAATTTAGATACAAAGATCAGGTTACTGCGATTGTTTGAATTTTTAATTGTAGGAATGAAGAAATAGAGGAAGAAACTAAGGGATTGAGCCAAAACTCTTTGAAGAAAATACAAGCAAGTTAGGAATGTACGATATTTACATTCCTAACTTGAGGGGGAGTCCTAAAAATAATGAAGTAATCTAGGATCGATCTCAGTCATTCATTATTGATCGAGTGGCTTAAATCAAGCATAATATAAGCTCTTGTGTTTATTTAGAAATAGGCAACAGTAGGCATAGAATAGGAATATATAGATACCCAATGGTACACTGTAAAAGTACCAACGGTACAATAATTTTACTGTTAGACAAACTTGTATAAATAGACTAGAAATCTTGTAATAATCAGAACTTCTCCTAATAATAACTTTCTTTCCAATAAACATAAGCTGTCTCATAAATTCAACAATAGCAAAACAAATGAGAATTCTTATATTCTCCTGATCTATATTGAACATAAAAATATACATTATCATGGCATGTAAAGACAATCTCCACACTTGCATCTCCATGCCTCGGGATAGTATTCCATGATTACATTTGAACCTGGTGAGACCGGTACATGAACCGGCTGGCATGGCAAGCAATGGCCGCATTTTGTGGTGCATCTCGGAGGGTGCGAGCCTTGCCCAAGAAGCATTCTTCGAGTTGTCAGCATGCTTTCTCTGCCTAATCTCTGCAGCTCTACCTGTGTGCAGTTCAAGGGGTTGATTTAATTACCAGTACTATGGTTCTGCTCTTTTTTTTTTCAACTCAAAAAATATAATTTTACAAATATCATCCTAAAAGAATACAAAAAAAGGGTATATTTTCTAAAAGCGCAGAGAAGGTGCCTCTTATTGATAGATAATTTGCATTAGAAGGGAACTGGACGGAGGAACTAAGTAGGCCCAATATGAAATAAAGATGATTGCTGTAATAGGCCTTATTTTATAATTAGGCCCAATTTTTTGTGGGTATTTTTCTCAGTTCCAGTCTGGAAAGATCGCTTATGCACTCAATTGGGCCGTATTAAAGAAATTGGTAGTACTGCTTCACAGATTTTGAATGAAAGAGGGGAGCAGTTAACATTGCTTCTTGCACTATTCTGGTTTTGCTTGTGAGAAAACTAATCTAAATTTACTCGAATGAATCAACAGTTAAAAGAGAAGAAGTCATAGAAAAAAGATATATAGTTTACTGTCTACTAATTTGATTGATAATTTAGTACCTGTGCACGGTGCTTTAATCTAAAACCTCTGAGTTCTGCAAAGATGGGGAAAAGTAAAGATAAGAAAAAAAAAATCACGTTTGTTTGCTTTACACAAAATTATAGAGGGAAAGAAAATTAGCAATGTTAAACTCTTTATATTCGTCTCAGAAAAGTAAATACAGGTACATTACATTACAAAAAGGCTTCCAGGAAATTTCTGCTTCCACCAAAAATTCCTTCTCCAAAGAAGAGAATATCACAAAGTAAAAATATCCATGTTGAACATTTAAATGTGATACAATACTGTCAAAAACAAATTGATCAAGATGAAGTACTAAAGGAAAAGGGATCATGATGAATTAAATAAAATAAGAAACAAATTGAACTATAAAAAATTAAGCAACAAAGAAGAATGGTATGACCTGATGAAGAGCCATAAGCGAAAACAACAAACAAGCATAAAGGGATTCCACAAAGGATGAACATCTTCATAAATAATGCACAATTCCACAATCCCATTTCTCCTAATTGAATTAAACCCAAGTAAACACAATTCCACAATCCCTTTTCCTTTCTATAATTTTCTCTCTCAATCGTCTTTAATTTTCTTATTGCCCTAGCTCGAGTGCTGTGTCTACGAAGGTTTGCTTGTTCTTTTTCTTTTTCTTTTTCTTTTTTTCTTCTCCTTCTAGCATAGGTTTGTTCCAGACTTTAGTGAACCAGTAGTAGTGGGACTGTGGGAGTGTATATAAACAGAGATAGAAATAGAGCTTACACCTGCCAGCTAACAAATACAAGCTCCGTCACATCACCATGCAAAGATCCTTTGGATCCATCTGGAAAATTGACAGACCTAACTTACTGTTATTCTGTTAATGTTACTGTGTTTATCTTATTGGACTTTCTGGCATGGCGTAGATAAGAATAAGATTAAGGAATTTTTAAATTTAAAATGACAAATGTATAGTTGGGGACTTGAACTCAAATATTAATAGTAATAAAATATAATTGTAGTCACTAAGTTACATATGCATATGTAATAATTTACGAAGAGAGCTGAATAATATACAAGTTAAAAAAAATTCAATATACATAATTAAAATTTGAAATTATGAGATAGGTGAGCATCTTCTAAGGTATACATAGATCCGTTTCTGCCTTCTTCCGTGTATTTTTAATTTTTTTATTAAAAAAAGTAAGATTTTTTCGTAAAAATTAAGGATATTATGAGCTACAGCCAGTAATTTTAGTGACGAAATTAAAGTTACATTTACTGACCCACTAATTTTAGTCATTGAAATTAATTTGCATTTACTGACACACTAATTTTAGTGATCGTTAATGGATTCATCCATTATTTTTGACATGTCATGTTTATCATGTTATATGTAACGTTACAATCATATTTAATTATTTATTGCCCGAATTTTATATTATTCATTAGAAAATGTTGGAAATAGTACCAAAAATTGTGGAAGATTTTCAAAAATATTATAAAGTATTGTAAAAAAATATTGTATTTACAAAATATTTTTGTATTTTTGTCTAATTTTTTTTTTCTAAGTATCTAAAATTGTGAAAGAACATGATGTTACATCGTGTGCCGTGACATTTCAATGCTGATATTTTTAACATGACCACGTGTAAATAAGTGATAACGTGACATGCTGTGATGTAACACGTCATGTGGCATAATGTCATGTGTTAAGACCGACTTAGTTGTGTTATTGATCGAAAAGTCATGCTGTGTGCTAGTTAAATTAAATGAGGGTCGTGTTATGTACAATTTGGACAATATTATTTTAAATTTCAGATTACCTCATAATTTTACAATTTATTAAGCTCATAAGTTCATATTGTCTGTCATTGTGGGTGAAAACTTCTTGTCATCCACAGAAGCTTAGAATTTCTAAAGGCCGATTAGACTACTGAAGAACATGCCTTTTTTTATTTTTATTTTGTTTAATTTTTGGGAATGTGCCGTAGCCACAAATTACTAAACTGTTTTAGTATATCATCATTGATAATGTTTTGCATACGTGAGAATCTGTTTTTATCTAGTGATTAGAATATGTTGGATTTAATTCCATATCTTGTTGGATTTAATGCCAATGTTGAGTAAATATGTAATACAATTATGCATTGGTTGCTGTCAATTATGGTTATCAATAAAAGTGATCAAATCAGGCATAAGATATCCAGTATATTCATTTAGATGTGGTTCATAAATGTGTAGAATAATTAAGGCAAAAATCAATTCATTGATGGACTAAATATGAAATTTGCAATTAAGATATTTTGATTTTCTAATATCTTTCCTGAAGATTTATGGAAGTAATCAATCTTGGTTACTATTCACGATTTACTGTTCACAGATACCTTAGAATTTTTTGGAGCAAATCAGAATATTCAATTAAGGCAGGATATATAGGGCTACGCCCCTGTTTCCTACATCTATATATAGGATTGGTCTCCAAAGCACAAGATAATAACGAAAAGTTGTAGAATTTTCTAGCTGTCAATCTAGTCAATTTTGTGGCCTTCTCTACTTCTCCCCATTAAAGAATAGAGAGGTGAGATCAATAAGAAATTGTGAATTTGATCTCACAAGGGCATTCTTGTAGCTTTGGAAGGCTTCATCCTACCACTAAGGAGGCCGCCGACGCTTCAACCTCTACATCGGCACGAAGGTTTTCTTGCCGCTGTCCCACTAGTTCATCAACTCCTTTTGAGTGAAGCTTTGCTTAAATATGCTAATGGAATCAGGTATTGCTTTTGCTTTTTAAGAATTGATGATTTATGCATGATGGCTATTTTGGCATAGGTAGTTCTTGGCACTTTAGAATTGTTTAACAATTATTTTATTTTGGTTTGTGGTCTTGAATATTAGAACTATTTTAGTTTAATGGTATGGTCAAAGGCAAAATTCCAACAGAATAATGATCTTTATGTGGGAGATTGCATATTCAAAATTTGATTAATTTTTTTTAATGAATAATAAATAGTTGAGTAATGACTTCTAATTTTTATAAAAAAAAATGATGCACAGATGTCCAAATGACCGAGTTGCAAAACATGAACAAATTTGAAAATAAAAGCGGGATAGAAAAGACGAGAAATAAATAAAACACGAGTATAAACTTTGAAGCATGGTTTCTTGTATTTCATATATAAATTTCTCGAATATAATTTTTCCTCTATTTAATTAATAAATTTGATAAATCTGAGTTTCCAAATACAAAAAAATGTCTCTTTATTTAACACAATTGACAAATTTCGAATTTAATTGATATCGTAATATGTAACTAGGACTTACAACTTATTACATATTCACCAGAAAAGACAAAAAGTTGTAACTTCATGTACGAATCAAATAATAGTTATTCTGACAATCATTTGGGGGTACGTAATTATTTGGGGGCTTTTTTATAAAGCATAAATAAAAAAATTAAAGTTAAACTGTCGATATGATTACCGACGGATTTATAAAAAGCATAAGGAACGGCTTGCCAAGCCGTTTCCCATTTTTTTTTTATGAGAACGTCTTCCGAAGCCGTTCCTGATAATTTTTCGCCGGATCCGTGTTGCTACCTGGGGAACGGTTTGCCAAACCGTTCTCTACAGTATTTTTTTTTTTTTTTTTACAGTTTGTTTATAAAATAAATCAGATATTTTGTTTGATTTTGTATATTAACAATAAGATTAATGGAACAATTTGAATATATATTTTTTTTTGTGTATTTTGACTATTTTATCATTTTAACAAATCAATTGATTGGTTTTTTATATAAAAAAAGCAATAAATATTTCCGTAAAAAAAATTAAAAGAAAATATAAAAGTGAATTACAATAACAATACTAAAAATTTGTATCTCTGGATACTTTTTTCTAGAAAATAATGTCTCTGAATGATTAATGGACATATTTTCCATAATCTAACATCTTTTATGGCAAAAATCGACTCTATTTTAATTTTTTTTTTCAAAACTTATGGTTACAGAAACTTCTAAATCCTCCATGTAGTAGACCAATGAATCATTATTTTAAAAAATCGACCAATTAGAATACTAACATATTTTTTCATAAATAAAACACTTATTTTATATTTTTACAAAAAATAAGTACCTTTTAAATTAAAATGAGTTTTAATAAAAATAACAATTAAATGATTAAATTTGTTTGTTTTTAAAATATAAAAAAGTAAAATTTAAAAAAATAATACGTACATTTGAAAACCAATCCATTGATTTTTATATATTTATTAATTTTTTTATATAGAAAATCAATCCATTGATTTGATAAAATGATAAAATGATAAAATGGTCAAAAAACACCAAAAAATATATTCAAATCGTTCCATTAATCTTATTGTTAATATACAAAATCAAACAAAATATATGATTTATTTTATAAACAAACTGTAAAAAAAAAAAAAAAAAGTTACTGTAGAGAACGGTTTGTGAAGCCGTTCTCCCTGTTTTTTTTTCTCGCCCAAGAACAGTTTGCGAAGCCATTCTCTCATTTTTTTTTTCGCGGAAAAAGGAAATTTCCGAATTTTCTGTTGCAGCTGCTGTGCTGTTGGTGCGAAACAAATGAAAAATTATCAGGGAACGTCTTCGGAAGACGTTCTCGTAAAAAAAAAAAATGGGGAACGGCTTGACAAGCCGTTCCTTATGCTTTTTATAAATCCGTCGGTAATCATATCGACAGCTTAACTTTAATTTTTTTATTTATGCTTTATAAAAAAATCTCAATTATTTGTGATAATTGTGAAAAGAGTAGGCAATTTAATTATAGGTAACAAGAAATGACTTGTGGTGGGTCACACCGGTTCGTCGTATGCGGGTTCGAATGATCGAATCCCGTTGTATCTAAATTTAGTCCAACATGTATTAAATGAACCAAACCAGAAACCCACCCCCACAATATAATAAGTCGGTCTAATTAGTTCAACTGCTTCCATCAAATCATCATTGAATAAATAGTGATACATCCAACGTGGGTCCGGATCCCCTAATGTAACCCAATTTTTGGGTTTTGGATCGGGACCATCCGATTCTAATTCATCACTCACGATCATCTCAGGATCTGAATTCGCATCTCGGAATTTGTGCACTCATTACTGGATGGATGGTCTCGAATTTGAATCGGGCGGTTCCGATTTAAAACTCAACTTTTGAGTTACTTCACTGGATCTGAATTCCATCCAACGTGAGTTCCTGTTAACTCCATGTTCTCTCCATTAATTTCTAACCTATGATATGGTGTCTATTGCAGCTTAAATTGCATATGAACAAGAAAAAAGAGTAAGAAAGATGCCTTAATTTATGGAATTCATAGGGAACCAATATTTTTAAATACGGGTTTGTTTATTCATACGAAAAATCACTGCATACTGCATATACGGTTTTACTATGAATTGTACCATAAATTACTTATATATTATTTATGTATAATTTGTTTAACAAGTCTGTTCTAGACCGGTAGTTTGTGCTATTTATCACATTTTCATATGTCATGGGTTCAAATTTTCTCCAATGTAATTATTTTATGGGTCTTTTTCGGATTCGGAAGCAACTAGTGAAAATCTACATGGATAGCATATTCAAATTGATATGCATTTTAATATTGTTAGAAAAATTACTTATAAATATTAAATAATTGAGTGGTTTGACCTCCAACTTTTACTTAAAAAATATTATTAGTTCTTTATTAAAACATCCGATAATTTTAATTATTTATCTAACTCGATGTTGGACAAACTAGAAGTTTGAATTGAGTACTTGAAAGGACCTAGAATAAAAGCTTTTTGTCGACTGTGAGATTTTTCAATTTTTATTTAGATAAAAGATGAAGATCTTGTTTTTTAAAATTACAATATTTATAAAGGATTATTTGTCTGGATTTTGTACCTACAACATTTCACACAGAATTATAAAAAGTATTATTATTTATCACTAGATTAAAGACTAATTCTCATGTGAGATTTAAAATTTAACTAATATTGTTTTATGATAAGTGTAATACTAATAAAAATCATCATAAAATAAAATTAAAACTAACAATCACATTAAAATTTAGTAATATTATTGATACAAGTACAATAAATTATGATAATTATGAAAAATTAAAAAGTATCAAATTATAATGATATAAATTTATAATTAGTAGCAGCAACGGCAGCAACAACAATGACAATGACAATTAAAACCATTTTAATTATAATCTTAAATATATTAATTATCGATCTAATTAGAAATTTCCATATGGAGGTGTATCATGTGCAAGTTACAGTATATTTTAGGATTAGTTCAGTGCATATAGGGATTTTCTTTGGTAGGCTTGGTTGTCTGATCCAAGCAGAAGTGATAGGTGACTATTACTCCATGTCATATAATGATATAATTCTTACTTTCATCGTTGTTTTCTTATATGACTGTTAATAAAAGTACAAATGTTGCTCAATTTGTTTTTAACATTTGAGTACTTCAACTATAAGTACAAATGTTTGCCTACTGGCCAATTTGACTAAAAAAAGTACAAATGTTGCTCATTTTTTTTGTTAACATGAAGTACTTCAATAATAGGGTTGGACCCAAACTTTACTGCAAACACATAAATACATGTTGATGTAACATTATCATATATTTTTGTTGATACTCATTACATATCAATATCATACATTAAGTTAGATATTTGCATTAGAATTTATGAATTTGAAAAGAGTGATGCTATGGTGTGTGCAGTGGCGAGGCCACATGAAGACAGGGTAGGCATATGTTCACCCCTGAATTTTTTTTTTTTAATAAAATTGAGCTTTTTTTAGCCTTGCCTATCTCTGAAATTTGAGCTTGCTTACCCAGAGCTCAAACTGAAGCCCATAATTGAAAAAATAATTTTGACATATTTTTTAGCCTGTGTAAGAGAAGGAAAACCAGCAATGCAGAGGGGAAACAAGTAACTATTTTTCATCATTTAACTCTTTTTTCATCATTTAATAAAGACAAATTTGTTCAATTAGCTTGATTCTATCTCTCTGATTTCAACCAATATGAACTTGTTGTCCTAGATGGTAAATTGGAGAATTACCGCATAAATATGCGAAGTGATGATCGTTTTTTAGAGTTAAAGGGCATAGTTGAACTTTCTCAAAAACTGGTGAAAAAGAGGAGACATATTGTTTATCCGTTAGTTTACAAATTAGTGAAATTAGCATTGATATTGCTGGTGGCTATGGCTAGTGTTGAAAGGTATTTTTGGCGATGAATTATGTAAAAAACAAAGTAAGAAATTCAATGGGAGATCATTTTTGAATGATTGTTTGGTCACTTACGTTGAGAATGAGTTGTTTGATGAGGTAGATGATGAACGAATTATGCAACGATTTCAAAATATGAAGAAGCGTAGAATAATGCTTCCTTCATTGACTTGATTTTGTAGCATTAGTATATTTCTTGTATTTTGATATATAAAAGAATATTTGTTATAAATTTTTGGCTTAGTTGAAACTTTTAATATATTTCTTGCATTAATATATTTCTTGCTATTTTTTTGAATTGTGTTTAGAATCCAAATCCAAATCTGAACCTAAATCCGTACCCGTTAATTTATTCGAATCCGAATTCGATTTTTGCCTACCTCTAGAGCAAATTCTAGCCTCGCCAATGGGTGTGTATCACTGTATCACATATTGGTTTGAAATATCTCAGAGGATACGCACTCTACTATGGGTGCATTTCCTCTGAGATATCTCAATTTTTGCGTGACCTACGTGTCCGGTGTCTATTCGGGGGAACATAGGGGGCAGTATTATTTTAGCTTTGAGATTCGTGCAGAACGTATTTGAACGATTGTGATGTTCCAAAAAGTCACGCAAATTTTGAGATATCTCAGAGGATGCGAATTCCTCTACTATGAATGGATGGGAAGGTGACGATATTATGTATCCTTCCCATAACTATAAAGTATTGCGGGTTAAACTCTTACTCATTGTCTTTCTGATACTGATTCGTTGCATTGTAAGATGAAATAATTATGTGACCGATATTGTTACTTAAAGAGGAGAGATATATGCAATAATGCAACTGCGAGCTAAGTAGTCAGAGTTGTATCGGGTCATGTAAAGGAAAAAAGGATATTTTATCAAACAGATTGGACGGAAGCCAGATTATCCATTCCCCCAATTTGATCCATCGTACGAATTACACTGTGTCATGCCCTGCAGTGAAGCACATTAGCACACGCGTAAGAGTTATGACTGGTCGAGCTGAAGATAAGTGGGCCTCTCCAAATTGAGAGTAGGTCTGATGTACCTTGGTTCGATGTGTGTAATTACCATTCAACCTGCATCAAGATTCGTGTAAACTAATTAAAATCCATGGAAGTCTGTTTCAATTTCCTTGAGCGCAAATTTTGATGCTAATCGTACAATGTTAGAGCTAATTGGACCTAAAAGTATTCTTATCTCGGTCTCTCCATGTACATCTTTTCATATGTGTCAGAGTCATAGTGACAAGATTCGCGAATAATTCACGAATTATTCGTGAATTATTTGGTTTTTTTGTGATGCCGAACCGAATGCCGAATTATTCGGTTGACCAAACTTTGACCGAATAATTTTCAAATAATTCATGAATTTTACGAATTATTCCTGAATTTTACAAATTATTTCTGAATTTTACGAATTTTTCCCGAATTTTTCCCATAATTTTATTTTTAAGTTATTTTTTTTGTTTTTGCTCCCTTACAGAACTGAGATCTCTGATCCGAATAATACCGAATCATTCCCGAATAATACCCGAATTATTTCCGAATTACGAATTTTTGACCTCGCCGAACCGAACCCGAATAATTGATTTGTCACTGTGATCAGAGTAACCCGTTTAACAGTACTTTGTAACCTGTTGCATATTTTGCTGCACCGGCTCCGTTGCTGATTATTAAGGTAATCTGCTGCTCAATCTATATTCTGAGAGGATGCATTGTTCGATCTGCGTTCAAATCTGCTGTTATTCTGAGAGAACAACAAGACTCTGTTATATCTCATTTTCTCTCTACGAGAGATAGAGAGGGATAGAGAGGAAATGAGGGATAACAGGGTCCTATTATTCTCTCAGAATAACAACAGATCCCAATTTTATTGATCTAGCGTGAATTTTGAGAATAAACAAACGACTGAGGTTTGGAAATCGGTGTTCAAAATAGGGCGGGAGGTGGATCTCCGATGGGGAAGAAAATTGTTCTTTTTCCTTTCTATTAAAAGATTTATAAAAACAGAGTATTAAATGTTGCCGAATTTATGCATGCTTTCATGTTCTTAATCATGAGATCGTTCACATAGTTTCCTTTCAGACACTAATTAAGAGTGTTTTAGAAGCACAAAATAAAGTTTAACATACAGGAAAAGATAAAACAGAGAGAAAATAAAACCATTAGAAAGTGTGTTTTTGTCGTTGATGTTTATGTTAAAAATTAAACTCAAAACTGAATATCAGCTCTTGATCCCTACTCGGGTAAGAATTGGTAATCCCAATTTTTTTGAGAAAAGTACTGGTAATACCAATAAATTATTGAAGATTAACAAAAGCAGACACATGTATTTATAACATGCCTTTACTTTTTAGACATTACAAGTAATTAATTTAATCTGTCATCACAAAGTTACCTAATTACAATGTATCTAACCTAAGCTGCTTCTGACTTCACTGGCCGACTCAATCGACTGCTCGTCACGGGGAAACAAGTCCTTGCACAATTCACCGTAAAACCGGCACACTAACTCGACAAAAACCGGCGATTTGAGCCTCTCCCAACAATGCATCAACTCTTCAACATCCATCAAATCCCTTACCTTCCTCTCCTCCACAAGCATCTCCATCAAATAACTCTCGAAACTCTTACACGCCATGTTGACCCCACCATTTTCTTCCTCATGCACGCTCTCTTCGCTCCTCATCTTTACCATCATTTTCACGTAAGATGGAGTAACCGGTGAAGGAAGTGGTGCCGGGACCTGCTCAGGCAGGCTTGGCAGCTCTCTTACTGGTTCAGTGTCTTCCGACTTGGTGATCAGAGGCCAAAATACCGCACGTACCGACTTGAAGCGGGACTGACGGCGCCTTCTGGGGCTCATTTTATCCATCGCCTTGCGAAGGTTGCGAAAGCGAAAAGCCCGGATTGAAATGGGCCTCCTGATCAACCTTAGAAGCCTTTTGCATGGCTTGAAGAGAGTGTTGCAAGTAAAGGAGGTAGAGGGATTAGGCATGTTGAAAATCTTTTTCTTATTAATTATGTCATGTGTTTTAGGCCATTTTGCCGTGTTATATATATAAGGATAATTAATATATATGATGATATTAAAGAATTGTAATTGTGAGTTGAAAGGATTAGAAGTGAATATATTAATACATTGTGCACGAGTGGTGGTTGCCATGAACAGAGGACGTGGCTCCTGATCATGGTAGTTCGCTTTGTCCAATATAAAATATATATATATAATTTCATGTATAAATTTGTAATACTCTGCAAAATATATATATAAATTAATGACTAAATGTAATATTCGAAATGTTTGAATGTATTTGTTTTAATAAAACTGGTAACATTGAGAGTGAAATATTATTGTACAAAATAAATTATAAGTTATTTTGAAGTTAATTGTTATCAGATTGTCAATATCAAATTGAGTGATATAAAGTATATGTTATTAGATTGAAAAACTTAAAAGATTGTAATATGCAAGAATGTATGAGATATGTAGTGGGTAAGAGCAAATTTATACATGATAATATTTATAAGTTGTTTTTATTTAATTTATGGACTGATTCACAATCTTTGGAAAATTGAAGGTTAAATATATAAAAATGCAAATTTTAATGACCAAATAGAACATGGCCACGCGGCCATTTCTAGGTGAAAACACCACCTGCTTAAATATTTTAGATCTTTCTTAATTAAAGGGGAGGATTCCTTCTCTCTCCCGTAAAAGAAAAAGAAAACAAAAGAAAAATAAAAACAGAGGTTTTTCCTTTAAGATTCTTGGTGATTAAATCCTTGAGCTTGATTGAGCATGATGTATGCTGCTATTGAAGTAAGCAAGAAAGCTAGTGATTAGTTGCAACAAGAGAACCCAAATTGGTATTCATCTTTTTGTCTAGTTCTTTTTCTTGATCCGATTTAAAGATTTGGAACTGTTAAACAACTCAAGTGAATAGCTATAATATATGTAGTGATTGAAATAGAAAGAAAACCGTTTAATATTTGAAAGTATATTTGTTAAATTCTCAAGAAATTGTTAAATTCCCATGTTAGTGGGATTGAGCTGCAAAATGACTGAACCTTGATCCTTGAACTCCTTTAGAAAAGAACTAAATAATTAGGATATTAATTGACTAGTATATTATGGGAAAATTTTGGATTTGAGCTTGAGTCAGTTTGACTTGTCCGTAAAAATAAAAAAAGGGAAAAATACAAAGATTGTTGCTTTAGACCAAGTCAAATGATGAATTAAACATAGGTTTTAGAATTTTGAAATTTGATTATGTAAAGTTGTAAACTTTTGGACAATTTATTAAAACCGAAAATTGAATTTAGTTAAAAGTGATTTAAATAATGAAGAATTGATTAGTAAATAGTGCTATTAATTAAGAATAAATAACAGATACACACAAATTGATTACTAGTCTATATATGTAGATTGTTAGTAATAATAATGATGTAAGTCATATAAATGAAATGTTATTATGCTATAGGTATAGCAACTGTAGAATGAAACTTGACGGGACTGTCTGAAACCACTGATATGCAATGATCGATCGCTCTGATTTTCTCCTACGATATCAGGTGCGAGGTTATTGGATTAGTCTGAGATTCATACTAGGAATTAAATCGTAACTCGCTATGCATTTTGAATAATTGATTGAACTGTTGCATCATATACATACCCAATACAATTGAAACTGAATTACAGGTGAGTCTGTTGACTGTCATGTTGATATTGTTTATCGATTGACTGATTCTTATTTCAAATGATTGATTGAGACCACAGTGGCTGAATTGATTGAATATTAAACACTATAATCCTTGAACCTCCATATAGTGGAGAAAAAGGATTAAGATATCGTAAAGTCCAGCTAGCTACTAGACTTTACTCCAGGACCCTTATGCGCATATGGTGAATGGCCCCAACTGAACCCAGTACCGGTTGGGTAGGGGATATTGAATAAATATGAATTACGACTGTAAGACTAATGAACTGTGGTAACTGTCTTATCAATTATTTTCTTTCCGATAATGACAGTACTATGATATTGATTTCGTATTATTTCTGCTAACCGATTGTCAGGATAGTTAGAATTGTCTTATCATCGATTTCCTTTCTGATACTGAAGTCATTAAGATATTGATTCTATATTGTTTCCATTAACAAATTATCAGGATGGATAGAACAGTATAAGCCCTAACACGATAGATACTTGTTATGGTATCTGTCAGTGTTACCAGACTAGAAATTGTAAAGGTAAGAAACCAAATATTACCAGACTTTATGGTTTAAAAGATTTAGACCTAAACCATTTATTCCGATAAGATTCATTGAGTTCTGATTTATCTATGTAATTGTTGTTATTCGATTGGATACTGATATTGAGCATTTGCATTCGTCATTTTAAAATGAACTGTTAATTTCTCGTGCGGTGATTTCATTCTGAATATGGATTTTCTTCGAATCCAATAATCTGAGTGGCAATCAGCACTGAGAAATAATTTATTATTTCTCACTCGTTTCCCCTTGTGGGTTACAGGTTTATTAGACGAAGATTGAGAAACGCTTTTGGAATTTTAATTGACAGCAGAGCCACCTAAAGAATTGAGATTTGGGATTATTTTATCTGACATGGTGCAGAAAATTCATCTAGCATCATCCACTATAAAATGTCAGATATTAATTGTAAATTGATTGAAATGTGGGAAAATAATGGATGCTATTGGCAATGCATAAAAAGATCCATGCCTTGTGTTACGTGAATTGAAATGGAAAACAGATGCGGTAGGTCCATCGCACCTCCGGATCGGGGGTGTGACAAAATTATAATTACGTAGTTACGTACATGTAATGAAAACAAAGAAAAGAAGAAGAAGAAGAAGAAGAAGCATTCTATAGGGAAAAGGTCTACAATTTGTTTAAGAAAGGAAAGTCTATAATGTAACATTTTCTGTTATATAGAAAAATCAACCGTACAAATTTGTTTAAATATGATTGATTTATTTTGTCCGAATAGAAGTCATTAAATTGGGGCGCCCATGGTTTGAGTTCTGGGGATTAATTTACGTGAGCAAGAAAATAAGGTCTTCCTTTCCAATATAAAAAATGATAAAAAAAAATTATATATGCACCCTAAGAATTCTATATAAACAGATAGTTCACCATTTGGAGAACTGAAAAATAATTATATGATAGGCTAGCTAATACAGATAGTTCACCATTTTATTCATGCATTTTCAAATTAATTGATGCCCCAGCTAGTCAATTGGGAAAATAATTTTATATTAGGGGTAGTCAGGTTTAAAATATTGTCATAGTTGAATAAAAAGAAATAATATATTTAATTTCCAAAGGGAATAAGAATTTTAATGTACGGGCCTTCACATGAAAATAACCAAAAGAATGCGTCTCTGGGCCTAGTTGCTAATACAAAATTATATTTCACACTAAAACAAATATTTAGAAGTTATAAATTAAGTTGGGCTTGTTCATTCGCATACAACACCATGGCCCATATGAATTTTTGTATTATTTATATGCTCGTTTTCTTTTATAACTTATTTTATAGTGGAGAATTCAAAATGTCTCGTAATCTGCATTTTCATTATAGAAGGTAATGAAATTATCTTTGTTGAAACAACAAGAGCAGTTTTCCATATTTTAGAATTTATAAACATAATAATCACAATATAAGGGAAGAAAATAATTGTAACATATTGCCCTTCTTTTTAATTTTAACCGATCAATTAATACCAAAATGGTAGACATCTATTTTTCACATTAAAAGTATCCTAAAATTAGGGTAAATTTCTAATGCTGCGATGTCTAATTCTAATTAACAATCCGAATTCAAGATATTTATTCTAATTTTAATTCTAAATTTAACTCAAATTACACATCAAAATTTTAGAAGGGGGTGAAATATTTTTCAGAAAGAAATAAAGTTGATACGGACCTATAGATCTCCATAAAATTTCAAAATCCAGATAAAAAAATGTAATTGTCCCTGACTCCACTGAATTCATATCCTCCCTGATACCGGATAAAGGAATCTAAATAGAATTAGTGGATCCGGATTGTCTTTTTAACTTTTGCATGAATCTTAAAGCACAAATAATAATGACTTCTTGTGCTATTTCTGAATAGAACACCAAATTAAGTTAGTCTGAATCGTAAAATTGTAGATCCGCCAATTAATATCTGATAAGATATTTGGCTGACTCTACTTGAGTCCGCTTCTGCAAATACAATTCTAATAAAATGAAATTTTTTATTCATAAAAATTATAAAATTCGGACATACAAAAATAGAAAGAATATCTTGTTTCTATTAAATATAGTAAGATCGAATTCATTGAGTCCGATCCACTGTTTTTTTTTAAACTACACAAAGAAATTGCAAAAAAAAAAAAAAACTATAGATCGTGAATTGTGATTCCGATCCATAAAGATGTTAATTTTCTGTGTCACAAAACCCTTTGTATTTGCGGATACAGAGGATTTGGTGCCGCAGAAAATCAATCAGTTATTGATTCTGGTCCATAAAAAGATTGATTTTCTGCGGCACAAAACCCTCGATATCTGTAAAAAATCAATAGTTACAGAAAGTTTTGTACCATAAAAAATTAACACCTTTATAGATTGGAATCACTGTTCATGATCCATAGTTTTTTTTATTCTCTTTGCACAGTTTAAAAAAAATCAATAGATTGGTCCAATCTTACTCTATTTGATAGAAACGAGACGCTTTTTCTATTTTCGTACGTCTAAATTTTATAATTTATATGGATAAAAAATTCCCATAGAAATTAAATGCCAAAACGCTTATTCTCTATGGAGTGTGGTTTTCTGCGGCACACTTCGTGTTAAAGTATGAAGCAACGTAATTAATTTTACCCATTAGAATTTAGAAATCGACTTTTCACCAGCAGACATTCTGACACAAGAAAGTCGTCACATGAAATCTTTTCCTAAGAAAAAATTAGGGGTCAATAATAATAGTGTAAAACTGGGGGTTTGGTCATTATTGTCAATGGTATTGGTTGTGATGGAACAAAAGGGAGAAATTACATACTGCCTTGTCACCTATTGGTTCCTATATTTCCATTTTTCAAGCTTGTAATCTCTTTAGTCAACAACCTATTTCCTGGGTCAGTGGGTCCTGTGATAAGTGGTAACGACTAACAACTAACAAGGACTCGTTCCTCAAGCAAACTAAATTAATATTTTTCTGATACATCTCTTGACGAGGCGTACTTAATTAATTAATTGGTTTCAACATTCCGTGTACGTGCATCTCATGCACCAAAAAGCGGATTCACAGCTGGAGACCAAAAAGGAATATCTATAATTTATTAGATAACTCTGGATGAGTTTATTTCTTTAACAAATAGATTTTCTAACATAAAAGCTCCCTCTCCTATCTCCTAGTCCTAGAGCAGCCACTTAAGAATAAAGACCGGTTTATTTATTTATAGTCAGCTTTTAAATTATGAGAATCAATTATATAAAACAAATTATGGAGAATGAGAAGAAATTTTCCAGTAACAAGAACATTTTATTCTAAATTATATAAAAAATTATATATAAATACAAAAAATGGAGGGGAGGGGGGTTAATTGACTTTAATACTTGTTCTTAAATCCGCCTCTGTTTGTAGCATTTTAAAATAATAAAATTATACTTTTAAAAGTAGTATGTATTTGGAGAAAACTCAAAACATAGCATAAATGTAGACTAAATTTGCATTTCATCTCTGAGTCATGTTTTGAGTTTTCTCCTCCAACTGCAAACTACTTTTAAAATTTTATTATTTTAAAATGTTACAAATAAAAAGTTCGGTAATAAAGATGATTATAAGACTTGACAGTTATACCTTAACACTTCTCTACTTAAAATTAATAGAGAAATTACGTTTCCATCACTTCCTATTTCTTTTAACAATTTTGTGATCATCTTATATTAATTAATTATTATTATTATGGTTTTATTTGCTACAGCAGTGAGCAATTATACCTATTATTCCAAAAAGGCAAGCCAGTTGATACGGTGTATTTGGTGGATTCACATCTGCTGCAATCCTAAAAGGATGAACAATACTTTTAAAATTTCTACCTTTTCAAATTCAGTTGTCTAATAATTTCTGTACATGCATCTCAAAACAACTGATTTTTCTTTGCACGAATCTCGAAACAATTCAATAGTTAAATTTGAAAAAACAAATATTGTAAGATACTGTTCGTGGGTGTAAAGAATCACAATAGATTCGGATCTGTATTTGATCGGTTCATAAACTAGCACCAAAAATCAAACCTCAATTCCTTTCAGTAGCTAAAAATAATATAACTACTTCACTGATAAGCTAGACCTAGATAATAAATTATGAGTGAGTCTATGGTACTATGAATATCACGGGTTGATTCGTAATACGGTTCAATATTTCATTTTTGAAAATCTTAATGGTCGATCCGAACCGTTGAACATAATTTCCATATGAATATGTACTTGCAGACCGAATTTTATATTTTTTGGAATTTTTTTACTATTTTTTAAGGTAGGTAGAAAATCACTTGATCTGAAAATTCTGGACCATCCAAAAACAGTGATTTTCTACCTATCTTAAAAAATAGTAAAAAAATTCCAAAAAATATAAAATTCGGTCTGCAAGTACATATTCATATGGAAATCATGTTGAACGGTTCGGATCGACCATTAAGATTTTCAAAAAAAAAATATTGAACCATATTACGGACTAAATCATAATATGCATAGTACCATAGACTCACTCATAAATTATTCTATTTATTAGTTAACTACTTAACTCCCGAAAAAAAAAATATTACAAAAAGCCGGTTCATAATTCAGAACATTAGCGGGCCTAAGAGAAAAATTCTCAGTGAACCATACAACGTCGTTAAATGTGGACTAGTTAGTTGTTCGTAGGGCTGCACAAAAGTTTCGTAGTTCATGATTTGATTCGAGTTTAATTTTACAAAGTTTGTAAAAAAAATGATTCGAAAAATTTCGAAATTAATTCAAATCAAATTCAAACTGGACCTGATTTGTTCGAAATAAATTTGCAAACTATTTTAGTTCAAATCTCAAAGTAATGTGAACTGTTAATTTCTGCTGATGACTTATGTTTATTGATGACTTAAAAGTTAAAACATAAGGCCGTCTAGCCATAAGTTATAATTCGTAAGTCGTAACCCTCGCTCTCAGTTCTGAAATCCTAGACGACTTTTATATTTCGCTCTCGACAACTACGGCCACTCTTCTTTGTTGCAAAAAAATTCATAAAAGATTCGAAATTGAGTTCATAAAAAATTCGATTTGAAATTAATTCAAACCAAACTTAGTTCGAAATGAATTCAAATCAAATTTAAATTAAGATAAGTTGGATTCAGTTCAATTCGTTTACAGCCCTAGTTGCTCGTTAGACTACAAATCAAACAAGTAAACTAAGTCGTCAAATGTGGACTAGTTAGTTGCTCGTTAGACTACAAATCAAACAAGTAAACTAGCGACGTACTCTGCAAGGCATGTCGAGCTCCTTTTTGGACTAATTTAAAAGTAAACAACACACACACAAAAAAAAAAAAAAACAAAGTCTTTATGGTATTGATATGGATAGTACTATTATTTTTGAAGTTGAATATATATAGCATGTATAATGCACAACTTGGGGAGGCATTTGCCGTGTCAAAGCGGGGATTTGGGTCGCCTGCTTTGATTTTTCAGACAGAGAGTGACAAGATGTCCTTTAATTTCGTTTTCTTTCTTAAATTTTATGCATCCACATTTGACTCTTATATTAGGGCTGCACAAAAAATTCGTATTTCGTGATTTGATTTGACTTTGATTCGAAAAAGTTCGTAAAAAATTCGATTCGAATCAAACTCAAACTGGACCTGGTTTGTTCGAAATAGGTTTGCGAACTATTCTAGTTTTAATCTCAAAGTATCGTGAACCGTTGATTTCCACCGATGACTTAAAAGTTAAAACATTAGACCACCTAACCATAAGTCATAACTCGTAAGTCGTAATTCTTACTCTCAATTTTGAAACTCTAGACGACTTTCACCTCTCGCTCTCGACGACTACGATCACTCTTCCTTGTCGTAAAAAAATTCGTAAAAGATTCAAAATTGAGTTCGTAAAAAAATTGATTCGAAGTTCATTCAAACCAAATCTAGTTTGAAATTAATTCAAACTAAACTCAAACTATGATAAGTTCGAATTCAATTTGTTTGCAGCCCTACTTATATATGCTCTTACATACTCTGAATTCGTGCAGAAATATCCCTTTTTAACAAACCAAAAAAAAATATATTTTTTAAATAAAATAGTAAGTCTTCCTTTACCGCCAAACTTAGCTTTCTACATCCAGCAATTGTATTTGTCTCCGAGTCAACTGTAGTGTCTAGACGGCTAGACCTGACCTGGTTTCCTTTACCGCCAAGATAGCAAGTCTTCCCTTGCTTGATCTTAAGTCTAAACGAAAGCGATTGGGTTGATCTATTTTTCATATTAATGAAAGTGAAAGTGATCTACCTTAGGCCACTAGTGCATCGAGCTGCTCAATTTGCAGGAATAAGATTTGGTCCAAATGGTTTTGGACCGGACACTATCCAAAGCCTCTAAAAATCGTACAATTAAAGTCCAAACAGTCGATCCGAATCGCTTAACATGATTTTCATATTAAAATGTACTTAGAGATCAAATTTTATATTTTTGGAAATTGTTTACTATTTTTTAGATACATACAACATCATTGTTTTTTAACGGTCCAAAAACAGTGATTTTGTACATATCTACAAAAATAATAAAAAAAATTCAAAAAATATAAAATTTGGTCATTGAGCACATTTTAATATGAAAATCATGTTGAGCATTTCAGATCAACTGTTCAGACTTTAATCGTACAATTTTTAGAGACTTTGAACGGTGTGCGGTCCGAACTCCAAAGCTATTTAGAGCAAACCTCATTCCCAATTTACATTCTAGTATTCTACATTCCAGGTTTTCAAATTGTACATTAAATAACTATACATATAGCATTCAAAAGATTCTATTTAAATCTAGTACTTAGTCAACGTTTTGTTTGGTGATGGAAGTGATGATGTAACGTGGGACCGTGCTAGAGAAGACTATGAATTTTCTTCTTAATTTCTTTCTTTGTAGAACTTTCTCTTCGTTCAGCTCGTTGTATATTAATTGCTTTTGTCACAACACATTAATTATGTTTATAAATATTATTGATATCCTTTTAGAGATGCAATTAATTTATGTCAAAAATACGCAATTTTAGGAGTGGCAAAAAATCTCGTAGCTCGTGGTTTGATCGTGGCTCGCACCTAACTTGCTCGTTACTGGACCGAGTTGTTAACAAGCCAGCTCACCACTAGTTTAGTCCAAAATTAACGAGTTCAAGCTGGGGTCTAGCTTGTTTGCCAGCTCGCGAACTGGCTCGACTAGGCATTAATTTGTGAATTTGTATGAATTTGTATGCATTTTATATTGTCTAGCTTGGTTCGGTTAGATCCAAAAAATTTGTAGAATTTATTTTCTTCTTAAAATAAGATCCAGCCAGACCCAGCAAGCCAGCTAGTCAGCTTGCGAGCTAGTTAAAACTAAAATAAATTAAAATATATATTTTGAAGATATCGATAATAGAGTATTCATGAAAATACCGATGTTATTAAGTAATTTTATCTTCGTAGATAAAATAGATTCTTGTAGTTGATTGAGGAATACACTTTTAAATAAGACAATCCTCTTATATTGAATTGTTTTTTTGGTAAGACCGGAGGTGGTGTTTTTTTGGTATTAATTTGTTTGATTCAGTTGTAAATAACGGTATGTGCTTAGTAGATGGACGGAGTATCGTTAATCAATTAATCGGTATGAGTCTATTAATCTGACTTTTATGAATAATTTGATATTTTTATTAAAATTATGTGTATATACTTGTAATTATTAAAAATAATTAATTTAACTCACCAAATTTATCAAATAAACTTATTTTAACTTATCAAATAAATTTATCAAATTAATTAATAAAAAATATTAATTTATCATTTAGAAAAGCTCAAATAAGACAAAATAAAGTATAGGATATATATAACAAATAAATGCACAAAAAATAACAAAAATGACCAACTAATTGGTTATATTAACGGATACAGATAATTCATAACAATTTGGTCACCGCCAACAACTAATCAGTCAATTAGTCTAACTAAACAACCAATTTTTACAACACTAATTTGACTAACTATGTGCAACTTAATACTTGTATTTTACTAGTTAAAGCTTATATTTTGTGCTATGAACTTTCTATTATAATGTCTTTTAGTAGATAGACCATTGATGTATGGACAAATATTTTGGTTTCGTAATGAAACCAAAATAGAACTCACGTTTGTATATTAAAAAAAAAAAACTTGTATTTTGTGGCATATACAGTCATACTGACATAAGAGAGGGTTTGCATTTTTTTTGGGGGGGTGTTCAGAACTCACGTTTGTATATTAATAGAGTTGAAGCCTTATCTATAAATAAGAAAGTACTGGCCTAAATATATTTTATATACATATTGCCTCATCCTAATAATTTTATTTTGGCTTCCCTTGAATCAAGATTTTAATCATTTTTGGATTAAGAGCCTGTGCACTGAATACTCTGCACACCCCACGCACGTGTGACGTACCCAAACCCAAAAAGCTTGAAGCAGGAAACCGGAAAATAAGCTCTCTTTTTTTCACAACTTAAGTTGGATCTACCAGGTAAGTGGTAACTAGAGCTCATCGATACTATCTGATTCCCAAAAATCTCACCTTAATTAATGTGTCAATTAATGATCAACGCAATTTAAGTGTGATTAAGCTGTGAATTAGTGAAAACGTGTAGACTGTAGACAAATCAAGGCACCCATTAAAACATTTAATCATGTATCAGAAATACCTTTTTCAACATAGTTACGTGCAATTGGAAACATGGAAGCTAATTGGGCGGCGGATAACATGAAGATGAAAGAAAGGCACCATAAATTTGGGTTGGTTTGTTAAGGGCCCCACATTATGGAAACCCACAATTGTGATTCAACCCAATTTTTGACCACGGGTGAATTCAAATCAGTTGAGGTAACTCAAATTTGGAATTTAGATCCGGACCGTCCAATTTTTTTTACACGAATATTAAAAGGGAACTGTTAATTGTACTTCAAAATCAAAATATTAGTTACCTCGTAGGATCCGGACTCAACAAGGACATGTTCAGCAGCCCCACTATTCATGTGGATCAACTGAATTTTTTTTTCTGCACATAAACAATATTTTTCAGATTAATTCCTGTACCCATACACATTCTCAATGACCTGTCGAGCAGGTCCTAAGAGTTGGATTTGATTTGACAACATGTGGTAAGGCTGACTATCGAGAATCGGACTCTGCTCCTTTTCTTAGAGAAAAGCAGGATCCTGCTTTTCCGATCTTAACCATTCAAATTCGTTGAGATTTGTGCATAGAAAAGTTTCTTTATCGAAATATGTGAATGAAAAATTTTGAATGGTTCGAAAAAAAGCAAAACACTGCTTTTCTTATAAAAAAGCAACAGAGTCGGATCTGACTACCGACACTGTTACACAATTCTTATTTCTTTCTGGTGCCTTTTCAAGTTGTTGATATAAATATAGAATTAATTTTTATTTAATATTGTTATTAAGCAAAAATAAAATCTGTAAAATGAACGCACCAAGCTAATTTTTATCAACAAATTTTATGTGATTATGTTACTTTTTTTGTTTATCTCGCTCAGTATGAATTAATACAAATTATAATTTTTTATTTATTCATACCACAAAAAATTGAATAAATTTTTTTTTAGAATTTTAAAGGAATATACACATTCCCAAATCCGACTTAATTTTGTGGTCCTCAATAATATATATTTTTTAATATTGACAAACTTTTCGATATTAATTTTTGGTTAACAAGGGACAAGTAATTGGTTACTCCCTTTGACGATTTTGAACAGCAGGCATGGATCCTACACATAGGAGGCGGTGGCTTGCATGGCAAGTAGGCCCACTCACTATTTGCTATTATTCTTTGTTTTGAAACAAGTACTACTTGTCATCTATCATAAATCATAAAAATATAGTAAAAAAAAATTCAAAAATTATAAAATTTAGTATCCTACAAATTTATTAAATAACTAATTTATTGAACTACTTAAATTAAAGTTTGAAATTTATTTAATCAGTTTTTAAGACGGTAACACAAATGATAGCATGATGGCATCCAAGCCTTACTGAAAGTATATATTGTTTGAGGCATTAAACCAGACCAGATGTCGTGGGTGCTACTCTCACACCGGCATCGCACACCACCGACCTATGAACTGCTCTTGATTATCCTTTTGAAGTCAAGGTCACCGCCAAGTGGGACCCCACCTGTCATGCCCAAAGGCACATAACTGGTGACATGATACAGATATTAGTTCCGACACAGGTAATCCACATGCTTTGCACATTCCCAATCCCGTGTTCCCAGTTGCCTAGAATTGCAAAATATAATTCTTTATTAACAAAATGATTTATTACTGCATGAAGCTAAGCTAGATATTATACTTGCGAAATTGCCTAGAATTTTATCCCGATAGGATAAACATTATTTAACAATACGGACAATTATAAAAAAAAAAAAATACTGTACAATTATTTTTTACTGACAGACAGGATAAATATTTTTTACTCGTAATTGTGTGTATATATATTTCTTACGAATAAAGCAATCTGTAATATCAGTGTTTTCGTAGGATTCTACTGAAAGAATTGTAGATGTATTCTTTCCTCTATTTATACCAAGTCAAACTTAGAAAAAACATGAGAACGTTCCCTCTTATTTCCATGTCAGCGTTTCTTCCTTTTCTTTTTCTTTTGCTCCAAGTTTGACTAATAAAAATCCAACCAAGAAATCCTTTATAAATTACAAACCCTCTTCTCTCACCAGTCACCATTCTCTCATTCATTCTCACCTTTGCATCTTCGAATTCTCTCTTTCAATCTCCTCCAAGACAAAAGATATCAATACTACACTTTCCTCTTCTTTCATCTCTCATGGCAGTTAAAAGCAATCTCCACGGTGCTTTCACATTCCTTTTACTTGTCCTTGTATTCTCCCAGTTATGCAATGCAAGACCACTCAAGGAGGCAAAACCTTGTGAAATGGACAAGACCAATAGAATGGAGAGATCGACACCCGGTGAGAAATTAGCCGATAGGTACGGTCCCTTGGTGCTCAACATGCTCCCGAGAGGTAGCCAGGTACCACCGTCTGGTCCTGGTGGTGGTACAAACGAAATCCATAACTGATTGAGGGTTTTAGAAAGTTTTCGAGGATTGCCGGTCCTGTACAGATACCGGTCTTAATTAATTTCTATTAAGATTTTGTTGTTGAGATATAGATAATTTATACATACTTGTACATAGTATATATAAAAGAAAGTTCAATGTTAGTATGTAGCTAGCTACTAGCTAGACAATTTGTTTTTAAATGATAATTTTTTTATAGAATTTTGTGGAGAATAAGTTTTCTTTTTAAACTTTGGAGAAATGTATGATCCTCATATATATTGCTACTAATGGCAAGAAATGCCACCTTACGTGATCAAACTTATCTACAAACAAGAATGGGTGTGTTTTGAACAGATCGGTGTATGTGGTGCTATGAATATTTACCTGAATGACAGATAAAATTTTGTTAGGAGTTGCAGGTCATGAAAAAAAAAACTACATAATTATCGACCTTGCACTAGTATATCTTTATTTCATTTTCATTAGTAACAAAGAAGTTCTAATTATCCATATCCATAAGAAACTACAAATTTTATACGAACACACAAAGGAAGATATTTAAAGAGGGTTAAAATTGTCAGTGCATTTAAATTTTTTTAGGATGTTGTGTCAATATAAAGATTTGTAGTGTTAATATGCCCACCCAACTAAGGGGGCAATTTGGTATTGGCTGGGGAAATTGATTTTCCGCAACCTTAAAGCAACCAATAGGGGACGGTCGCAGTCTCGCAGATCGTATAATTAATTTATTATATTGAAGCCCTTGGATACAAACTTTTATTTAGCCTAATTATTATATAATGTTCACATAATAAAAAGTGCAACAGAAACGGTGAGACCAAACAACACAAAAGCATTCATGTAATTATCCATTTAGCCCTCTATAAGAACATCAGATCCGTTCTTTGACTAGATAAATTACATCTTTTATTATACATTTATACCGCATCTCATCAACGAACAAAAGACTAGGTGTAAGAATATCAAGCGAAGATGGCAAGTTGGCAACGATAATGATTTAATATAGGTCATTGGAGGAAACTAATTTCAAATCACAAAAATATTAGCAAAATTGTCTTGAGAAAAAAAAAAGATAATTTAAAAAAAAAAACCTTAGTATTTAAAATTTTACCATTTAACTCTTTGCTTTTATACAATTTATCATCATCAAATGACGCTACAGAACGTAGGATTCAAAATTTTAGTTTGCTTCTATCATATGCCGATAAAAAGCACACCACATTTTTAAATTAGATAGCAAACCACTGCCAAAATTTTAGTTTGCTTCTATCATATGCCGATAAAAAGCACACCACATTTTTAAATTAGATAGCAAACCACTGCCAAAATTAATTGAAGATTCGGCACAATAGTGTTTTACCTTAACCTAACTGTTGGAATTAAAATTTGCTATTTTATAATAAAAAAATAAACACGACTAAATTAAGCTAATTGCTTCAACTTAAGAGCTCTCCATCCAATATCACGTCTGAAAAATCCTTCGGGCCAATCAATTGCCTCCACAGCATCATAAGCCCTATCTTTCGCCTCCTCTATATCCTTGCCTCTTGCCGTGACTCCTAACACACGACCTCCAACAGAAATGAAATTTCCATTAGCATCAATATCCGTACCCGCATGAAAAATCTTAACCATTGGTGCAACTGTTTCTGCTTCTTCAAGGTTTCCTATAATTGTGCCCTTTTTATAAGAGCCAGGATACCCCTCACTTGCCATTACCACAACCATAGCAGATTCAGGTGACCAAGTTAGCGAGACCTGATCGAGTTGACCCTTGCATGCTGCTAACAAGGCCTGGGCTAGGTCAGACTCTAAACGCATCATCAAAACCTAGTTACAAGATAGATAAATGGTGACTCAGTAACAAAGTTGATTGACGAGAAATTTACTAAGAAAGACAAATATATGATAAACAACACTCCTCACAATAAAGAGTTGAATAAAAAAAAAAATTCATCGACTTATTCCGTACTTTGCATTCCAATATTTATATACAATCAACCATGCATATTTCAACTTTTTTTTTAAAGAGTAAATTACACAAATGGTCCATAAAGTAACGCTCGTTTACCATTTGATCCTTAAAATTTTTAAAGTATCATTTAAGCCCTTAAAATATCACACTTGCTTACTGCTTTGGTCGTTCAAGATTTTAAATATCATTATGGTCCTTAAAGTATCAACGAATTATCAATTTGATTCTTAACGTTTTCAATGCATTACACCATTATCATCAGTGAGAAATTTAGATGAAGATCCACTTTCACACCCTAATGATACTTATTATAAGATATATGTAAATATATTTATTAATTAATGCAAGTATCAATTTAATTGATGTTCGATGCCATGAATAATTTTATTTGTTTTCACGATATTTGTATTGATTAGTGACTATATCCACATTAGTTTTACTGCTAAAAGATGACGCTACAGTATATGAAAATATTATTCACGTAGAACCAATTTGGTACAAATTAAAAACACAAAGGACCAAAATGATATAATTGAAATATTTAAGGACCTAAATGGTATATAAGTAATATTTTTAAGGAACAAAATGATATCTTTTAAGCTTTAAGGACCAAAATGGTAAAATGATGATGCTTGAAGGCCATTTGTGTAGTTTACTCTTTTTTTAATAAACAACACCAATCCTCATAACCAACGCAATTGGTATCATAAACACAAATATAACTTGCTTGGAGTGAACTGAAGAAACCAATAATTACATCATTAGTTAATTTACCAGGTTCATTGACTGCAACACGACTCTACTGAAAGTGAGGGAAGGAATAAATTTCTAAGTACTGCCAGAATTTGCATAATATCATTAACTCATGGCAAGTGCAAATACCAAACTCGAGTTCATACAGAGATCAAATTTCTCAGTCCATCATATTTATATTGCATAACATAGCTAAAAAATTTCACTAACCTGGCACTCTGGGTCGCCAAAACGAACATTATATTCAATTAACTTTGGCAAACCCGTCTTCTTTTCGATCATAAGGCCAGCAAACAACACCCCTACAAATTTGCACCCCTCAGCTGCCATTCCCTTCACTGTAGGTCGGATTATTGTCTCCATTACCACTGACTGGAGATCTCCGGTCAGTACAGGTGTTGGAGAATATGCACCCATGCCTCCTGAACAATTATAAATTTCATTTTTCCTTTTATTTTTCAAATTAGTAAGAGTATACACATTGATATGATCTTCACACAATAGAATAGTACTCACCTGGTAAGAAAAAGTGACCAAAACATAAGTGACGTCCACACAATGGACTAGTACATTGGTACCAACCTGGTTAGTAAAAGCGAGTAGTGCTGAAACAGTCATCATCCAAACAAAATTGTTGTAACAATACGAAAGGGCCACTAAGTCACTGACAAGGATAGATACAAAATAAGACTTCCTAGTATTACAGGTCTGAAATTCTTGCACCAATAGATCTAGAAACAAAAAGGGCAAACAAAAGATCTAGGATTAGACCCAAGAATACAATTTCTAAATCCTAACAGTTACCTGTATTGGGTCCCGTATCTCCATCACCAACCCGTTTATGGTCCTGGGCTGATTCGAGGGGCAAGGCTGTCTCTCCATCAACCAAGGCAAAGAAAGAGGCCTCCTCTCCTTCTAGAAACTCCTCAATTATGACACGTGACCCGGCAGAACCAAATGAACCCTCGACCAGCATAGAGTCGATGGCAGTAATTGCCTCGCTCAACGTCATGGCTACCACAACTCCTTTCCCAGCAGCTAGCCCATCAGCCTTGACAACAATAGGAGCACCTTGTTCTTTAACATATGCTTTGGCCTCATCAGGGTTTGTAAATGTTTGGTACTGAAGAAAATGAAAACAAATTAATTTGATTATATTTAGAAAAATAATATATTTTCTTTTCTTTTCTTTTCAGAAGCAGCCTACAAGCTTTGTAAATTGAGTAGCATAAAGAATTCCATCCTTGATTAGGAAAGATGAGCATTACTTCAATCTTTGCAATTTCGTTCAAAGAAGCCCGGATTAACCATCTATTGTGTTATTATTTATCAATTTGGAAATTCATAACTACCTTGGTTACCCTCTTTGTTCTGTTTCTATGCCTTGATTACCCCTGATATCGAGCCAAAAATTCACTGACTGTAGGAGTAATTAGACTAAACACCAATTAACCTGTATTTGCCATGACCCTTAATCTCCTATTATGCCTTCAATTTACTGTAATTGAGTAATAAACAAATCTTGCAATCTATAATTTTAAAAAATAAACTACCTTAGCAGTAGGAATCCCATATTTATCACACAGATTTTTCATAAAACCCTTCGAACCTTCTAGAGCCGCAGCCTCTGACGAGGGTCCAAAAGTGGGGATTCCAGCCTTAGAAAGCTCATTTGCGAGACCTGCCACTAACGGGGCCTCAGGTCCCACGACCACCAACCCGACATCCCACTTGCGACAAAAAGTGGCAACAGCAGTACTGTCAGAGATGTCTAAATCAGTTATACAGGTAGCATCTCCTGATCGGGCAATTCCAGCATTGCCCGGGGCACAAAACACACCATCGCAAGATGAAGATCTTTTTAAAGCATAGCAGAGGGCATGCTCCCTACCACCTCCACCAATTACCAATACTGTTACCCTTTCTTCTGTAATTAAGAAGTTCAAAAGGTATAAGCCTCTGACTAAAGAAAATGTAATATTTTATTGTTACACCACAAAAGGTCTGAATATTTCAATAAAGTTCAACTATTGTAGCCATAAAAAGTATGTCGAAATGGAATAACCTATGCTCACCAGATGTTTTTGCATTCTCATTGCCATTGCTAGAAAAAATTTTGAACCGGTCAAATCTCAAGAGATTAGGTCTAGAAAACCAGTTGTTGCTAGAGCAAGTGACATGCGATGAAGAGATGCCCTTGCCGAACTGATAAAAAGGAAAAGAGATTGAGGAATGTCCAAATCCATTTAAGTTACTTCTGCCAAAAACTTGATTTGAAGGAACACTTTGGCCTAATACGAGAGATCTCCCAACACCACAAGCAGCGCAAGCCATTCAATTGTTGACTCTGTATAAATTGATCGCACAAAATTTAAATTAGTTCAATTGTTTGACTAGTGAAATTTCATTCTGAAATGGTACCTTTTACAAACAGAATTCCTGGACTGATAAGGAAAAAAAAAAAACAAAGGTGAGACAGACTTTCTACACTTTTATTTTCTACATATTTTTTGTGTTGTTTTCAAACTTATATATTTAAAAAAAAATACCATACCTAAGAAGTAAACAGAAGCCCCCAAAATAAGGCATATAATAGAAGAGCTAGTGAAATTCCTTGGCCTAAATTTGGCCTAGTGAAATTCATTGATCGAAAATTAGAAGAGCTTTCCTAGACTATCTTTTTTTAGCATTTTTAGACATTTCTTTTAGGGAAAGGTACAGATATGCAGGATTTGAGAGCATAATGACAAATTCAGAACTTGGGGCAATTTGGCAAAGTTACAATCCATCAATTACAAATTCAGAACTTGGGGCAATTTGGCAAAGTTACAAATTCAGGATTTTTAGACCTTCCTGTTTCCAATCCATCAATTACAAATTTGATGGTCCAATTTTTTAACCTGAGGCCTTACCAATACCAAATCAGTTACAAATTCAGATTACAAATTCAACCTACGCAGATTTTTAAGGCCTTACTACAATTTTTTTTTGGCTCAGAGAAATTACAAATTCAAGTCAGAGAGCCGGAGAGTCATCCTTTGAAAAAAAATAAGTCAGAGAGCCTTACCAACTCAGAGGAGAGTCAGGAAACAGAGAGCGAAGGTCGAGGGAGAGAAGCCGAGCACCGACAGTCGGGCGGAGACAGCGCCGCGAGAGAGAGACTGAGCGGAGACAGAGCACCGTCGGTCGGGTCGGTCGGGCGGAGATGAAGCGGAGAGCGTCGTATCGCGCCGCGAGAGAGATGGACTGAGCGGAGCGCCGAGAGCCGAGGGTCGAGCGAAGAGCGCTGCGAGAGAGAGACTGAGGGGAGGGTTCTTTTTTAGTTTTTGTTTTGGCTGCGCGTCCAGGAGCAGTGGAAATAAAGACCTAAAAACTGATACGTATCCCGCCCCGTATCCCTTCCGTATCCGTCCCTTATAAGCCGTATCATATAGTGTATCGGAAAGGAAGGGATACGCCAGCTGGCGTATCAGATCCGTATCGGATGCATATCCGTGTCCGATACGCACCCGATACGGATACGGAGACTAAGTTGGAGTATGGAGGTAACATAGATTAGACCGGCATTTTTTCTATAACCAATAAATAAAATAAAATAATATTAATAACTAATATTTTAAAAAAAAATTCACTCATAACCAAACCATCTCCGGTGGGTGGGGTGGTCTGCTAAAGTATTTTTTTTTTTTTTGGATTTGAATGTTTTAATCTAAATAATGAGAAATGTTCAATTTTTGTACTAAAGTTAGATCGTGGCTTAAAGTATTCCTTGTTTTGTTAGAGTTGATGGAGCACTAAAATTTTACGGTAGTTTTCAGTCTAAGTTATAACAAGTTAGTTTTCGCGATTTCAATTAATATTCTTAATTTGTTAATTCCTGCAACACAGCACTAAATGCATGATGCAATTACACTTGGCCTATATATTCTAGTTAATATTTATAAAAATTAAGTATAACAAAACAATTACGCATTCTAATATTTAAACCCCAATTATGTGTTTATACAACAAGCTATGCTCAATATTTCTGATTTAACATCCATTAGCATTTTATTTACATTTTAGGGTCATATAAAATTGTATAACATCAGCTCACATCTATAATCACCCTCAAACCTTGTTTAACTATTAACTATACGCATTTTAATCGAGGACATTATTTATCATTTATTCTATTGGTTTCTTAAAATCCCTTAACTTATATTTATTTCCATCTATCTACTAGTTCAAAATTAAGTCTAATAAATCTACTCCAATTCATTTTCAGTCCAATAATCTATATATGTCTAATAAATCACACCCAATTATTTAAGTTCAAACACTCCAAGTCCAAATCGAACTATATTGTGAATCAAGTTAAACGAGTTGATTGATTGGAAAGATGGCCACGGCACGTGAATGGTAAATTTCAAAAGATGGCGTGCCATGCTAAATTTCAAAAGATGGCCACGACAGGCGAATGGTTACGGGCCTTACGGCACGCAACACGCAAATCACAACACGTAACAGTCACACATACCGTGCCGTTCCGTGACAAAACCGGCTCAACTATGCCATTTTTCTCACTCTAGTCATTCCGGTCACCAAAGACATCTTTTATTCATTCCAAATTGGTCTCTCTGCACCATATTTAAATTTTCCCCTTGATCTGAAATTTCCAGCAAATCATTGACTCCCCAAATACAATGGAATTTCTTACCTGACAAATCTCTTTCGCTCTGAACCTTTCGAGTGATAGTAGTGTTTTGCTAAACAAGTTTTTTTTTTTTTTGTTCAGTTCTGGCGCTTTAAAATAAATCAGAGGAACTTTGAGTCTTTGAGCTATAATGTTAATAAGCAAACATATATTCGTGCACAATAACTATGAAGATGAGCTTACTAAACTAACAACTGAATACATCGACTGCAGATAGGACGTAGTCAGGATTTTTATCAGGAGTAGATAAAAATAAATAAATTTATTTATTTTATTAAATAAAAATTAAAATTGTCAACACGCCATTACTTAAAAATGATAATCTTTTTTATTTCTAAACAATTATGGAAAAAATGTCATGTTAAAATAATTTTCATACTAGTTTGTCTGAAAGTTAATTTGTATAAAAATAGAAAAAAAAAATGTAAAAAATAATTTATATAAAAATTATGTTATGACAATAAAATATTTCTAAAGTTTATTACATGTACAAGCAACCGTACACAAGGTATATGATATATATTTTTTTTATTTCAAATGTAAATTTATGAAAACATTAAATCATAATTGAAAACAATAATAATTAAATTCTTCACTAAAATTTGTAATTTAGATCATTTTTGTGACAACTTAAAATTAAGCTGACTCACTACATATTAAAAACATCCAAAAAGCAAAAATAATTGTCTTGATTGAATGTTTTTTTTTTTAAGATCAGTTAAAGAGGCGCCTACTAACAAGTATATTAATAACAAAAAAGTTATTTTTACATCACCACAAATCTAATTCAGATTATATACAAGGCCTTGATTGAATGTTAGAGTCCAAATAACTTTTCATTGCCTCCGGTCCACTGTGAACCAATTATTATTTCTATTGTTATAATTAATGGACTAATACATCAAATTTATTTAGGAAGAAGTATCAAGTTACCTTTTTTCTCCATCTAATTACTTCTGTTCTTTTCTGCCCAAATCAACGAAAATGTTTCTGTTAAATTCAAATTCATGCAAAAAAAAAAAAGCCGAATCAAATAACAACTAGAAGAGAACCCTAAACCCTAATACCTCGGACCACACAATAAAACAGAAATATATTAAGTACAATATGTATTTTCAGAATATATATTTTTTAAAACAAACGAATTACACTTCATTCATATTTTTATTTTGACCGAAGGACAACTCTTTCTATCAATTTTGTTGAGTCAAGTCATTGGATCTATAAAAAATAATAAATCAAAGGATTTTTACTCGGAGATCCTTTGAGTTTAGTTTGAAAATAAATCATCGTGGTTCTAGTTTAAATCTGAGGTTTCAAAGTGAATTATAGGGCCTCAAACAAGAAAATTCCTATCAATTAGTAAAAAAAAATATATAATTTATGCACAGAAAACAATAAATGTGATAAACAATAAAAATTCAAAATAGAAATTAAGGAGAAAATTCAAGAGACCTGTAACCATCAACATAAAAAAGAAGAAATGAGCCAACTATATATAAACATATTGCATGGGGGGCGTGATTTTTTCATTGTTTTATTGGATTAATGTTTTGCTTTTGTTATTTGCTTTTTAGTGCATTAGTGTACAATATGGAATACCAGAGTCGAGAGTCGAGAGAAACATGAAATTAGCTAATCTGACACTTTAATTGCTACATGAAGAATATTTATTCCCAAAACCAACGCAACTTTAGGGCATGTTCGGCCAATACATTATTCATGTGAGAAAACGAAAATTCAGTTCAACTGAATTTTTTTTTCCACATGAACAGTAAAATTCAGTTCAATTCCTGTACCTATGTCCATTCCTAATGACCTGCCGAACAGGTCTTTACTATCAGGTAACTCTGACAAACTCCCAACCCATTTTGTTTACAAATAACATTCTGATCACCTGCAACAAATATAATAAAAATCACTCCGAAGGTATCAAGGGAGACCTTCAATTATGACGTTTTTGTTTCTTGATCTCTGTAAAAGGTTGTGATAAAGAAGAAGGGTAAAACTGTCTTTCTAATATTTTATTAATATTAATCTTTATTTTTAAAAGGAACATACTTGAACCAAAAGAAAGTTGGCTGAACCTGTCAACATTTTACTAGACCGTTTTGTTCAAAAATGTAAATAGGAGGAGATATCACAGGATAATGGTTAATAGATCATACTATAATGTTATATCTATATTTAATATTTATATTTTATTTTTACAAATTATTAAAATTGTCAAAAATTCAAACTAATTTTTTTTTCAAGCCATCACTTTCTACTTTATCCTTTTAACTTTATATGCAAACTTGTACAGAAAATAGAAATATATATACTATAATGAGTCCTCTAATTGATTATGGATCTATTATTTTTTTCCAATATTTTCTTATACATATATATAGTCAGCACATCTTACATTCTTGGTTGCTTTTTTTTTTTTTAATTATAAGCTTTTCTTTTCATTAATATCCATATACCCCTCCCCTCTAATTGGGTGAGGGGTGCACGCTCTGCTTGTTTTTGTTGAATTTTTTTCCCACTTATTTATCGATATTTTTCATAAACGGCTCATATCATTTTTAAATTTCTGGAACAATTTTTTTTTATCGAATTTAAACTGTCTAATTTTAATCCAAGGAGGCAAGGACCCGTGTGAAAATTATAACGCAGCTGTATCATAACATTTACAGCATATATATATCAGATTTGCATTCATGGTTCCTACACAAAAGTGACGGTGACTTGCAGCCCAAGTACGAGGCCACACGGTATCCGATCTGAGCTGTTCCCTTTAAACGCGATCCAAAGTACCGATTCCCGAACCCAATCTTAGCACACACACTTTCAACTACTTTTTTCACCTTTTTTTTTTTTCCTTGTTAATAGCAAGCACTGTTTAATTTCCACCAGTCTGAAAACGAGAAAGATTTCGTGTGCGCTGCTCTCACTCGCACAACATAAAACACCGCCTTCAAAAGTGATGGATCCTCTGCGACAACTACCTATCACAAACGATGTAACGAGTCACTGACTTTTGATGTTTGATCCACTATATTGTATTCTGCATAATTGGAGGGGTGCTGACTGAGTCCTTGCTCAACAAGTCAAAAAAGAGAGCCTAGCAATACAACCCTTTTCGGATCCGCATCTGCTGCGATTCTCGCTCATGAACAGTGACCTGCGATTCCTGTTTTTCCAAATCCAACTATTGAATTGTTCGAGATTCGTGCAAGAAAAAATCAGTTGCTTTGAAATACGTGCACGAAATTATTAGACGGTCAGATTTGAAAAGGCAGGGATTTTAGAGTTACTGTTCACTTTTTTTTTTTTTTTGGATCGCAGCAGATTTCAATCCGCCCTTTTCAAGTCAGCGTTTTTTCCTTCCTATATATTTAATGCAACCTTCATCCCTTCTCTCCCGCGTGAAGTTTGAATTTGTCAACCTTTCAAAATTCAGAATCCAACTAAACATCCATATCTTTATAAACAACATGTCTCATACTCTCTCTCTCTACTTACCGTTCTAAATTCTCTCCCCACCCCTCATCTGTTTCTTTGTGAACAAGAGATAAAATCAGCTCCTCTCTGCTTCTAGTCTATTCTCCAATGGTGATGAAAAGCAAACTCTACTTCGTTCTTACATCGCTCTTTCTCGTCCTTCTATTGACCCATCAATGCAATGCAAGATTGCTCAATGAGGCAAAAGATGCGATATCTCCAACTGCTACTAATACAATGGAGGTGCCAGTAACCAAATGGAAATTAAACAGTAGGTTTGGTCCAATGGTGCTTAACATACTATCAAGAGGCCGTGTACCGCCGTCTGGTCCCAGCCGGGGCACCAATGAGCTCAATAGTTGAGATGCTGAAGGTTCAGAGAAGCAATTCGTACATAAATGTGTTTGTTTTATACATGTTTTGTTAGTTTTTAAGATTTGAGTTCATCTAGAGCTTTTAGATGTGAATATGATATGGTTTATACAGGATAGGTTGATTGATTAATTTGCATGGTACTCTGTTACTAGGCCATGCTTTAATTTCTTTAATTTTTTTTTATTAATTTTGTGATTCATTAATTTCATTGTTTTATTGATTAGTGGAATTGCAATTCCATTCTTAAGTTTTAATTCAATTATTGTTAATTTGTTAAGAAATATTGTCAGTTTGTTTAGTTTTGAGATGATTTATGTTTTAGTAAATGAGCCTTCACCGAATAATTTATGGATGTTGAGACAATGCTGAATTGAAAAAAAAATATCAATAGCAAAGAAATAAATAAAAAATAGGATCCAGATAACTGTCCCCGCACTCTCATCCCCCCTCTATCCCCGTACTAAAAGACAAAAAAGTCCGCACTAAAAGACAAAAAATCTGGTTCTGCGTAGTATTTAACATTTATCTGTAGTGTATTTACAGTGCATCGAACAAGTATTTAACTCTATTTATTGGAGTATTAATTGTCTGCCCAACAGCGAAACAATATCTATCCCCACAAAAAATTAACATATTTGTCACCGCATCCCCGCACTAAAAGACAAAAAAAAAGGTTCCGACATTTGATGGTTTAAATTTCCTGCAGTATTTAACTTCAATCTTTAGTGTATTAATAGTGCATCGAATAAGTATTTAACTCTATTCATTGGAGTATTTAACCGTCCGCATTCAACAGCGACACAATCTTTGTCCGCAAAAAATGACAAAATAATTTGGTATCGCCCCGCACATCAGTATTTTACTTTAGGAATGTTAGTATTTAACGATATGAACGTTAGTATTTATCTTTAAAGTCAAAAGTATTAATCTCTAAAATTATAAATAAGTTGCAGGGATTCTATTTAGCATTCTATATATTAGTATTTAACTTTATACACATCAGTATTTAACTTAAGGAATGCTAGTATTTAACTTTATGAACGTGAGTATTTAACATTATGAAAGTTAGTATTTATCTGATGAAATGACAAAAGAAAAATATAATATTTATTCAGATTAAGGAAAGAGATCAGATTTAATTAAGGTAGATAATTAATGTGGGGAATGATGCTAATTATGGTAGTTAATTAATATGGAGAAAGTGCATAGATGGAAATGGAATGTGGGAAGGATGTTAATTAAGGTAGTTAATTAATATGGGGAGGGTGTGGGGATAGTGGGGGGATGGAAGCGGGGGGATGAAAATAATTATTCTAAAAAATAACATAATGGGGTCTTGCACTGTTATTTATTTAACAAATGGAACACGGTTTGAGTGTCTCCTTATATGAGTTAATTAGTATTCAGTCTAATTTTTTATTTCTTGAACTAGAAAGTGTATAAATCATCTTTTTAATTTTTTAATTCTTGAACTAATATTGGACTAAAAAAGTAATAGCAAAGAGGATAAAATCGATTTTTTTTTTTCAACTCTCAAGTCAGTTTTGAGTAAGCATAATTATACACAATGTTGCTATTTACAATATATGATTTATTCTTTTGCAACAGCACAATATCTGACTCAGTATTCAATTTACATATTAATTAGTGTTCAAATAATCTGAATAATTTATTTTTAAATAACGTCTAAACATTTAAAAAAATATATTGTTTTCATACACACTTAGAGGTGGATCTACGTAGAGTGAATGGGCCGGATTAATTGATCCTCATTCATTTTTCAAATTTATGTACTTATATATAATTTTTTATATATAATTTTCTATATAGTTTAGAGTAAAATGCTATGGACACTGTAAAATTGGCTTCATACCGAGCATGCAAAATTTATATGATTGACCTTCAATGCATGTTTAACCATCATATATAACTTGAAGATCTAGCTCAGCAGGGGTAGAACTAGAAAATCATAATAGAGGATGCTAAAATTTAAAAGCAAAATATGTTGTTAGTTGGAATTGAATCCAAGTTCTCTATAACAATAAGATAAGTTTTAATCACTAGGCTACAAGTGAACATGTGATATTTTATGAGGGAGGCTTGATTATATAATTTTTTTTTTTCAAAATAATAATTTTCAATTAAATTTTAATGTATATAACTAAAATTTTAAAATCATAGGGTAGCTTAACACCTGTACGGATGAATGTAATTAAATCCGCTCCTGTGGCTCAGCATATGTACAAACTAATACACTTCCAGGAGGAAATCCGCAATTAGTTGACATAAAATCACGCCCTTTACATACTAATCACGTTTCCGTTATTTGTATATATATAAAGAAAGAGGAATGTTGGTTTATGAAGTCAAAAAGAAAACTTTATTGATACGCGCTTCTTTGTCCTCGCAATGCACAGCATCAGCATGTTATTGTTAGCCATATTTAAATTGTTTAACGTGCAAGAGAAGGAAAAGACATATCAGATCGGATCCATTCAACGTTTAACACAAAAACCGGTCACAGACACACATAGGTAGGAGTGTTCAACCGGTTTGTCCGGTCCAAACTGAACTAAAATAACCAAATCAATTTTCTTTTCGATTTTTGAAAATCCAACCGAACCGACTGAACTAAAATAGCAAACCCAATTAAAACTGAACCGATTAAACCAATTTAAACTTCGGTTTGTTCGGGAACCGAATAGAGGAATAAATAAATAGTTTAGTTGAACCGAAAATAAATGGTTTAAAATAAATGGTCTCAAATTATTAATAAATGGTTTGTTTGGTTGAACCGAATAGAGAAATTCAATATCAAAAAATCAAAACACTTAGATTCAAAACTGAAATGAACCAAAATAATACACAAAGTCTCAAACTATTAATAAAATCAGTCAGTTCGGTTTATTTAGTTTTAAGAATTCAAAACCGAACCGAATCATTTAAACCAAATTATTTCATAAAATCAACCGAGCTAAACCATTTAAACTGAAATTTTCCGGTTCGGTTTAAAACCAAATAAACCGAACCATTTGAACACCCCCTACACATAGGCGTCTAGTCCAGCTTCAAGCGAGCAATATATTACTTGGGCCTTAAATAATTTGGATTGAATCAGGGAAGCACACGGCCGGGTTTATTACTGTTTAGCCCAAAATGATGATGATGAAGCCTTCAGAAAAGAAAATTTCAGTGTTCTTGAAACGAAGTTGCTCCACAGTAAAATGGGGCTCGGCTCTTTTGCAACTGTACCGATTTCATTAGATGATTCCCCAAAGTTTTGAACCGCATATTTTTCCAAAATTTATTATTTTTAATATAAAAGGTCTTGTGTACGAATGAAATAACAATTTAACTCTCATTTTACATTTAAAAAAGGATTTGAACATTTTTTTTCTTTTCCACATTAGACAGTTTGGATCTAATTTTATAAACTTGGCCGACCAACATGTAAAAAGTAATTATACGATCACACTTGATTGGGACCGTCAGATCCGCAGTAAATGGTTGAGATCACATCAATCGGATCAAATTTGGGTTGATGCCATGTCTAAGCCGTCCGATCATCGTCACAATTCATGTGCACAATGCATTTGATCCGCATGAATCTTAAATCCGTCCATAAGAATCTTGACATTGATCGGACAGTTCTGATACGGCATCGGACCGCTCCACTGTTCCCGCGAGAAAATAAAAACTGAATTTTTTTTTTCCCACGTGAATAGTAATTTTTAGTTCAATTTCCGTGCCCATGCTCATTCCCAATGACCCGCCGAACAAGCCCTTCATTTTATAGGAGGCTAATTTGATTATTTTGTACTTGTAAAAAAATTATGAATCAGAGTTAACAGTCTGCTGTATATAATTACAACATCCTCTAAACTAATAAAAACTGGAGATGATTCAGGAATAGCTGTTGTTGTTTCTTCCTATGCAAAAGAATGCAGTTGTAAGAAAAGCGGTCCAGAGCAACCACAAATTAGTACTTAAAAGAAGTGCTATTAGAGAAAAGCCATCTTTCTCGGTCGCTTTACCATGCAATGATGTAAAATAAAAAAAATAAAAAAAGCTAGCTTAGCTTTAGCTAGGTGCTAATTGGCCCCATCAAAATCATAACATCTGGTTGCTTTTATAAGTTGCTAGATTATCATTAAAGGAACTTTAAGTCGTAAGGCAAAATAATAGATGCAAAATGGAAAGACATTTTATGGCTCATGTGAAATCATCTTTAATAACAAAAAAAACCATGTAAAACGTGAATCTCAATATATTCTTACAGATCCAGATCCGTTCGGCAAGAGTGGAATCGATGAATATATATAGAGGATTAAATATATTATATTAGATAGAAAATGTGTGTAAATTGTAGAAGTTGATTAATATTGTAATGACAATAGATATGAGATAATGAATGAAGTTATTTAGATTATAGTAGAGAGAAATATAAATTTATTTTTTAAATAAACAATTTTTTTTTATAAGTTAGAATAGGATGAGAATAGACCGATAGGGACATAATTTTTGGAATAGGTGTTAGTCTAATACCATCTAAGATTTTATAAAGAGAGAGAATTGTATTGATCTTGTGTGTTTAAATACAATAACATGACACTTATTTATAGGCTTGATTATAATACAATTCTAAACAACTCCACTAATTATCTCCTACCTAGTACCTACCACTATTAAAATATTAATCAACTCCTACAATTTACACCCACTATTATCTCCAATACAATCTATTTGATCATTTCTAAGATTTTATAAAGAGGGAGAATTGTATTGATCTTGTGTGTTTGAATATAATGACATGACACTTATTTATAGGTTTGATTAAGATAGAATCCTAAACAACTACACTAATAATCTCCTACATACCACAATTACAATGTTAATTAACTCCTACAATTTACATCCATTATTATCTCCAATACAAATATTTGATCTTCTATTAGAATAGAGTGGAAAAAAAATATTTTATTTCGCCAAACAAGAACATAAGTGAGTGAAATTGGATAGTTGAGAAAGTGGAGTTGAGTTTGAACTTTTGCAATCAAACTTCTGTTTTTTTTTTTTTTTTTACATTTTGATCTCTTTTTCTATTTCTCTATGAATCAATTCTCTATTTCATAAAAAATGTGGAATATAAAAATTTATATTTTCTCTTCCACCATCAACCAAACACCTGAAATAATGAAAAATTGAAGTATACTCTAAATTCTACTTTTCTTCTCACTTTTCCTCTCATCTATTGGTTTGACGGACGGGTCCGTAGTTGTTTTGACACTATATAAATCCAAGGTAATTTAATCCATCCAAGGTAATTCATTTTAAATCAGATGGTCTTTGTCAATAAATAATAACAACAGTATAAGATTTCTATTTGATTTAGTAGTGGCCTATTAATAAATTAATGGGCTCATTTGACAGATTAAAGAGTAATGTTAGAACAGAATTATTTGAACAGTAGGAATAGAATAATTTACAAATAGTGCTATTCAAATAGGCGTTAGAATAATATTGTTCTTGTTCTAAGCAGAACAGTAAAAGTGCTATTTGTTAACATGGTAGTTGGAATAATGAAATATATAATCATAGTTAAATATTGGAGAAGTTGGAAAAGACCAAAATACCCTCCTATTTTTTGTGACTTGTTACAAGCATATGATTGTTTTATGTTTTGTTGTATGAACATGCGGGATGACAAGTAGGCCACACTATTGTGCTCAAGCAACACAATTTACCTTTTTTTTTATGGAGACATTATAATATTTTATGTCTAAATGCATCGACAAATTAATATTAATTTGTAAAAAAAAAATGTAATACTGAGCTATACATGATCTAAAGATAATTACCAGAAAAAAAAAAAGGAAAAAAAAAAACAGAACATGCACTAGCATCAACAGTTCAACACCCAAGCTATATATATATGTTCCCTATCTAGTATACACTACTGCCTAAATCTCACTAATTCTATCTTGTTTTAGAATCTCTCTTTCAAAACTATCATCAATTAATATTAGTGGTTTATAATTTTAAATAATATATACACATATCTTATGCCTTTTTTTTCTTTTTTTTTTTTGAGGAAATGTACATATATATCTTATGTCGGTTGTGAAAAATGTGAGGCAGCTGTCAGGAGAGATCTACGGTTGAAGAGGCAGGGCAGTTTCAATGCTTTTCCGCTATTCCATCTATGTCGAATAGCAAATAGGCTAATCAGCATGCTATTCGAAAACTCTATTCTCTCAAAAAAAAAAATATACCGGAAAAGAGAACTATTCCGTTATTCCTGTCAAAACCAGATCCACCAAACAGACCCAAAGTTTATTACTCATTACTTAGATAAATATAACATCTTATTTGCCATATATAATGGGGGACCGCATATTTTATATGATTTCCTTGTCTAAGTGCCAGAATAACAGGGAAAAGTAAGATCAGTAGGTCCTATATATATATATATATATAAAAGTGGGATTTCTCCAACCGGTTTCCATTGAAGAAATCAAAGAACAAAAAACTGGTACTTATCATTAATGTTTGTACAATAACAACAATCTGAGAATGAAAAAGCGAGAACCTTACAGACGAATAACCTAAATCAACACTGAATATCTAAGTAAAAAGCACCACAAAACTTGCTCAAAACCATGAATATATTTATTAATTATATTATTTGTGACAATTTTGAATTGTTTGTTCATCAAATTAAGTCCCTGAACTTTTTGCATCTTATGCTATTGAACCCGTGTATTTTGTGTAGGTCCGAGAGAAGATTTTACTACTCGTAATGTAAAGTTGTAAACCACCTGCATTCTGCATATATATATTTTCTTAATTTTTTATTCGTAAGCAACCTACTGATTTTTACTGTTTTGTCATATGCAAAGATTTGTACGAGTTTTGATGGTGACATGCTTTCTGCTCCAATACTGTTCAACGGTTGGTGCTTTGTCTATGCCATCTGCTATGACGGGTTACTTTCCCCGTTTCCCGTACCATTGCACAGTAAGTTCAAAGTTTTATTTAAATATTTTTTTATTAAAACCAAATTAATTGACAAGATATATTAGCCCAAATTAATTTTGCATTCAGCATTTTTCTTTCTCTTTTTTCCTGTAAAAGAGGGCATAAGCCACGCAATAACATATAATTATATATGATGCCATTATAATTTGCATATTATATTAGCCATGCACCTCAGAAGCTACTTGTGTTCCTACTTCCCCTTCTTATTGTTTCTTTTGATAATTCTACTATAAATTTCGGAATAAGATTTGGTCCAAATGGCTTTGGATTGGACACTGTCTAAAGCCTCTAAAAATTGTACTATTAAAGTCTGAACAGTCGATCCGAACCACTTAACATGATTTTCATATTAAAATGTGCTCTGAGACCAAATTTTATATTTTTTTGAAAATTGTCTACTATTTTTTTAGATAGATACAACATCACTGTTTTTAATTCAGATATGTTATCTATCATTATTATAAGTAGTGCAGATATTAAATTTGAAATCTTAACAAAATTTGATGTACCATCTTAAAATGATTGAAGAGGCGTCTTTTTTTTTTCAATTTAGACAATTTCGATGATTATAAATGTCGAAAATGTTTAACAATTATATCAAGAGGTAGATGTACCTTAGATATCATTTTTTTTTCCCTTTTTTGGGATGGGAAACAAGTAATGAATTTTTACATCACCGATTAGAGGTGTCAATGATATTTTTTTAACTGTTTATCCTACTCATATCGTATTTAATAAGGTGGATATAAGTAAGGTTTTTTTTTTATTAACTTATTGGGTATGGGTATGGGTAAGAATTTTTTTTTGTTAGCTAAACGGATAAGGATATGGGTAAAGGCTATTTTGTACCCGTTACCCTATAGAGTAATTATATATAATAAAATTATATGATAATGTTTGACCAATAATTAGTGTTGTACTTTTATTATTTAGTGAATGTTTTTTGCTATAAGAAAAATGTTAAACATATTATTTTTATTTTTATGTTTTGTTATTTAGTTAAATAATTAAATTTTTCCAAAGAGATATTTGTGTTTTTAAATTATGTAAATATATGAAAAAAAATTAGTTGGAATTGATTGCACAACTTTTTTTTATTTTATTTTTTTATTAGTAATGTGATTGCTTATGTGTGAAATAAATGAGTTCTGATATTCTATTTGTATAACATAACAAAATTAATTATTATATTAGTATTTTTGTTATTCACCCGCTAATTTTAACGGATAATGATTCAGTAGAATAAGGTCAATTCTTAATGAGTATGAGTAGGATATGGCCATATGGGTAAGAACAATTCTTAGTAGATATATATATGAAAATACTTGCACCCTACACGTATCGTACCCATTGACACTTCTACCACCGATGCATATACAAACAAAACACCTTTAGTAAAATACAAGCACAGAGTCAAGTTTGTAGGAAAGACAGGTTGGCAAGAAGCAAATATCAATTGCAGGTCTGGGTCAAGAGAGCAGTTTGGGTTCGATGTCCATCTGACTCAAATTGAGTAAGATGGGTTCCATAACTGTCCGATCTGTTTTAAGATATGTGTGTGCCACTTTAATATCCGTGCAATTTGCTTTAATATTCATGCACATAGATCTTAAAACAGATCAAACAGTTATGGAGCCCATCGAATCCAAATTTGAGTCCGATGGACATCGGACCCAAACTGCTCTCCTAGGTCAAATAATTAAGTGCATGTAAAAAAAGTAGATGAAAGAAGTAAAGAGAAAATAGGCTATTTCTAATGACCAAATTAATCGATGGTTAAAATTCCTTATCTAAAAACACTAGACTTTTTTTTTTTTGGTTTCTCCCACTAGACATTCGAACGCGACAGGTCTAGTACTGTGTAAGTGCAAGTTGTAATGCGACACGTCTAGTGTGTAAGTACACATTGGGATCTCGGCCTTGTATTACAACACACACATCACACATGCGTTAAGCACGACATGTGACATGTATGTACATGATACGAACGTCTATTATTACTTTCCTCTTCTTTCTTTTTTAAATTAATCAAAATCTTTAGAAGTTTTTTAGGAGGAAGATGGTGAAGATATGTGATAAAAGCGGACTGATCGAAGGAAAGAGTCCACGGATCAAACCACATATTTCATTTTTACTCATCTCGATCTGAACTGTCAATGTTGATCTGATGGCTCAACAAACACTTTTAGACTCGTCTAGCCAGTACGTGCAGTGTTATCAATTACATGTGTCATTGTGTCGTATCCAAATTTCGTATTTTTTGGCACTTAATGAGCTTGACAGAGTTTTATATTGTCGTTCTACAAAGAGTTTGTACAGTGATCTCGATTGCACCTTTTTTTGGTGCTGTATATTTGTATCTTTGAAACACTCTGTACCAATGCAAAAAGAAAAAATAATTCAGAATTTGTCTATCTCGACTTTGTGAAAAAAAAAAAAAAATTCTTCATCCTCTGTTTCTATATTTTTAAACTGTAGCAGGTTTTGTGACTTTGTGCAAAATTCACTGCGCGATTTATGGCAAGGTGGGGTTCCTTAAAGAAGACCTTTAGAAAAAAGAGCTTCTGTTTTCTGAAATGTGCTCAGCATACATCCTTTTCTAGATTCTGACATATGTCAGCAATTAATGTTACTATTATTATCGATTCATCTGAGTATCTGACACAGAAATGATGTTTAATTTTTCTTTTTGAAAACTAATCACATGTTGTGTTTAATCACATGTTGGTTGCAAGACAGCCTCAGTATAGACATCATGTCAAGTTTTAATTTACTGCCTATGTAATCATTTTCGGTGGATCCCTTGAGCCTGGGTTAAAAAGGAGCTGGTAAATCACCAGTCTTTGTTTTGTGCTATAAAATAAAATGTACAACTATATTTTTACATAACGGATAAAAATGTAAATTTTTATATTTCATTCAAAATATATTAATTATGGGTTACATGAAAGAAGGGGATAGAAATTTTATAAGTTTTGATGGGTATATTAGAAATTAACCATTAAAAGGAATAACTTAAAAAAGGAAAATATGTAACACATGAAGCCTCTTCAACAATTTAGGTCGCTGACTCGCTGTACGTAAACATAGGAGAAGCCGAAATAATAGAAAATAGTAAGAATAAACAGAGTTGTCCTGATTCGTATTTTGGAAAAATAAAAAATAAAAACAAAAACAGAGCAGCTGACGCAAACTAGAGAAAACTGGACGATCATTACAAATTTAATCATTTTTTTCTTACTTAAAGTTTAGCCCAGTTTGAACGAAGAAATTTTTTTGATACAACATGACTACTAAAAAAAGGAGATAAAAGAAGCAACAAAAAATAAAAATAAAGGAGAAACAGAGCATATGATAGGCGACCTAAATTTCTCGAGAGACTGCACCATTCTTTATCTTCTATTAATCTTCAACTAATACGTAATTTTTTTTTCCTTTTCATATGTACAGTTATTAAGGAAATAATTGTACAATGAATCATTGTTTTAAGTCCGATAAATTGAAATCTAGTTTTATCATCCCATATAATATATATAAAATCATATAAAACGAGTTTCACCACACATATGCACAAAACAACGCCGCCACCACAAATCAATTGAAACTTACACAATTAATATTGACAATCAAGCATATCGAAGATCACCCCAAATTTTCTTGAAAACGTCAATAATCACTGCATGATACTCACTTGAATTGAGTACCAGATAGCACGCCAGCAATTCCTCGAAATCCTTCACCTCGCGAATTCCATTCTCTGCAATCATCTCCAATATGCTTTCTCTGAAATCCATCCATGGATTAACAGAAGTTTTCACCACAATAAACCCTCTCGTTAACGGGTTTCGGGCCTGATAAACCCGCAACCTTCTACTCCTCAGCCTTGGCGAGCTCGGTTGATCCGCTAAAACATCTCTTTCCAAACCCTTTGTTTTGATTGGCCTCAATTTAATCTCCGGGTTTCCTTCGAATTCTACTGAAATGTCGAAATTCTTTAACTTATCTTCTTCTGTGTAGACATCTCGATCATACGGTGGTGATTTGGACATGGATGCAATAGGAGGTTGCATAAGTACTTTTCTTGAATTTTGGTTGGTTTTCTTTGAAGCTTCTGTTGGGAAATGGATGTCTATTGCTTTTGGATTGCTCTTGACAGGGAATTTGTCGACGCCATCTTTGGCTGAGAAATAAAAAGATGCTCTGTTCGGGAGATAAGGTTGAGAATAAGGAGGTGGAAGAGGCTTTGGTGTAGTTGAGATTGCATGAAAATTTGGTTGGAATTGGTGATTTCTCTTGTTGGTGAAGGAATTGTGGGTTTTGGTGCCTTTGCTCATGTCTTTCAGCTTATAGAACCATGAATTTGGTAACAGGTCTGATAATTTGAATTTGTGTTTCCCCATTTGGGAGAGCTTAATTATTAAAGGAAGAGGATGCGAAATGCCGAAGGCATTGCATTTAGTGTTAATAGGAGGAATAAGTACACTATACACTCATTTAAAGCCTTAAAGGGGAGAATAATTAATTTACATCCTTCTATACTATTAGGAATTAATTGGATAAAGTGTCAGAGCTGGAAAGAGATGCGCAGACAGAAAAAGATGCACTGAAAAAGAAAACAAAAAAAAAAAAAAAAAACGAATTCGGAGGGCATACATAGAAACCGCTTGATCATTCTTTGACAAGAGTTGAAATTTTTAACAATAGTCAAAGGATTTTTAATAGATACTGTAAAAAATTCTTCTAAATGATGGACAGCCTATCTATAATCCTAATATTTTTAATTTGTATAATTTTTAATAAAGGTTGTGAAAATTCTAATTGAATTTATCATATAAATAGATGTACACTAGTATTGTACAAACAAAAATCATCTCATGTAGATATATATTATTCATTTATAAAAGACATCATATCTAAAATGAAGGATTTTTTATGCTTTTATTTTCTTTTAAAACAAAAAACTGAAGGTTTATTATGCTACTCAGCTACTGTCTTCCTAGGCGAAAATGGGTAATTAAGGAAAAAAATGTTGTGTAACATTCATGAAAAAAATAATGATGAAAGGAGGTGCATGAGTTGGGAATGCTTGCGACCTTTAATTGTTGATATTGTTCATTGGTTCTGAGTCATAATTAGGAGGAGGAAAGCTTGCAAGGATGCAACTATGGTTTTTTTTTTATGTTATTATGTTGGGTAGCTTTAGGATAATTATTGGAAGACCCATTATTTGTGCGGATGTGCCTCTAATTATTGCTCACGAGAAAGCCGCTTAAAAAAATATTTATCTAGGGATGAGGTTTGGTCCAAATGGCTTTAGACCGGACACTGTCCAAAGCTTCTAAAAATCATATGATTAAAGTCTAAACAGTCGATCTGAACCGCTAACATGGTTTTCATATTAAAATGTGCTCAGAGACCAAATTTTATATATTTTGAAATTTTTTTAGATACGTACAAAATTACTGTTTTGGACCGTTCAGAAACAATGATGTTGTACGTATCTAAAAAAATAGTAAACAATTTTTGAAAAATATAAAATTTGATCTCTAAGCACATTTTAATATGGAAATCATGTTGAGCGGTTCGGATCGACTGTTTGGACTTTAATCGTACGATTTTTAGAAGCTTTGAACGGTGTCTGATCCAAAGCCATTTGGACCAAATCTTATTCCCCTAATATAAATCCTCTTCTATGAAAATTGTTTTCAGAGTCCACTAAATTTTGGCTCGTATTGTGAACAACCATTGAACTTTTAAGTCATCTTCCTAATTAAGCTTATAAATTTGCAAAAAAAAAAAAAACTAATATAATGTAATGATGTAAACATTTTTTGTTGATATGAAAGTCTTTTTGTGGTTAATATGGAAGGCTAGAATGAAGTCGCTTCAACAAAAAAATCATTACTCGTTTTACAAACAAAAAAAATCCAATCAACAAATTATGAATCACAAAGAATTTACTCACTTGGAACATTTTAACCATTCATTTTCTTTATTTTCTAAGGAAAAATAGCATATTGACAAGAGTTCTCGTTCAAATTAAAAAGACAAAAGTATGCCCTAGTTATGAGTTATTACAAGTGTTTGTCTTATAAATATTTATTTGTTAGTTTGAGGAAAAAAAGTAGTCTTTTATTTAAATTTTTAATTTTAATTAGTAGTTATTTTCGTAAAGAAAATTTAGATTCTCCTCTTAAATAGCAATACCTTAATTGATTTAGCGCGTAGAAACTTTCTACAAGTGAAATCTACATGCACTAAATTTAAAATTAGAATTAGAATCAATTATTTCGATAAATCCTTAATGGTAAATATAGGAAAATTATTACTTTACTCTATGTGAATCTTACAATTTATACGGAGTTCAATTTCGGTAAGTTATTGTGTTTGAATGGATTTACACCAATATCTCATATAATATATCATATAGATATATATTTCATGTTTATGTGTTACACTTCTTTGCATACTCTGTTCTGTATAATGCCTATATGTTGTTTTTTTTGCATGCTGAATTTCTCTGTTCATCAAGTTTTGCTATCATCCTATCTATAAGAAAGGTGAGATGGCTCTGCTATCATCAAACTATTTTCTAAGCTGTGGCTAATTTTTTTTTATATATATTTTTGAATGATTATTGAACTATACCAATGCAAAGGATGACGGCTTTCAATATTGATATAAGAGAACTTTTTGGAACAAAATCTAAACCGCTATTGTACATTCTGCCAAAGAAAGACAGTCAACTTTCTTAACAATATATTACAAAACTGTCAAAAAAGAAAAAAAAAACATTCATAGCTATTGAGATTATTATAACAAATATTTTTAGGGATTAATTACAAGCATTTTTTTCAGCACCAAATTAGGACCTCAAACATTATTGAACACATTTTCTCATTCCACAGTGGTGAGGACATCAAAGGAAATCAGAAGGAAAAATAGTTGAATCATGATTGTACAAGAAGGTTAATACATTGTTTTGTTTAGTGTCTCCATGAATAAAATACTTACAGTCATTTTGTTAAAATAGAAAACTGTGTTTAAAAGTATTTTCACAAAGAGATAGCATGCATTCGTAAAGCGCTTATCTCTCTTCCAAACATAGCTTATATGCTAATCTTAAATGCTCTGAACTGTATAGTTTTTGTTGCATCCAATATAACTATATCACCTATCTATACAATTTCTATTATATCCCTATAAAAATTAATTTCAGGCTGCAACAAAAACTATATCACTTATCTATACAATTTCTATTATATCCCTATAGAACTCATTAATTTCAGTTGTATATAGTTTACACATGTAAAGTTTCTAGTTAATAAAAATTTCGGAAATTAAGGTTCTTCAGCCACGTCAAAAAGTGAAGGTTCCATTTTCTTTTTCATTATTACATTAGTAGTGGAAAGCCCACATTATTACATTAATATTCGGGGCTGTTATGCATACGGGCCGATACTGGGCTTCAGAAGTACCTTATTTTTATTTGTTCCTTCAGAAAACAGACCGAAATTTTTATTAATATCCAAAATTAATAAATAATTTACAAATCTACACATGGTGTGCTAGATTTCGAAAAGTGTCCAAACCGAAGATTAAATTTTCAGTTCTAGACACTCTAAAACCAGAGAATAAATTTCCAGTTAGCAAAACCAGGAATTTAATTCCCGGTGCTAAGTTTTTTTTAACAGAAATATTTATAATTTATTTATTTTTTATTGAAATATTAGAAATATTTTATATATTTCTTTGAAAATAGATGAAATACTATATAATTTGATTTATTAGAAAGACTGCGACAAATAACCCAGATTACTATTTTTCAGATCGAATTTTTCTGCAGCTGTAAGAAAAATTAAAATATTTAATTTTGTTATTAAATCAAAATAAAAATATTTTGAATTTGAGTTATCGATCCCGGTTCAAAAATCGCTTCTAGGTAAATACAAAAAATATTCGAATTCTTTTATTTTTGAAAAAATAAAAAAATTGAGAGATTTGTCAGATTGAATCAGAGAATTGTTTTTTAAACGAGTAGCTTAGCGGATTCTGATCTCCCTAAATTTCTCCTTCAGATAATATGGCCAAGACTTGAGAGTACGTACTTTCTCATAGGATTAAAAAAAAATTACAATCCAGCTATCCAATTGATGTCCAGACCAGTGGAGCTTGTACACACTCGTAGACTTGGTACTGTATATTTGAAAATAGCATTGTCTGATTTTACAATAAAGATCTGTGAAGACATTGAAATTAGTCTCAGCCATCTCCCAAGCAGTCTCGAATTTTGTCCCCACAAAGCTGAGGTTCAAATTACTTGATTTGCTTCTACTACCAATTGCATAATAGATGACAACAACACTCCCCTCCTCTTGTCAGTATGGATGCTACCTGACTGTTCATCTGTTTGAGTTAGCTAACGATTGACCATCCACCCACTGAATAGTTGTTATACATAAAAATATTTAGCAATGTTAGACAATTTTAATTTCAAGGGCGTATTATTAGACAACCCAGATATACTTAGATTGATTGTACAGTTAGTTACATTTCTGTTATGTCTGTTACACTGGTCTATAGAAACCAGTCTATTGTATCATATAGTGGGTAATGAAAATATATTCATTCAGACTCAATCTGTATGCCTTTCTATAACAGGAAGGAGAATGATAGAATGATTTCATTGTATTGATTGAATATGTACATGAGTTCCTCTATTTATAGAGTTTGATTATAGCAGCTAACCTCTTCTAATTACAACTATAACCATCTGTCTTCCAACAGCTAACTATAAAGTAGTTACAACTAATCACTAACAACCTTTGCTAACTAACTTCCTAACTGATCTAACTGCCTCTATTACGCCCCCTCAAGCGAAACATGATGCGCGGTAGCAATGTTGAGCTTGCTCCGAAAAGAAGAAGGTTGATGCCAATATCTCAATGCCATTGTTCATGCGATTTGAATCGTCAAGTTTGGATCTCCTTGAAGATAGAAGAAGGTAGAGAGAGAATAATGAGCTCTTTTGGCTCGAGAATGCTTCCATGTACTTGAGAGGCTCGTTTGAGTCCTCTAAAAAATAATGAAAAGAAAAAAAAAATTGGAAAGCTCATGGCTTGTTGTCAAATACATGGTTTCAAGAGGCTCTTGGCTCTCTTGTCTTAATTTTGAGAAGCATTTTGGAGATAGAAGAAAAGAAGAGAAAAGGAGCCCGGCATTGATTCGGCTTTGATGGTTTGATTTGAGAAATTGGAGGGGATTTTTTTTTGCAAGTAGATACAGGAAATATGAAGCAGTAGCTGTTTGCTTATTTGAAGGGCTTAAAAGAAGGAGAAAATAAAAATCACAGTAGCCTTTCAACATTAGTATTGGGTCAGAGGCCTAATTTGCAAGCTCCAAAATAAACTTTGTAGAAGGCCCAGTAGAGCAAAGAATTAAAGGCTCGTAGTAGCTCTCCAGTTGTGCGCATCCAAGACAAGGTGAGATAATGGGTTTTCTTGAAGTGAAATCATAGAACCTCTGAATCAACCTCGTCTCGTTTTTTTTCTTGATCGGAATCTCAGCACGGGCTTGATCTCGATGGTTGGTGATGAGAGTTGGTGGAGCTCTTGGAGACAGATTTGCGATGACGGGTGGGAGGCGACGAGGCTCGTGCGGTTCTGACCTCCGATCTGGGAAGGAGATTGCCTCAATCTAGTCGGATGCTCTCGATTATGATCTGAGAGACGAGGTTTCGTCTCAGGCGACGAGGTGTGTCCCTCAACTGGTCTGGGTATAACTCGATCTCAATCTGAGATTCTTGTTCTGATTTTGCCGTCAGATCGGGTATGACATGCCAGTACCTGACGAGGTCAGCGGTGCGGTGCGTCAGAGAATATGGCGATCTGGTCAGATGTTCTGAGCCAAATTGAGGTGAAGACGGAGGATAGGCAGCGATCTGGTCGGATTCTCTCGATCTCGACTGATGCTCGACACTGAGAACTGATCTGGTATACACTAATTTTTTTTTGTCTCGTTTTCTTGAGCTGTTTGTTTCTGGGAAGAGAAGAATAGAGGTGGAATTAGAGATTAGTGGAGAATAGAGAGAATAGGGAGGGAATAGAAAGGATTTAGGCTAAAAAAAAAATTGTAAGCTGGATAGGAGATTGGATTTAAGGCATAATTTCTGGAATAGGCGCGAGCCTTATTCCAGCATTTCCTAAAGCTCTGATACCATATAACAGGAAGGAGAATGATAGAATGATTTCATTGTATTGATTGAATATGTACATGAGTTCCTCTATTTATAGAGTTTGATTATAGCAGCTAACCTCTTCTAATTACAACCTATAACCATCTGTCTTCCAACAGCTAACTATAAAGTAGTTACAACTAATCACTAACAACCTTTGCTAACTAACTTCCTAACTGATCTAACTGCCTCTATTACTTTCTCTCTCTCTTCTCTGAATTCATTTCCTTTACGTATGCTGATAACTTATTGAACAAATGAAAGAGTTGGAGACATCGAACCTAATTCAACTTAATACATACTAGCTATTATTTGTCAGCAAAGCTAAATGAATAGTTGTTAAACAGAATAATATTTAACACTATGTTAGACAATTTTAGGTTTCATATACTAATCAGAACTTTTAAACAAAAAAATAATCAGATAAATCAAAGAGTTGGAGACATCAAGCCTAATTCAACTTAGTACTAATTATTATTAGTCAGGATTGCTAAATGAGTAGGTCAAATAAGAAAAAAAAAAGTTGAAAACACCATTTTAACCTCAAATTAGCATTCACAAAGAGCAAAAAGTTGAAAACACCATTTTAACCTCAAATTAGCATTCACAAAGAGCAGTGACAACAAAACTTTCAGACATTTGAGGTTGATAGGGTCATGTACAAGAGGTCCTCCCAGAGTCAGTCATGGGCCATGAATAACTTGGTATTCAAACCTCTGGTAGAGGCCAGCTCGAGAATAAGTAAAACAGTCCATAACTCGGCGACAACCAGGCCCGATGAGACCTCATCGAGATTCGCCTGACAAGGGCCTTTGCGATAACACTTGGGCCAAAAATGAACCGGACTCGGACCCCCCTTGGGCCCGACCCGAGATCAAGTAAAACTAAGGCCTAAGATCCAAATAATAGGCAAGGCCCAGTAAGGACTAAACCCAACAAGAGATCGGCCCAGATTCAACTTACGGTCCCCACCCCTCGTCCGTACGAGTCAGATGCGATATGGTGACTGTCACTTTATGCGAGCGTCACTGTTCGTATGCGAACTCCCATAACCACTCTGACAACACAGAATGACGATTAATGGATAATCTATTTAAGACAAAAGGTCTCACTACATAGGGGCTGATTCTTTTTTGACAAGCGAGATATCATCCAGGCTAGAGTTCGAATATCTCCACAACTTTCTTCTTTCCAAATCTCGGCCTGTCTTCCCGAAACGGATCAAACTCGAAACCTTTACATACGGCCTACTCTCTCACTCCGAGATAGAACGTATCAGAGATTATGCACTCAACTTGGAAAAATAAAAAGACAATAGTCACAATACCGATATAGAAATGCAATTATGTACTTAAGAAATTAAATCCAGCTTGTATCTTCGGAGTTAAAAAATAATTATTTCTTTTGAAATATGCTCTTTCTATCCTAAACAATCCTTCATCTAACTACTGAAGTAACTTTTTTTTTTTAACTTGCATCCGCCTCCTAACCTCAAAAAATATAGGGCTCGGTCTGAATAGGTGAATTCGGATCTCCCAAGTACTTGATTCAAGCAAATTACAAACGTAAGGTTCAGATTAGTTTTTTAACTTGACACGAATCTTAAAACGGACCCCTATAGTTTCTACTTTCTATAAATACCGAATTAACTTTAGCCGCGATGGAATTAATCTGGACCGTCAGTTTGTAATTTGTTTGAGTCAGGTATCTGGGGAGGATACGGATTCCCGAATAAGTTGGGTTCGCTTCAATCGGTTTACATTAATAAGAGGATCCGCAGAATTAGATTCAATAATCAAGCCCGAAACCCTGTCAACTGATAACTGATAAGACCTCGCCGCATCTCACCACCCTCCCTCCTCTTTCTCGCGTCCCTTGGCAATGACCACCCTTTTTCTCTGCTCGCCACATCGAACTCTGTCTCCTCTTTCCTTCTCTCCCCTCTCTAAATCCCTTCAATTTCCTCCTCGATGCCAAATGCAAACTCGAGCCCAAATGGAAGCCCAATTAACCGCCTCCACTAGCGAATCCGAGCGAGGCGTCGAGTTTACAACCGGTGACCTCTTCTACCGTCGGGAAAGCGCCACCGCTCGCGACCTTGCCATACTCTCAGCTTCCATTTCACAACGCCATCTCGGGAGAGGCCTCAGAGTACTAGATGCCATGTGCGGCTGCGCAGTACGCTCCGTCAGGTACCTGTCGCAAGGTGGTGCTGAGTTTGTATGGGCTAATGATGCATTCGAGGGATGTCGACCTCGAATTCTCGCTAACCTCTCCTCAGCTGTGCCACGGTTCAGCAGGTAACACTGCCACAACCAAGTTCTACTTTTAATTTCTGCTTTTTTACAAGATAACGATTAGTCTTGGTTTTGGGTTTTAGAGTAGAGGTACTAATTTTCCTTTTACTGATAAATATAGAAGATTGGAATTGCGAGTTGTATAGGAAAACTTCAGAATCTATTTGGCGGCCAAGTGAGTGTGCGTATGGAACCTTTCTAGAATTTTTTTAATAAAAAGTTAAAAACAAATGTTCCGCCAAATTTTGAAAATGGAAAATGGTGGCCAATTCACTTCTGTTTGGATATCCCATATTCTGGCTCTTATAATTAGATTTTTACATTTTTCTTCTATCCCCATGTGATTGACTAATTTTATTAAATGGAATTTTTTTTCTTACCCATATCCATGTGTATTTTGTTTGAACCAACAGAGAACATTTATTTTTTCTCTATATGAATTGATGTGATGACAGTTGAATGTGTTTCCCATATTGTGCCTCAAAAAAAATCCTGAATTTGATAAAAAGATTGGTTGTCTTGTGTGAACATTGCATTTTATTAGGTACTTTCACGCAGAAATAATTAATTATGCACAGGTCTGAGTAGTGTTATGCCTTTTGGATTCAAGTTTATATGACCTGTGCATGATTATTTGTGCCTGGTAGGTTCTGGTAGGAGCTAACATTCTTAGCTCATTTGCTGTAGAGATGCGAGGAGGTGGGTGATCACACATTTCCATGCACATAGGTTGTTTACTGAGTGCTATCTTCATAAAGAGTTCTTTGATTTGGTAGATATTGATTCTTTCGGTGGTGATTCATCATTTTTGAGGTCAGCTCTTTGTGTTGTCAAGATTGGTGGGTTAATGTATCTCACCTCAACAGACGGAAGGTCATCAGGTGGTCATAGGCCTACCCGGTATGATACATAGTCCTTTCTTTTGTTTTGTGGATATTTACTTAACCTGTCTTTTTTTTAATAGTAAAGGTTGGAGGTCAAGCAACCCAACTATTTAATACTCCTGTTATTACAACAAAGGATTTCCCCCATTGGGGTTTCGAGCCTAGGACCTCCCACATAGAGACCACTTAACCTGTCTTTTCTTTTGAGCAATTACAAATTTAGCCACATGCTTTGAATTTAAGTATGCAGTGTATAGAACAGTCATTGGCACACTTCTTTTATTCGATCAGAATAATGCATTGACGATTATAACTTTCTAAGCAAAACAGAAGAGGTAATTTTTTGTGTACCATAAGAGCTTGATTTGCTTATAGTTCTTTGGCGTCATATGGGGCATATGTTCGACCAATGCCATTTTCGAATGAGATTGGTTTGCGCATGCTTATAGGTGGGGCCGTGCGTGAAGCTTCTGCTTTGGGGTATCACGTATCTCCTGTTTTCTCTTATTACTCCTACCATGGACCTGTCTTTAGAGTAATGCTACAACTGGGCAAGGGGAAGGATGATGATATCAGGTGAAAAATTATTCATCAATTTATTTGTTTCAACTGTCCTAATACTATATTCCAAATTTTCCTTGGTTTCCATTTGTACTCGTAAGATTTTTTTTATGGAAACCTATGCTAATTAATTATATATTTTCAACCTCAATTGCAATTTGCACCTTACCATTCAAAATATCTTAAAAATATATTATGCAGGTGCGATATGGATGCAATGAAGATCATTAACATGTAGTCTTTTTTATGATTTTTTTTTGTGGCAGCCAATATGGATTCATAAGTTACTGCAACAAATGTGGGCATTCACAAACATTTAGCTGGGACGAACTTGGCCAGATTTCATGCCCTTGTGGGAGCAAAAAGGTATACCTCACAATTAAGTATACAGTTGGACCAAATGGTTTTCTATGCAAAGTACTCATATTTGTGACACCATGTTCTCAATCACCCCAGCATTTCACTATGTTCTCAAATAACACCATGCGCTACTCATATTTGTGACTGACATTTTACCAATTTTTTCAGTAATTTGCACATGACAATAATGTACTATAACTAAAGAGCTTCCTTACCATATCAACTGATTGAATTGCTTCATACACAAACTTTTCTTCTATTCAAATCCAACATGTGAATCAACTTGGCCTGATTTTAATTTGATTAAGACTTGTGGGGGGAACATGGACTTATCGATCGCAGGGGCAAGACTTCTGTTTTTTCATAGAACATATATATTCTTTACCCCACTAACAGTTGGCCTTAGTTGCAATTATAAACACAAAAAGGTGTTACTTGCTAATGTGAGAAAAATTGTGTATTTGCAAAAGCAGAAAAATATCTAAGTGTAATTTACTGCAAACCCTATTACATTACAAATGGTTTTTTATTATTCTAGTTGATATCTTATACAGGTAGTGGTATCAGGTCCCCTATGGACGGGTCCGCTTCATAGTGCAGAAAAAGTAGGTGAAATGTTGGAGTTAGCAAGGGAGTGGGGATGGGCATACACTAACAGTAAAAATGATGATTTGGATAAACTTCTTAACTTGATGATTGACGAATGCAACCCCCAGTTGCCACCTGGATACATCAAAGTTGATGAGGTCATTTCAGTTTAATCTCATTTCTCCAATTATTTATATTTTATTTTAGGAAAATAGAATTCCCTTGATGTCACCCATGGACTGCCTAAGCTTGGTATTGTTGGATCATACTGTAATGTATCATATGGTGCAGTCACTGGCGGAATCTCAGATATTATCTTCTTTTGTGTTTTTCTTGGGCTATTGTGTGTATTAGGGCTGAATGTAGTTAGCTGGATTTTATTAGCATAATTACCAAACCTTGTTACCAATTTACTGGTTAGTGTGCTGCTGTACCTGGAAGATCGTGTCCAGTCTAGACCTGCTGGAATTGCAATCTTGTTTTGCCACACTTTTTCTTTCAAGCCAAACAAAATTTTAGTTAGTCATATTCTTTTTTATAAGAACATGTAGATACATTTTAATATGCTATGGACAGTAACACCTAATCAAAATTATAGATTGCCAGAAGAGCGAAGGTCAACTCTCCTCCCGTTAGCACACTGATCCACGCCTTACAAGTGGTAACATTTTGCCCTCTTTTTTGTGTGCAAAATTTCTCTAAACATTGTATAGATTCCATCACACTGTATTTGATTACTATTCTCATTCCTAGAAGAGTGTAACTGTGATTTTTTAATGCTAACTATGCTGTTGTGTGTCAGAAAATTTACTCGTGTCATACTGAAATTAAAGCTAGTTGGCTGTTAGATTTTAGAGGATCAAATGCTCTGCTTCTTTTCTGCTGCATGATACCCATTTTACTTCGGCATGAATTATTCTATATTTAAATTGCAAACAGCAGACCTGAACATTGACCTTGTTCCACATTGCTAGCATAAGTGCATTAGCATTAACAATACATAAATTTAGATTGCATTAGCATTAATAAAATTTAAATTTAGAGTTCATTTGTACAGAAGCTCAAAAGATGAAAAAAATCGGTACACCCCAACTAGTTGCAATAAAACTTCTGATGTTTTGCCTTTTCAGTCTCCAATAAGAAAAACAAATTACAATTCTTAAACTTAAAATGCAATACTTGTGAATCGTCATGTACAATGAGATTGGTGATTCATCTGTCCAATGGAAATATGGATGTTGAATTATTAATCCCAAGTGAATGGTGCATGCGCAATGGGACACCAAAAAGTGGGCATTTGATCCCTCTAAATTTAGTGTTTTTCTCTGACTTTTCAAACCTTCTTATTTTTCTCTTTTAATAATTGCTGTTGAAACCAAACATGCTGCTGTAACAATTCTTTTGTCTTTCTCCCTCCCTCTATATTAACCAGGAAGGCTATGCTGCTGCTAGGTCTCATGTTGAATCCAATGCAATCAAGACCAATTGCCCTATGGCGTCATGTATTAATTTTGTTTTGAAAATTAGAACCTGAGGATTTCTATCACAATTTTTACTTGCCATTGATCTTGGATTTTGGAAGCAATGGAAGATCATATTCCAATATGAAGTTGTCCAAAAGAAATTATGAGGGAATTTTCATAACACAAGTCTGAACTCGGGAGAAAGAAATTGGTACCAAAGTAATGATAACAAATTGAATGCCCTAACAATAATTTTCATTCAAAATATTAACAAACTATAAAGTGATATGGAGATGGATGAGTATATTATGTTGGTATTTTAAATGGAAAAGATAATATAGTGACTTAATTGGAATAAATAAAAAGTTTAGTGATTACATAGAAACAAATAAACCAATTCATGATAAATGCAAAAGTTTAATGACCGAAACTGCAAAATTTAATTCCGTGGCTTAATTTTTCACAGCAGAATGAGCTTAATTTTGTATTGCAGCTCTTCTTACAGACTTTAGAAGTAATCAGTGTTGTTGCTTTTTTGTGATCTGTATCTGCGGTTTTAATTTTTGTACATTTATTCAACACATCTACCTACCTCGTGCAACTAATTTTGCTCATATGACATTATGATATTTGGAATTCGGATTCCAAGTAATTCAAATTTGAGTTTTGATCTGGAATGCCCCATCAGCTATAATACAAATATTAAAATGCAGTGTATATTAAAGGGGCTCGTGCTAGGGGTGTTCATCGGTTCGGTTTGAACCGAACCGAACTAGGCAAACCAAAGTTATAATTCAGTTTCAAAAATAGAACCGAAGCGAACCGAATTAGTATTGCAATCAAACCGAACTGAACCAAAGTTTTATTTCGGTTTGCTCAGTTTGTTTGGTTCAAACCGAAATATATCATTTTTTTAATTTAAAGCAATTATTTTGTAATAAACCGAAGTACATTAAGAAATAAATTGGAGTATTAAGAAATAAATCGGGATATTAAGAAATAAACCGAAGTATTTAAAGCAATTGATTAAGAAAAAAACCGGGATATTAAGAAATAAACCGGGGTGGTCCGGACCAAATTCATAATTTATAAAAGGGATTTTTTTTTTAAAGTTCAGTCGGTTCGGTTATTTTGGTTTTAAAAATTTCAAACCGAACCGAACCGAAGTTATAATTCAGTTTTAAAAAATAAACCGAACCGAACCATTAAACCGAAAAAATCGAACCATTTGAACCGATCTAATTTGGTTCGGTCCAAAACCGATTAAACCGGACCCAATGAACACCCCTACTCGTGCATTCCACCTCACACAACGGATTGGTCTGGATTCTGATCGGACGGTCCAGATCTAAACTCAAAATTTGAGTTACTTTAGGATGGTTTTGCTGTTGTGATCCTCTCATATATAGGAGTGTCAATGACACCCATTTACCCTTTTATCTTATCTGTATAGTATTTGATAAGATGAGATTTTTTTTCGTTAAATAAACGAGTATGGGTACGACTGTATGGGTAAAGACTATTTCGTACCCATTGCGTAATGGATAATTATATAAAATAAATTATATATAGATATATAAATATTATATTCAATTTATTTATTTTCCTGTTTTCATATAGTTGTATCCACACGAACCAAACTCATAGGAAAATGTTCTTCCTTCTTCGCCACAACAATTAGATATTAGTAAAAAGAATATTATGAGAAAATATGTCTTTTGTTGTAAGAAGTATTATGTTAAACATGTTACTTTTTCATTTGAATGTTTTGTTATTTAGTTAACAAATTAAATATGTTAGAAAGATATTTGTATTTTTTTTTACTTTACAATAAATATTAATTAGAATTGATTGCATATTTGTATTTTGATTTTTGTATTAGCAATTGTGATTGCATAAATATAACATGATGAGTTTTGATGGTTTATTTGTAAAAAATAATAAAATTATTATATTAGTATTATTCGTTATTCGTCCGCTACTATTTTGTTACCCACTAATCTTACCAAGGTAAGGTGAGATAAATTTTTAACGGATATGTGTAGTAGGGTAGGATATGGATAAAATTAATTCTTAGTAGGTATGAGTATAAAAATACTTCTACCTACTCATATCGTACCCATTGACACCTCTACTGTAGTTGGCATTGATTAATAAACTCATTCTAGTGCTGAGTATGACATGTTCTGTGAAAAAATAGATAAGGTAATGGCTATGTTCATCTCAAACACTACCTATACGAACAAGATGGACCAAATACAGCGTGAACTATAACTAGTTCCATGGATTTCCTTGTTGATTCTAAATCTCAGCTTTTAGTAGATTTTGCTCTAATGATGGGTAGCAAAGAAAATTAATTATGCTATTACCAGTTTCATCACGGTACGTCACGAGTATATCATGTGTTAGTCACTTCACGTGACTGTCCACCATCATTTTTATATTATAAGTATATTTTGTGTGTTAGTCAAATCACATTAACATGACGTAATTGTTCGTAATTATTTTAGTATAGTTTATTACAAAATCTTGTCATGTGACATAATAAATTTTTTCAACATTATTTTTTATTATAATTTATTTTAATATAGTTTATTACTTTTTACATATCTTTTGTTATTATAATTTTTTAAACTTAAATCTGAAGAGAAAAAGTAAATATAACCAGTCATGCCCCACCCCGTGTAATATTACCATACACCCCGTGTAATATTACCATACAAGTGACGTGTTTGTCCTCCATCATTTTAGTCAGATAACGTGAAAATAAATTTTGATTTTGATCATGTACGGTGATGTGACACGATCAAATCATGATGTTTTAGTCACATCACGTATTATCTTCACTAATCTTGACCTCAGTTTACAGCGCCAAGAAACTTATTATTAAAAAATTCAGCTCTACCAAACAATTTTTTCCTCAAAAAACATGCTCCGATCATAAACAAGACAAACATAATAAAAATAAAAGCACAGCAATGGTAAGTATGCTGTTCGATTTATAAACAAAGCTTAAGCTGCAGTATCTTAATTTATTTGATCTACTTTCATATAATTTAGAAGAAAGATCAAGCAGATTCCTTGTTAAAAACTTCACTGGCATATTTCCAATTTATGACCTTCCAGATATTGGTGAGATAGTCCGGTCTAACATTTTTATACTGCATTTCAAAATAAAATTTAGTTATTCACTTGTTGCAGAATTTAACCACATTCCCAAACATCATTCCTCAACTTTGCAATTAGCACCCATAGTTTTATTAGGTTATTTGCAAACTATTATAAAAAATAAAAAAATAAAATGACTATAATAGCATAAAATCTTTTGCTTGACTGCAGTTATGAGGAATGTTGGAAGGTACTTGGCACTGTAAGTAACATATTGGAGCTGATTTGATATAGAAGAAAAGAAATAGAAAATGACAAAAAAAGCAAACTTGCCTGTAGGTAGTAAGCATGCTCCCACACATCTATACCCAGCAAAGGCACCATGTTTGCTCCCTTGGTTACTAAAGGGTCCTGTTACAAAATTGAAAAGAACTTAATAAATAACGCAGTTGATAAATTATAAAATTATCAGCATTAACTTTCACTAATAATCCCTTTTAAGTTCGAGGCCACTCAACACAATCAGTAGTAGACGATACACTGAAAAGAAAAACATTCTACATTTAAGGGAAAACATGTGCTGTTCTACAACACAGAACATGTCAACAGAAACTTCATTTATGTAATGTACTAATACATGTATTCAATTGACATTCTTCAGTTCCTAATTCAAAATTTTGAACTATGAAAGCTTTACCTGATTAGGAGTGGTTTCAACCTTCAGTATCTTCTGCTCCTTATCTAGTGCCAACCACTGTAAAAATAAACACAAAAATGTTAGAACTAATTATGATATTAACCATTACCATGAAACCTAAATTTTAAAAACAACTGTAATTAAATTCCCGAGTTTAAAGCTCTTCTCGGTGAAGCAGTTTAGAAGCATCTCTTGATAAATGAAAGAACACACTGCAGAGCTCTTAAACTTATTCAATTTCTCAAGAATGTCAAAGCTAGAACTTCACTAGTTTCTTGATAAAAAATAAAAACTCACCACCCATCCAGATCCTTGCAAACCAGCTCCTTCTGAGTTAATTTTCTTTACAAGTGCCTCCATTGAACCAAAATCTTTATCTATAGCCCAACCAAGTTCCCCATGGGGTGGCTCACCACCACCTTCCTGTTAACACAAAGAAGAGAGAGAGAGTTAATGTACAGTTTTATATATTCCACAAGAAAATATTGATTGTGTAGAGAGGGGGTCTGCAATAGATACTTACACTGACTGGCTTGAGGTTTTGCCAAAAAATTGAATGGTTCACATGACCTGAAAGAGTACCCTGATTAGTTAGTATTTACCATAGGGGCTTGTCAAACAAGAGTTGTCAAGTTCAAGAGACTTCTGTTGCCCCAGTAACTGAACTGACATATCACTTTAGCACCTTTATAAAGAAATTAAACCATATATTTGTAATTGTTCATTCTAGACACCAACACTAACGGTGTCTGAGATCAACTCCCGAACTATCTAGGTACTCCTCTAAAATTCTAAGAAGTAAAAAAAAAAAAAAAAAAAGCGAAATAGTTTCTTAAAAATTCAACCTCCGCCATTGAACTTGAGAGCGCTCTGGAGTTGCACGACAGCTGGCGCATCTCCCTTGGAAACGGCGGATTCGAGCTGCTCGAGAGCCTTGTTGTAATTTGTAACATAGGTCTGGTGGTGCTTCTGATGGTGGAGCCGCATGATCTCCCCGCTGATGGCGGGCTCCAGCGCGCCATAATCATAAGGGAGGTCGGGGAGACTGACGGTCGTCAAGCCCCGGAAATGGCGGATAGCCGGAGTTAGGGCTTGTGCCAGGGTTTTTCTAGAGGCGACAAATCTGACAGCCATGGTTTATTTTTCTTCACTATGCTGGTCGATCCAGATCGAATAGAGAGGAGTCGACAATTGGAGAAATACCTTGTCACCACTTCTGGAATCTGGATTAAACAAATGTTTTCATGTAACAATCTTTATTGTTCTATCTGTGTGGTGAGTTACAGAGCAAAATGGGTTGTTTCAATTTCTATTTTCAAACTTTCAAACTCTCGTCAGTCGTCATAAGTCATACCTCATAGGATATGTTGACACTCGGTACACAATTAATTTTGAAGAATTCGATAACAGAAAATCAGAACAATATTATTGGGCCTTGAAAGGGACATGATTGTTATATGGAAAATTTAGGCCGTCTCTAAACTGGCCCAGAAGAGAAGAGATGGGCTTAGAAAAATTTATAATGCGACATTTTTTTTTCTTTTGGTACAGTTTCTAGCAGAAGACAGACAACTAGACAAGAGAACAGATGGGTAAACGAGCATAAATGATTAAATGGAATGAAATCATATAAACATTAAAAAATGAATGTGGGAATTATTGATGTATAACCAATGTTAACAGATAAAAGATCATTTTTCGGCTATAATATACCAAAATACTACAGTCCAACCAAAGTATCCGTGCCCATCTGTTCTATTTAAATTTATGATTTATGTATGATAAAGTATAATTCAGGAATATTTTGCTTCTTATAATGTATATATTAAACTTCTAAAGTTTTAGAAGAAAATAGAATTTTGTCAATAATTCATAAATAATTGTCAATAATTTGAAAAATTAATGAATCTTATCATTCAAATAAAACTATTTTTATAATATAATTTGAGAACTTTAGGTAGTTATTGTAGGTGTAGGATATTATTTGGTTCCCTCTAAGTTCACTGCTTTTAAAGCCAACGAAAGATGAAAGATCAAATCATTAACACCCAGGTTCAGAATGCTAAAAAACATTAAGCGAATAAACAGGTTGCATGTGTCTGTGAGGTATAAATTAACTGTGGCGAAAAGAAGTATCTGCCTTTGTATATAGATCATTGTTTAAATGATGTTTATGATCCCACAGCCACACTCTAACTAAATCATTGGAGCATGGAACTTAATTTTGAATAACATAAGTGCATGAATTTTTTTGACAACATCATTAGATTAATTAATCATAGACGTGCCTAGTAAAGCCAAAAGATATATCGACTTAAAATATACAACATCCCATGCTAACTTAAATTTGACAGCCGCTGTAATTCTTTAGATTATCTCCAATTATGAAGATCTTATTATAATTGATCGGCTCTATTGGGTCATTGGGACGTACTTTGCCGATCTTCTTCAAATATGCATTGCACTTTGAATTTAGCTGCAATATATGTGCTTAAAAAGATCTTCAGGCCATCCATATTCTTTTGTCAGCATAGCTCTAATCTCTTTATGTTGATCCGATATAACACATACAAACGTGTTAACTCCAATCACTTCCTTCCTCAACTACTGCAAGAAAAAAAACCCCAATTCTCACCGGACTCCTTCTCCATAATTGCAAATGCCAAAGCCAACAACTGGTTCTCGGCGTCATATGCGCAAGCTATCAGAAGCCTCCCCTCATAACGCCCATATATAAAACATGCATCTATACTGATCACTGGCCTTATATATTGAAATGATGCAATACATGGACCAAACGCCCAAGCTACTGCCCTAAAGTGTTCCACACCTTTCATAATTGCACATGTCTGTTCTCGGATTGGACTAGTCAGAAACTGGTACTTAGAGTCGGAATTCTTAGTGCAAATGCCTGTTAGTAATCGTGGCAGGAAGTTGTACGAACCCTCCCAACTCCCAAATCGTCATGCTATTGCAAGCTCACGACCTCTCCACAATTGGTTGTACTTTGGGGTACAATTGTTATACCTAATCCTCACACAATTTGCGACCCCCTGGATGCTCATACATAGGTCCTTTTTAATAGTTTCCTCAATGACATCGGCAATAACGAATGCCGTAAGCATTGCATTGTCTGTCCTTGTATACTTAGTCCTGCAGGTGTGAGGATAGTCTTGCTTGGTTATAACCCATGCATCTCCCATACCCGATACCACAGCTTTGAGTTCATAACTGCACTCTGGAGCCTTACAAACCACATGCATCCGAGACTTGTTACTTCTCTTCGTTCTCACCTCTTGATTCTTATCAACATGGTGCTTGTTTATCTTCTTCGACAGCTCTGCTTTGTTTCTGAAATATAGCCTGGTTGCCAACTCACTTTTGTACTATATCCGGGCACCGAAATATCCAATATTAGCTTCTTGAAAGCCAAATAACTATTGAAATTTTACTATACATAGATTACTGTTCAAATTACTGTTGAAAAATACTGCAGAAAATTACTGTATTTACTGTACAAAAATAATGTACGTACTGTAGAAAAACACTGTTGAAGATCATTGCAGCTTCGAAATCGCCTCTGAGGCGCCTTCTCTCTTCCTCTCTTTCTCAGCTGTGGTGAGTGAGTAGAATTGTGGTTTTTGGAGAGAGAAAACACCATTTAATACTGCCTCTACCCCTGCACGAATAAAACCAAAGGACCGGCCAATAATTGACTGGTTTGGACATTTTTATTAAAAGCCAACTTCTGTGGACATATTTCGCAATTCCATTTAATGTTGGATACCATATCAAAATTATTTGATGTCTTATTAAATCATAGAAGCTCCATTTTAAGATTTGTACCAGATTAAAAAAAAAGATGTAAATTTCATCCTACACGGTAGGTAACGCACTGGATCTGAACCCTATTGGATGGGGACGGTTCTATGAACATCAAATCAAATTCAATCTAATGCTAAATCAGAGCATTCGATCTACATTAAAATTTGTGCGCACTTGATTCACATAAAAATTAAAATCTCAGTACAAATCTTTATGCGGATCAGACGACTCTAACATGACATCAAACCTAATTTGATACGATACCCATCGATCGGAGAGCCCCAGATTCCTTAACATACACCTTATTGCACAACATATAAAAAATATATAGGTCGATAGCCCAGTGACTATTAAACCGAATTTTTTGACAACATCATTAGATTAATTAATCATAGACATGCCTAGTAAAGCCAAAGATATATCGCCTTAAAATACACAACATCCCATCCTAACTAAAATTTGACAGCCGCTGTAATTCTTTAGATTATCTCCAAAGGATAAACTTAATGTCGTTTAGTTAGACCAAACCTAATTTACTTCTACCTGTTTTGTTCATGTGATGCTAGACCATAGGTTGTTTGGTAATCCTACAAACTTTGGCCTTTTCCTTTATCCTTTGTTTATGTTTTCCTCCAACGCACAATTACAAATTAATGGTGAAGTTAATTTCGGATTCACTAATTATTCATCAGTGTTAGATTAAACAAAAAAAAAATGAAATTTTAATCATTGTGATTATCTTACATTTCTTCCATATTTCTAACTTGTGAACTTTGATATATGATAAAGATCACAATTAATGTGCTTAGGTTGGATCTGTTCTTCACCGCCGGCCAGTGTAAACAATCTTTGTTTCTTCTTTTGAATGAACACAGTTTTAATTAAAAGCTTTTGTTTTTAGTATGACTGGTTTCGAAAACCACTGTACGGTGTACATTATACTTGAAAGAATTAATGTGAAATTATGACTCGCTTCAAAGATTAGGCAATAATATTGTATTATGAAAAGTTATATATATATATATATATCTCTGTGTATATGTCATATGTGTGACTAAAAGGTATTGTAAATAATTCAATATTCCTTTTATAATTGTAACTTTTAAAAACTTTTCATGTCCGTGTTAATTACGCCGTATAAGCCATTCTCCCTTAAAATTAGAGCTAGGCAGTATCTGAGTATCATGCCAGTATATGCCAGTCTCAAAAAAGGAAAAGAAAAAAAATACATGCCTATAACTTAGCTCACTATTCTTAATCCCCTCTATGCATTTGTATCTAATAATATTTCAACAGTCTTTGGGTCAAACTGGACTAAATAAAATGCCCATATTGCAAAAAACCGCATCGGGTCGGGTTTAATTAACAGCAAGCACTGAAAACCCAAAACACGACAGCAGATCTTCTGTGGCCGATATGGCCTGCCACACGCGGTGTTATTGTGACTTTGTGAGCCATCAGAATTTAGCACCAACAAAATTTAGGAACCGACTCCGTTGCTTGCCAAATGGACAAGCATGATCCTATTTTTTCAAATCAAACCATTCATCTGTATTGAGATTCATGTATGAAAAAAATTCAATGGTTAGATTTGAAAAAGCAGGATCCTGCTTGCTAATTTAATTGGCAAGCAGCAGATTTGGATCCCAAAATTTATCTGGTAGTTTTATTTGTATTCTTCTTCTTTTTGTTTTATTCTGGATTACGATCTCTTTACAACATTTATTCGGACAAGTTAGAAAATATTTTCTCAAGTCTTGGAAATAAATTTTCAAAAAGCAGAATATATTATAGACATTTTTTTTATAAATTGTTTTTGTATTATTTTTCATGCAATTTAAGTATTATTTGATATTCTGTCAAATTATGTTAGATATTTTTATGTATTTGATGAATAATGAAATTTACATCATATTTCATCAATTTTGTTTGTGTATAATGTGTATGAATTATATATATTACATTGAGCTTGTTGAAAATTATAGGTTGTTTTACGGTTGTTAATATTATCAAGCTAATAAATGCCCACCATTTTTATTATTAATGTGACTCATCATGCATGTAGGCAACTGTATACCGACTATGAAAAATCAAGATTCCTATAATTTTTCATAGGCAAGGTGAACAGGAAGTGCTTATATAAAAATGTTAGGCTCTCGCGCCAAAAATTTTGAATTCATTTTTATATAAAATATTTCAACCTATGATGATCAAGTCATCATGTCAGGTTTAGTGTTAGTTTAGGAAAGAAATGAGTCAACATATCTGTGGTCAAATGGGGGTCATGTATTTAATTTTAGGCAAGTCGGATCGATGTATATATTTTTCATTGTTTTTAAATTAGAGATATTTTAATCTCTCTACTGTTTTTTTTTCTTTATAAGATAATATATAACATATTAATGAAAATAAGGGCCAAGGGCATCCTTTTTCTACCCTCTTACAGGCCCAAGCCCATTTTAATTATTTTTAACTTCTCCATTTTTTTAAAATTCAATTCTCAAAATCACCGCTGCACTAGGAAATGATGTGTTTGTTCCCAAATGATCCTTCCTCAATTCTCTCTCTCTACCGCGAATCTATATATATCCCGTGAGGTAACAGAATGTATCTGTTGAGATTTGAACCATTCGGTCAGAATTCAGATAATTTTGTTTGAAGTGAAATGAAAACCACACCTTTAATAGTCGCGCAAATTCTTATGTTATGAATTGTGTTTCTTCCTAATTGGTTAGAATTTGTATCATTTAATTGTATTACGCACTGTTATGTAGAATGAGATGATCCAAACCGTTATTATAAATCGAACACAAATCTTATAGGAGATCCTTATAGCTAGTCTAAATAGGCGTTGGATTGTGTTTGGTCTAGCTGAGAATAAATCTGAACCGTAAAAATTGTGGGCCCACCTTGCGGTACTACAAAGGATACAGATCCAAATAATTCCTCCTCCCTCTGAATCTGTATCCTCCCAAGTACTTAGACTAAAGCAAATTACAAACGGACGATCTAGATTAATTCCATCCGGACCAAACATCAATATGATGCTTATATAAACTATAGGGGGGGGGGGTCCGTTTCAAGATTAGTCCCAACTTAAAAGAATTAATATGGATCGTCTGTTTGTAATTTGTTTTGAGTCAGGTACCTAGGGTTATCCGAATTCGCTCCCTCTCCACCTCAAATCTATATCCCTTGAGGTAACATAATATTTAGTTATGTTGAGATTCAGGCTGTCTGATCAGAATATGTATTAATCCGGTCTGTACGGGTTCCTTTAATAATCGTGCAGGTTCCAATAAAAAAAAATCCAAATTCAAACATAAATATTATGTTACTTTTGGCGGTGATATGAATTCCTCTACTTCTACTCTACAAAGCTGTATGATTTTATGTCAATCCCTACTTGTTTTTTATTTGAAAGCAATTTAAAGAAAATAACAATCTTATTTAATGTACAATAATGCTACTACTATTATTTTCTTGTTTTTATCAACACTTTAATTTTAATACCATTAAGTTTAAATTGTAATTAAGACGTAGCAAGAAATTGCATTGCATTGCTAAGTACCTAATATGTACCCTTCAATTTTGATAAAATTTGAGATTTTTCGTTTTTAAAAAATTCAAGTAAAATTTGATACCAAAAAGGCAGACAACATGATCCCTTGTTCATTTTGAAAGCCTTCTCCATTTCATTAAAAAGAGTTAGGCATATATGCCTACAAAAAAAGATCAGAGCAAATGCGCCACCTGCCCCTCTCAATTTACAAACTGTTTATTTGATGAAAACATCAAACGAGCGGCTCATTTAGAGCGGTCCGGTTTCTTTAACCGCGCAGTAATTTTAAGTTTTTACCAATAAAATTCCAAATCCTTCCATCCCTATAAAACCTCAGCCAAAGCCCCTTGGTTTCACTCTCTCTGCTCTCTGTTTCACACTCTCCCTCCTCTCTCTCTCTCTCTCTCTGAAAACTTGGCAGAGGCTGCCAAGGCGCTCTCTCTCTCTCTCTCTCTCTCAATCCCCAACCTCTTCGTCCAAAAAGCTTATCAAAGTTTTCTCTCTCGCTTTCTCTCTCTCTCTCTCTCTCTCTCTCTCTCCCCTTCCTTCTCCATGGATCAAACCATGAAACAAGATCAAGTCCCATTACTAGATCCTGTCACAAGCTGTCGAGCAAATGGAGACGAACAAACCAACAGAGTCGGACTGAAGCGATTTCCTTACGCATGTGAATTCAAGAAAGGGGAGTTAGCGATGGTAAGTTATCTTATCTCATCTCATCTTGTTTGTTTTCTTTCGGAAAGATTTTATAACTACATAAAAAACCATATATATATATATATAGCCGCATACAATTAAAAATAATAATCATGTAGATTATATATTTAATTTGGAGTTTTGGACCATTACCTCTGCAATGCAATCCTTCTGATCGATGTTTTCCTCTATTTAGCTTCATATCTCTTGTGTGACAAGGGTTTCTTGTTTCCTTGTCTAAACTAAGTATGGGCGTGGAGACATGCATCACTGTTACGCATGGATTGAAGTGGAGGTCTTGCTGGCACCAAGGCCTTAGACCCTCTCCAGTCAATTGAAATGGAGAAATTAATTATCAGCCTCGCGGTTACAGGCTAATTCTGACATGATTAATTCGTAATATATTCGATGTCAATACTGGTTTTAAGACTGGAGTCACCAATCTTACTATCGCTTAACCTTGACCTTTCGATGTCTTTTGCGCGCTACGTGGCAGATTCTCAGAGTTACTGGTTTCTCCGTTTATTTTATAAATGGAGATAGTAACGAGAACAGCTGCAGAGGCCATCTCACGTGGGATTGGTTTTGGCCGCGGTCTGGACCAAGAGCTCTCCCTCTCCCACACAACTCCAGTTTATGCATTGTTGTCGTACAATGGATCTTTCGCGGCTAATTCCGTAGTATTTTCGTGATGTTCGTTATAGGGACTGGAACTCAAAATTGCAAATATATTCCAATATGTTGTCTCAAAGTTTTGCTGCAATTAGAAAGAAAAAAAAATTACACAATTTAATCATAATGCATCACACCTCTACATTTTGCAAACTTCAATATGTACAACGAATGAATTTATTATTATTTTTTTACAAATGAAATTAATATTATCATTTTCTGTATTTCATATAACTTATCATTAATTATTATGATTGTAGAACGACTGCAAATACTGACAACATTAATTAAATTATTTATTTTCAAACGTAGTGCGTAAGTAGTTATTACCGTACTAAATTATTATGTGTATTATCGTTATTTTTTTTTGTAATAGTAAGTGCGTGCCAACTCATAAATTAACTTTCTAGTTAACGCATATAATATTAGATTCTTACTTAACTAGACAATTTGGAATTTTACGGCGCACGTACGAAGCTTTTGCTTATATATGCCAAAAGCCTTATCTAACAAGTAGCTACAAAAATAATTAAAGATAGATATTTTTGAACCGTATTTACTTGACATCTGGCAATTCGGATTACTAACATAGTTGATGAAGCACGTTCTATTCATTCCAATGTAAATAAAAAAATTATGTTGTTTCTAGAACATTCGTATAAAGTTTCAAAGTACAAAAAACTCTTATGTAAATTGTTGTTCCTTATGAATATGCAGACAATATATAATGATAGAAAAAAATTATGAATATATATTATAATAATTTTTTTATGCATCTTCTATTGTGTATTCTCAATTTCTCATAATAAAAAACTATGAATTAGGTAACTTTTTTAAAATAAGCTCTAAAAAAGTGTTTTATTAAAAGATATACGTCGATGATATGATTCAATTGATATTAAAGAGGACGAGACGGGAGAAGAGGGGAAAAAAATAGAAGAAATATCTCACATAATCTTACTCCAAAATTTCAGTTGTGCAGATCAACGCTAGTTAATGTAGAAAAATAGAGAAAAAAAAGTTTTTTTTTCAAAAAACATTTTTTTTCCTTTAATTTAGAATGTAATGAAGTATAACTACGCGACTTATTTATATCATTATTAATTTTTCTCTCTACAAATTGCAGATACTACTTGGAGAAAACCTGTTTGAAAATTAAATTTAATTCTTAGCAGCTTTTGAAATTTATTGCTAAATATAATTGACTTCTAGTTTTCTACAGAGTTTAAGTTCATCGTATATATATAGGACAACACATTTCATGAGCCCTCAGAAAATCTAGGTCTCACAACAATACGGTATTAATTGTTGCATCCTGTCTTAATGCGCCAGGCGCATATATATCATAGGTCTCTTCAATTTCTCCAGGCCGGTTCTGCTTGCCAGAAACTTTGAAGGAATCATAGAAACGGAGATCTCCAGTTCTAAGAGACTGGAGAAGTTATGATACCGATCGTCTATTCCACTCTGCCATCACTGAAGGGGCCCGTTGCCGTTGCTCATGTATGTGATTAATTGGATGATATTATTCATCCCAAAGCATGCAAGATATTGTATTATAATATCATCCATCTGATTTCGATCGAACGATTAAGATTGTATTCTATGAACAATTAAGATTGAAGCAAAGTATCTTATTGAATTTAAAAAGAATATATTAACGTAAGTTTTACATTATATTCTAACTGTACGATAGGAGACCTGTTGCTTTTACTAACCAACGTACCGTTTGTTAGGCAATATTTTCTTAGATCGATGGAGGCATTCATTCATGCAACCTATTTCTCACGCAAAGCTGTAACTCCCAATTTAGAACCGTGCATGTGAAATAAGTGTGATAATAGATGGCACGTTGCTATTCCTTAGAGTTTTTATACATGTAGTCAGTTCTTATGTGGCAAAGACTTTTTGGTACGACTCATGTACTCAATACAAGGTACGTACAACTCTCTTGGAATTAAGAGATGGAAGTTTCTATAGTACTAGATTTGGCATATATACATGCATGTGCTATTACACACATTGATCGGATATATACCAGGGGCGCCAGTATAGGCAGGATGTGTCATTTATAGTAGGTTCTTTATTTTGAAATAACTATATATTTTTGGTAGGTTTTGTTTTAAATGGTATTCTGAAGCTGTCACTATTGAAGTTTTTTTTTTTTTTTTTTTTTTTTTGGTTTATATATATCTCAAAAACATCTCCTCCAATGAGAGGACTTGAATGATCAAAATGTCAGCTTTCATTACCTAATAAGATCTAAACGTTCAAATTAAAATTGGGAGGAACAATCAGCACCACAAACATTGGTGCTGCTAACATATATATATATTCAAGCGCTCCTCTCTTCGTATAAGATCTAAACCACTAGTTATATACCATGTTTGTTGCCATGATTAATAAACCCTAGCCCTAGTAAAGTTGGTAATGAATCTTGTCTCTCCATAAAGTCATAAAGAGACATGTCTAATTTTCAAAAGGACCTATATATGAAATGAAGTATATGATAGAACTAGAAGCCCTTACTCGTTTTTTTTTTTAAATTGTAGTTTAATTTTTACTTGGTCATCTTATATATTAAGCATTCGTGGAAGGATCTAACTCTAAAAAAAAAAACTGATTTAAAACAATTTGAAGAGTTACCTTTATGGGTTATAGGGCGTTAAAGGTTATTATATCAGAATTAATCAAGCTGGTTATTTTTTTTATCAAAAAATCAGAGAGCCTGCATGGACGTTACAAGTCCTAAGCAGGTGTGGTTAATGCCATCACATCAATGGCGTCTAACACTCCTTTTAGAAGGGATGTCAATGCATATTGGTGTGGTCCAGCAGGTCGAATATAGAAACGATATTCATATATTTTCATTTGTTAAGAAACGGTCTTACTCGTTAAGGCGAAATCGTAAGAGGGCTTGAACTCTCGATCTTTGGTAGCCGCAATCCCAAAACTATTTTTTCTTAGTCAACTGTGCTAACCGCACCATAAGTAGTACTAGTTTCATCTATATCTTATATATTCTACATGAAACCTTAACATGTAATAAATAATTTTCAATAAAATAATAATTTATGTATGTATTAATTCGAATATATACTAAGTAAATATCCTATTTTAAACTAGATACTCATATAACATGTACATAATAACATATAATAAAACAAATTTTTATTTTTATTTTTTTAAGAAAATATAATATCTAACTAAATTATAGAAGATGAAATGTTCCATGCATAAATCCATCTTAAATTCGTTAATAATTTGTAATTTATCATTTATTTTGTGAGATAACAATTGCGAAATTATTCTTATCCGTAATTCACTAATTTGGTATCCTTTATTCGAGGCTACGAACAAAATGGAGTGGATCGATCAAACCAAGTTACAAAAGCTGACTTTCCTCCATTTCATTTATTGTTCATGGGAAATGGGGGACCAATCTACTTAGCTTCAGCGAGAAATTTTTCTCAAGGTCATTTATTGGCTCTTCTCTGTTGGAAATTGGAAATCAGAGATCGTTGTATTTTGTGCACAATTAAGTCTTGATCCCCTCTGGCAACCTACATTTCTTCACAACATTATAAAATCATCTATTACTTACCAGTAGCCATCTGTACTTTTCTTTTTGCTGATATTTTTTTACCATATATAGTTCAATCATAACTGTGTCCCAGTGAACTAATCACATTTCCTTTGCCATCATTTTTTTTTTAATTAAACAATGCAGGTACGCAATGAATTGTTCATATTGTATGAGATTGTGTGGCCGGTCGTGGTAACAGGTCTCCTTCTCTACTCAAGAAACCAGGTCTCGATGCTATTTCTGGGGCAACTCGGCACTGCTCAACTAGCTGGCGGATCAATAGCCAATGCTTTTGCCAACATTACAGGTTACTCTGTGCTAAAAGGCCTTTCAGCCGGCATGGAGCCCATTTGCGGCCAGGCTTACGGAGCCCGGCAATGGCCCATCCTCAGCCAGACGGTCCAAAAAACCATTCTGCTCTTGCTAGCTGCCACTATACCAATCTCACTTCTCTGGATATACATGGAACCCATCCTGCTTTTATGCTACCAAAAGCCCGAAATCATTGCACCGGCGAAGGAGTACCTACTGTTCTCCCTTCCTGATCTCTTTGCCCAAGCCTTTCTTCATCCAGTGAGAATTTTTCTGAGGACACAAAACATTACCATGCCCGTAAGTGTTTGTGCCACAGCGGGCCTACTATTACATATACCCATTAGCTACTTTCTAGTTTTCTCTATGGGTCTTGGTGTCAAAGGTATGGCCTTGGCCTCTTCTTTGAACACCATCAACATAAACTTGGGACTTATTGGGTACATGATATTTTCTAAAAGCTGCCTGAAGCCGTGGACCGGCTCCTTGGTGCCGGGGCTAAAGGGTTGGTTCCAACTAATAAGACTTGCCGTCCCGAGTTGTATAGGGGTTTGCCTTGAATGGTGGTGGTATGAGGTGATGATGGTTGTGTGCGGTTGGCTTGTGAACCCTAAGGCAAGTGTGGCATCCTTTGGCATTCTGATTCAAATGACTTCTCTCATCTATGTTTTTCCATCCTCTCTTGGTCTGGGCCTCTCGACTCGTGTGAGTCAGGAACTAGGAGCTGGTCGGCCGACTCAGGCCAAGCTTGCCTCTGCTATTGGCATTGTTGTCTCAATGGTTTGCGGTATTACATCTTGCCTTTTCGCAGTATCAGTCAAGGATGTGTGGGGGCAGATGTTCAACAAGGACCCTAGTATTTTACACTTGACAGCAGTTGCTTTGCCAATCATCGGCATATGTGAGATGGGCAACAGCATTCAGACTGTTGGTTGTGGAGTGCTTAGAGGGAGTGCGAAACCCGCAATAGGAGCGCACATAAATTTCGTCGCCTTTTACCTTATCGGACTTCCTGTCTCCTTGTTGTGTGCCTTCCCATTTAAGCTGGGCTTTGTTGGACTGCTGATGGGACTTTTGGCTGCCCAGGCGTCATGCGCTTGCTTCATGTTGTATACTATCTGCACCATTGATTGGGATGCCCAGGTAGAGAAGGCCAGAACCTTCACAGAATCTAGTGGAGAGAAATCTGACTTAGAGGCTAGCCTAATTGTAGCCGATTGCACAGTATAGGCTGTAGAACGTGTGTCGGTGTGTGTGGGTAGTTAAATGAGATATATAAAGAAAAATGAGGGGGGTGGGGGGGACAGACTAACGCAGTGAGCAGCTAATGAAATTGTCTGCCATGCTCTAAGTTCCTATTTTGTTAAAATATATACTAGTGCAGTGCAATATTGGCAGAATGATGTCTTGAGAATCATATGATAACAGCTAATGTGTAATTCTGAAAGGGCTATACTCAGAGCAGGGGTAGCTATGTTCACATTGTCAGCTGGTACACAAGTCACTGTAGATCAAAAGTTTAAAACGTAGCATGAAATGAAATGTATAATCATGGGGAATTCTATCCACTATATATGAATGTATTTTCTCATGTACAAATGATACAATTTGCTAAGACTTGCTGTATCTAGCCGAAGAATTCATTTACAAGTATATAGTAGGTGCCAATTTTACTATGAAGGGGCAGGAGTAGGAGACCGGAGAAGCTGCTGTAGTAAACGGGCGGCAAATCGCTGTGTGATTCCACCTGCAACCCGTGAACCAAAAATTCGGGCCTCTGGCTCTTGAAGAACCTGCACATCATTGACAATTAATCAGCAACTAGCTAGCAATATTAAATAACAAGAGGTTAATTAGCATTGTAATCGATTAGGTGACTTGTACAAGAAACAAACATAATTTCTTATAGATATTTCAAAAAACTGAAAAGTGTAGTATTAAACTGTACCAAACCCTCTGAAAGTCACATGGTACATTAGTTGAAACATTAATGTTAGATATCAAAGACGCCATGTTAAATTCAAATGATAGATTTGATCAAATGAAGGGATAGCATGGTAATGCTTGCTTATGGCAACAGATAATTTCCTGTAGGTTTGTGCTAAATCAACCTGACATTTCTAAAAATGGTGCCATAAAAGAGAAATCAATAAAAAAAAGTAACCTGCAAAATTGGTTGCAAAATACTTGGATCGAAATTATCTGACGACCTCAGGAGGCTCCAAATCCTAAAAACCCTATCTCTGAGCTCAATTATCTGATCTCTCTCCCCTTCACTCAGCTTGAACGGACCATTCAAGCTCCCATTGGAGATTATGGGTTTGACGAAGTCTGGGACAGAATTGTAAGCATCAAAAGCTGCACCAAACGCTATCGCCTCACTTACACGCACAGCTTCTTTGATCACTAGTACGCGTAGCTCTTCCCCGTCAGGGCCCAACAAGAGTTTTAGAACTGGTTGTAGGGCTTCTTTTGCAGAAAAGTCTTGGTCCTTTCGGCCTTGCACTAGAAGGTTTTCTAGTCTATTCCACCTAAAATTAGAAACACAGGTATCAGGTCAAAATTCAGTGCTTGTGCTCTTTCAACTGCAGCTTGATTGAATTAAAGTTACTATTGCAAAAGAAAGAAGAACTTGTTTGACCAACCCCACCGGATTACACTTGTATTGGGCATTTGGCAGAGGCAGGTACAGGTTTAGTTAAGTGTTTCTTTAGGTTCACCCAAGAGCCTAAGCAATAAGTACGATTTCATTATCTACGAGAAAACTGACACTGAAAGGAAAAAAGAGTTGAAAAGTTAGGATTTAGTATAAGGGGAGCTTTCTGGTGTAGACTTTGGACAATCGTACCCATACATCTACAATCAGGCAAATCACACGAGTTATTGAACTAGCAGATCTATACAATTTATAAGAAGCTACAAACTCACATGTGGTGCAGAAACCTAAACTTTCTTTCATGAATAGGATTACTAACTGCCTTAAATTCATCCTATTCCTAACCAAACAAAGGATTTGAAAAAAAGACAAACAAGGGAATATGTGGTACTATATTCATGCACTCAAGTTCAATAATCAAAATTTGTACAGGAGACTCCTATTGATGTAAATACCTAAATTTACCATCCTTGAACAAGAGTTCAATTAGAGCATCTCGTAGATAAGGGTTAGGATCAGTGAGTAGACGTTTGGCAAAGTATGGGTATGAGGCAGCGAGCACCTTGAAATTCGGGTCGGCGTACAAGGCCAATCCTTCCAGTACAGTAAGGGACCGCAATATCAAGGCATAATATGCAGGAACTGACAAAAAAAAAAAAAACAAGTTACATAACATAAAAAAAGATAAAATTTTGGATTTTTTATGCAGACGTCCTTTGATAGCTTTTGGATTAAATGTTAGACTCTTCAATAGTAGGGCATTAAGCAGGTACATTGATGAAGACTACAGATGTAGGTGGGGCCGGAGGGGCCAGTGATGGCAGCTGGGTTAGAAAATCAGGGTGCTGTATAATGCTCAACTAAAAAAGGTATTCGCAAGGGGAATTCCAAGATCCAAATCAAATGTAACATATAAAATAAAACAAAGTCCAAAGTTTGCAAGCTAATATAAAGCCAGAAAAAAAAATACCTACCATTAAATGGATATTGATAGAGAACATTGCCCAATCCATCCACAATGGTCTTGAAATTCAACTCGCTGACAGTTGAATTCAATGCATCATCAAAGAAGCTCTTCAAGGCAGGCACAATAGGCGAGACATCCACATCACGTGACAAAAAATCGAGCGCATAATAATCCCTTGCCATTGCCTCGTAATCTCGATTTACCATGTGCACTACATGCCCTATTATAGCCAACCTGGCCTCCTCTGGTGTCTCGCTCATCATACCAAAATCCAAAAATGCGAGCTTTCCTTCTGATGTGGCCAGGATATTTCCAGGGTGTGGGTCAGCATGGAAGTACCTATTAAAAACAAGATATAAGAAAACTGCATTATTTTTTTCTGCATTATTTTGGGACTAAAGGCTTGGTTGTTGTTGGTTGTAGTAGTTGTTGTTGTTGTATCAGTTTGAGCTTAAAGGGAATGGTCTCTCAGATGGCATTAGCCATCATCTTCAACCATTACCCGACATTTTTGAGCTGTTTGTTATATATAGGAACTCTTAAAACCAATGTTAAATCAAGCAAATATGCCCTCAATATTTTGGTAATAACTCAATGAAATCTCTTGCAATAAGTAGGTCCTATGAGCTAGGACACAGCAATAGACCAACTTCACATGATTTTAGTTCAATCAATTAGCACACAATACTTAAGTATGTAATTGTCAATGCTAGAAGGAATCCACCTTTTCCATCAAACAACTGTAACCAGTTGAGTTCATTCACGGATAAGGGCAACTATCTGATATTCATTGCAAACACTAAAAGAGTTGCTGTAATATCTACAACAGAATATTAGGTTTCAATTGCCCGAAAGAATGAAAAAGAAAAATAACAAGAGCATCCTTTTTTCATCAGCTTAAGCTTCTAAATCAAATGGTTGAACTAATAATTACCCATATTCTAGAAGCTGGCGCAAACTGCATTGAATTCCAATGTTGACAAGATCTAGCACCTTCAGCCCTTGTTTCTCGATGGCTTCTTGCTGGTTCAGTTTTACTCCTTCAATCCATTCCATTGTCAGCACCTTTCCACTCGTGTATTCCCAGAATATGTCTGGCACTAGCACATCTTGCTTGTCGGCATATAACTTTCTAAATCTTCTGGCATTTTGGCCTTCCTGTGTGTTATTAAAGCAAATAAGAGAAGTATGTTCTTTCTTTTTCTTTTCTGCCATTATGATTTCTGTTTCTACAGGATATTTTCCAAAAGAACAGTGTATTTAAATATTTATCTTTAAAAGAAATTTTGAATTGAAATTTCAGTCAAATTTGATCAAACTCAGTACAAATTTGGAAAAAGATGAAGGACCAAAGGAAAAACAAGGCCAAGATGGGACTATAACTAAGGTTTGAACAAATCCTCTATCATCACTAGATGGATAGACAACATGTAAAGTGTTGATACAGACTCAGAGTATCAATTTACAAATTTATGCCCATGTGCAGTCTTAATTACACCATAAATATATAGATGACAAAGGAATCCATATTTCTTTTTGGTGATGAAACCAAAGAAACAAAATGTAATATAGAGACTTAGAAAAAGAGAATGAAACCTGAACATAATTAAGCTCCTGGAAGACCCTACGTGCAAATTCATCTATCAAAGCAACAACATCACTGGTGATAAAGTCAACATATTTATTTATCAACGATCCCACTCCTCTCAAAAGGTAGAAATCACGGCCGATGGCATCTTCTATCTCTGGCCGTTGTACTTTCACAGCCACTAATTTGCCTGAGGACTTCAACCGAGCCTTGTACACCTGGCCAAGACTAGCAGCTGCAATAGGCGAAGGGGACATCATAGAGTAGATTGATTCGAGCGGGACGCCAAGCTCCTTTTCTATGCATTCAAATGCATCTGAATCAGGAAATGTAGGAAGGGAATCCTGTAAAAGCAAACCCACTTAAAAAATAAAGTATTAATAGTTGTAATTTAGGAGTTTACAAATTAATACAATTTCCACATTTGCAAAGAAATCCAGTATATTCCATATCTTTAAGCAACCAGAAAGGTCAGGTGTAAAGTTGCAAACATGATATACTGGTGTTACTGTTATCTATATCTTATTCTAATTGCAAAGATACCTAGTGTACTTGACTTAAATTTGGTCTAGATGATATTTTCCATATGTCAAAGACAGTTTCCTTGACCTTCATAAAGGCAAAATTTGAAGTAAACGAAATCATTTGTCACAAGAAAACTATTCAAGATTTTTTTTTTTTTTTTTGTTGAGAAAAGCGGGTATACAGCCACCAATTTCATTAGAAATCACAGAGTTACGTGGATACTGGTACCAAACCACAGGGAACATCTCAAACCTAGTTCACTACTACATCCATCAGACAAGAACCAAAAAAGGCATACTATCTGTGACAAAACTTTTCAAGATTTAAACCTGTAATTCTGACAATTCCTCGAGATACTCTGGTGGGCAGAGGTCAGGTCGAGTAGACAAGCCCTGCCCAATTTTCACGAATGTGGGCCCAAGTCGGGTTAATATTCCCCTCAGTTGAATAGCACGGACGCGCTTCAATCTATCCAACTCTCCTCTTTTCTGATCCAAGAATAGCGTCAAACCAAATGAACCAAGTGCAGTCAAAACTTCCACAGCCCTTGACACAACCTATAAATTGAACAATTTTTTGTTGTCCTCCTTTATTAAGAAAAAAGAATTTGACGTTCCAATATTTCCAATATAGGAAACCAACCATAATTAAGGCTAGTTCAAGGAAAGGGATTTTATTGGAATGATTGTGTACTAAAAGAAAAAAAAGCTATCTATGCATAAATAAACAGGCACGGTTAGCATATTCAACTGAATAAACCAGGGCCAGGATTAACATTTTTTGGAATACCATAATTTTAATAAATTTAAGGAACGCTTGCAATTTTCAAATTATAGTCATGTAATGTTACACTTCGGTCAGTCCAACAAATTTCAGATTTTTTATGGCTAAATTTCAATTAAATAGTAATGATAATAGCATAGGATGAGGAAATAGGTGCATAGTCGGTGAATACTCAGAGCTACACCAATTTCTTAACTAGTATAATAGTTCAAAACTTTTCCATAGTTCTTCAATCAGACTATAAATTAACCCAATTGAAAGGAATAATCATGATATAAAACCTTGAAAGGCTGAGAACCATAACGAGCAGCGAGAAACTCGGGACTATAAACAGTGGCATTAACGGCGCGGGTCAAGGCTCGGGCCTCGGCTTGGATATCCTCCGCCAGGTCTCTCGAGGTAAACGAGACCAGCACTGGAGCGGACGTGGACGGTCCAGATTGCTGGGGCGGCTGTGTCGAGTAATTCTGACCAACAGGAACGGACGAGATTGGTCTGGATGCCTCCACGATGGCGGCCCGAACCGGGGCGAAGCCGGAACGGGCCGTTCGGGTTCGTCGAGAGGAAGAGGGGAGGCAGAGGGGAAGAGTGGTTGTGGCAGTGGCCATGGGGGCAGGTGAGGCGTGACGGCGGTACACTGTACCGGCTAACTTTCAATTATCGTTGTTATTTATTAATTTTTGTGGTAATGTGGTATGGCGACGGTAGTTCTTTTCTTTCACGCCTACGAAACTGCAGGAGAGGGCGAGAGGCTGGAGAGCTTCCGTCTAGGACTCTTTAGGTGGGAGTACAAGCACGTGATGGGCACATGGGAGATAGTTAGTAGCCGACTCCGCTGCTCAAGAGCAGGATTCTGTTTTTTTAAATCTAATGGTTCATTTGTGTTAAGATTCGTGTATGAAAAAAAATTAACGGTTAGATTTGAAAAAGTAAGATCTTGCTCTTCTATTTGAAGAGCAGTGGAGTCGGATTGAGCCGGTTCCGGTAAAGAGTCCGTATTCTCTGAGATATCTCAATTTTTGCGTGACCGACGTATCCGGTGCCTATTCGGGAAAGCAAAGGGGGGCAGTTTTATTTGAGCTTTGAGATTCGTGCATAATGTATTTGAACAATTGAGATATTCCAAAAAGTCACGCAAAATTTGAGATATCTCAGATGATGCGAATTCTCCGGTAAGTAACCATCCTCTGAAGGAGGAACCGACTCTGCTCCTTTTCTTGAGAAAATGAATGTCCTCCTTTTCTTCCATTCAGATCGTTCAAAATTCATCGTACGGTCTCAATTACTTTTTATTTTCCAATCAATTTAATCTATTAAAATGATTCAGATTTAATTGAAACCGTACGATGAATTTTGAACGATTCGGATTGAAGAAAAAGAGGGTGCTCCTCAAATTTTGATCCTCTGAAGGATGAAGTTGTCCGAAATCGGATCAATGGAAGAATTAATTTTCAAGTTAAATTATAGTTATGCACGATTCTTGCTATTGAAGATCTACACTTTTATTTTTATTTTTAAAACTCAGATGTTTAAACACATTCTTCATGTAAAAATATATTTAGAGATTAAATTTTATATTTTCTTAAAAAAAATCTCCTTTTTAATGATTTAATATTTTAGATAAAGTAAATTTTCACCTATCTAGAAAATACTAACAAAAATAAGTAAAATTTGATCTCCAAAATATTTTTTAAATAAATATCATATTTAACTATTCAAGTCAACTATTTGAACTTTATGAATTCGTAACATAGGTTTATTCGTAAATGCATATTAATATAGCCTCACTCGTTAATTCAAATTGAAGTTTATGGAGCACCATTGAGTTTTCGCTCCATTATCGCTCTCCCGTAAAAAAAATAAAAAAATCTGGATAAAGATAATGAAATTGAATTTTTTTTTTTTTTTGAAATTTAAGTTATCAAGCCACAAACACATTTCAAATATTTTTTTTTTTTTGCAAAAGTGGAATATCCACCGGTTTCATTACGAAACAATGTTTGTACAAAACTGATAAAACCGTGCATAGCACCCAAAATCCACTTATTCTAAACTAAAGAAAGAGAAATATCAAACTATCAACAATATCATACTATCACAACTCAAAGCAAAGAAAGAGACAAAAATCCCATAAAATCAATCACTAATGTCAATCAAACTAGGTGAGGATGAGGACTCAGAATCCACCAAGGACCAGTCAGGAGACGACAAACCAGCGGCCTCCTCAATGGCTTCAGAGAACTCGCTATCAGACACGGCGAACCCAAGTGTAGGGGCCCCGTCTGTATCCGGACTGACCTGTGAATCCGAATCCGATAGAACAATCAAGGGGCCTAGTTGAGTTAAAGGAGAAACATCGAAAGGCATAATCAATGATAATTTAAAATAAGAGTTATCTAAACGAGATTTACACAAAAAAGAAGTCAAAGCAATTATGGAAGAGGCTACTGAACTAATATGAGGTATTGGTGCATTCTGAAAACAAATCTTATTTCTGGTTAACCATACAATCCATAGAGTTGCTGCCCTAATCAGTTCAACCAATAATGAATCCTTAAGAGGAATCCAATAGGCAAAATGCCAAAGGTCAGAAACTTGGGTACAGTTAAAAACAAAATTGTTATGATTACCGATCCAAGACCACAAAGTAGAAATAAACGGACAAGTAACAAACAGGTGGTCTACAGTCTCAGGGGCACCACAAAATAGACAATCAATATTACCCTGCCAACCCCTAGTACGCAAATTACATTTAGTAAGAATTTTGTCCTGCCTAAGTAACCATACAAAAACTTTTATCTTTAAAGGAATGTTAGATTTCCAAAGAGTAGTGTAAACGTCATTAGAAATACCACTACATAATAGCAATTTATAAAGGGAGTTAACAGTAAAAAGACCCGAAGAGGTCCATCGCCAGTAAATAGTATCCTGCTGAGTAGAATCTAAAGTTTGAAATGTAAAAAATCCCAAAAGTTGATGCCATTCTTGAAGAGCAATTCCCGTTAATTGCCTGCTAAAGTGCAAACTAAATGGAAAATCAGAAAAGACCTCAGAAACAGTAATGGAAGGAACAATTGTAATTCGAAAGAGATTAGGGAAGTAACAATATAGAGCGCAAGTACCGTGCCATCTATCCAACCAAAAGGAAGTGTCTCTACCATTGCCAATAGTTCGATTAATACCCATATTGAAGATAACTGTAAGATCTAAGATACTGGCCCAAAAAGATGAAAACCTAAGAGAAGCTAAACCAGAAGAATCATATTTAGCAATCAAAATGGATTTCCACTTACCAGATACTGTGGGGTCTTTAAATCGAAACCACCATTTTGCCAATAGCGCAATATTCATAAAATTAAGATCTAGTACCCCAAGTCCCCCTTGGTTTTTAGGTAAACAAACAATTTTCCATTTGATAAGATGGTATCTCCTACGACCTGCAGAATCATTAGCCTAAAGAAATCTTTTTCTAATAATGTCAATCTTATTTTTAATAGTGACAGGTAAACGATAAATCGAAAGCCAATATAATGGCATGGAAGACAGGACTGAATTTAACAAAGTAACTCTACCACCCAATGACAATAAGGAACCTTTCCAAGATTGTAATCGTTTTTCAATTTTATCAACAAGAGGGTACAAATCATTTAAACTTAACTTCTTCCAATGAAGAGGAACTCCTAAGTAAGAAATTGAAAAAGAAGTAATTTTACAATTTAATTGTCTAGCTAAACAAGATGATTCATAAGTAGAAATATTTAAAGGAATAAGTTCACTCTTCTCAAAATTAATTTTTAAACCAGAAAGATTTTCAAACCCTAAAAGCAAAAATTTTAGATGTTCAACCATAAGCGAGTTGGCCTCCAAAAACAAAAGAGTATCATCCGCGAAATGAAGGTTCAAAACCTTAACCTCACTACCCAAACTAGATAGAAAACCTGCGGATTGTGCATTACTTAGAATTTTATTAAGGGCATCTGCTACAAGGTCAAAAAATAAAGGAGAAAGAGGATCACCCTGACGAAGACCCTATTTACACTGGAAATAATCACCTAAGTCACCATTAAAAGAAATGCATGTTCTACCACTTTGTAAAATATCACGAATCCAATTAATAAATAAAACCCCAAAACCACGAGCTACTAATACCTCTAGCAGAAAATCCCAATTGACCTTATCAAATGCCTTCTCAAAATCAAGTTTAAGGAGAATACCTTTCTGTTTAGATAACCTAACTTGGTGAAGTATCTCATGCGCACATATGATATTATCACCAATAAGTCTACCTTTTATAAAAGCAGCCTGGGAATCATCAATAAGAGGATCTAAAACTAAAGAAAGTATATTAGTTTATAACTTAGTTATCATCTTAAAACTACAATTAATAAGACTAATAGGTCTAAATTGTGTAATGGACGATACATCGGTCTTTTTAGGGATCAAACAAATAGATGCCAAATTCAATTTGGAAAGATCTAATGTTCTATTATAAAAGCCTTGGAAAAGCTTGAAAAGGTCAGGATAAAGCAAGTCCCAAAATGACTGATAGAATAAAAAAGAAAGCCCATCAGGACCAGGTGATTTACCAGGGTTACAAGAGAAAACCGTTCGTCTAATTTCATTAAGAGTAAAAGGAAGTTCTAGAGAAAGTTGTTGGGCTTGAGTTAACTGTTCAGAAGGAGGCCATAAATTAGATTCTAAACTAAGTAAGCGAGTAGAAGTAGTACCTAACAAACTCTTATAATAAGAGGTTATATGATTCTTGAGGATCATAGGATCATAGACAGTAATACCATTAATATCTAAGGAAAGGATTGCATTCTTATTCTTTCTATTAGATGCCGCAATATGAAAAAATTTGGTGTTAGAATCGCCCTCAAGAAACCATTGTAAACGAGAACGTTGGTGCCAAGATATTTCATCTTCCTTTAAAAGCCTATGTAAACTAGTTTGGCACTCCTGCCAATGGGAGAAATCAGCCTGAGATAAAGTACTTGAATCATGAAGTAATTCATAAGAAGAAATTTGATCCATAAGAGATGATTTCAATCTTCTCTTTTCCCCTATAAGATTAGCATGCCAACCACGTAATTTTTGTCGAAAAAACTGTAATTTAAACTTCCAAGAATTACCCAGATCATCCCCTAAATTATACGACAACCACCATGATGTTACCAAATCAACAAAACCCTCTTGAGAAAGCCAAATTTTTTCAAATCGAACATTTTTTTTATGAAATGTGGAGATAGAATCAGTAGTTAAAATGATTGGATTATGATCAGAAAATACTCGAGGTAAAGAATGAACAAGAGAGGAAGAAAAATGAGAAAGCCATTGATTCGAACAAAAATATCTATCCAAAAGTGCTTTAGAGGTAGAAGTAGAAGACCTAGCCCATGTAAATTTCCTATCTAATAAAGGCAATTCGAATAATTCCAAATCAGAGATAAGGGTATTAAATCGATTACTTAAGACATAATTAAATGAAGGCCCTTGTTTTTCTTGTCTAGTACGAATCAAGTTAAAATCACCACAGATAAGCCACGATGTAATACCAAGCAAACTAAGCGAGCAAATTTCATTCAAAAAAGCAGACCTTTGCGTAGAAAGCACAGGACCATAAACTACAGTAAATAACCAGTCAAAATTCTCATACTTATTACGAATGTGTACTGTAATAGAAAAATCCCGAATCCAAGAATTGAGAATCAAAAATTTTGTTTCATTAATACCAACTAATATACCTCCCGAAGAACCTTGGGAGCCTTTGACAACCCAATGAGAAATGGTAGAACTAAAAGCATTAAGGGTACGAATATGAAATGATTCTTTTTTAGTTTCTTGAATTGCAACTAAATCTATACGCTTATTGAATAATAAATCACGAAGAAATCTACGTTTAATTGGGGATCCAAGACCCCTTGCATTCCAATTGAAAATACTAATCATTATTAGATGTAGACTCATGAGGAACAATATCTAAAATGAGGTTGCTAATATCAGTTGGAGGCTTAGAAGGATCAGAAAATTTGGAAGACAAGATAGTAGAAAGAGAATCATTAAAACGAGACGTAGACAGAGATTTCAAACAACGGACAGCATGAAGCATATCCTCATCTGTAGAGCCTAAAGAGAACCCACTAAGCTTGTATAGATTAATAATTTCCTTATCAGTGAGATTAACATACAGAAACTGAGAGATAAGCACAGTACCTGTGGAAGCTCCTGATTTGTCAACTTTAGCTCCCTTGCCCGCTACTTCCTTCATACGAAGACGAAAGCTATGTCTCAACTCCTCCGAAGCGGTCGGCTCTTTGCCACGAGATGCTACTGTCACGGGAATAGGATGAGGTAAAGGCAGTGGGTTTGGTAAAGCGGAGACCACCGGCACTTCAAGAGTAGTATCTGGGACAGTAACAACTGTAGCAGAGATCATCTCAGAAGGAATGGGCATAGGTGGTGTAGCAGAAAAAATAAATGGTGATGCAGCGGCTGAAGAAAGATCCGGTTCGGCAGCAATGGAGGAAGTCGGTTCATCAATGGAAGGAGTCAAGGCAACAGGATAAACAGGATCAACAGGAGTCGGATCAACAGGATCAATAGAAATATGATCTAGAGCAGAGGAGGGAATCGTAACAGCGGAGGAATGAACCAGAATAGCAGAGGAGGGAACTGGTACAGTAGAGGAATGACTCGGTACAGAAGAGGAGTGAACTGGTACAGTAGAGGGGTGAACTGGTACAGCAGAGGAGGGAACTGGTACAGCAGCTTCTGTCGGCATAAGAGGTAAAACTGTAGCAGCAGTCGGTACACTAAGTTCAGAAGACAGCACAGTACCCGAATTTGTAACAGGAGGTAGTATAGGGCCATCTGACGAGCTCGGAATAGAAGAAGTTGTAACAGGAGGCGGAGAGTGTGACCTTAGACGCTTCCTGGAATAGAGCTGACACCTAGAGTGACCCCAAGGCAAAGCGTCTGAGTCATCTTCGACAACTGTTTGAACAATATGAGCATAGCTATCACCATTCTCCTCTGTAAAGAGAAGATGCTTACAAGCCGGAATGACTTCTTTATCCGGTACTCCAATCTTAATCCGTAGGCCAACCATACTGAGGCGATCAAATGTACGGGGATCCGAATCAAGTAGAACTCCTCCCAAATCCCGGGCTAGTTGTCGAATTTCAGCATCCCTCCAAATGTCATGGGGAAATCCATGAACCTGAACCCAGTAAGCCTGGAGCCGGGCACGGTTATTGAAAGCATCAAAGTCATATTTGCAAACCGGAAATACAACATCATCGAGGACCAACTGTTTGTCATAAAGACGCTGATCACGCCAAGCAAGGGTAGGAGAGGCCACCAAGAACTGATTATTCGGGAGTTCACGAACGACCCAAGACCAATGCTGAAACTGAAATTTACGAGTAAGTTGAGACTGGATGAAGCGAGCGCCCTTATGTTCAACATCTGTCAAGACCACACCATGTTGGAGAGTGCTCCGAAATCTAGAAGATGCCGGAGTAGCATATAATCGCATGATGGGGAGAGTATTGGCCTCAAGAAGTCGAGACTGTGATGGGGGAGGAATCATGACGATGGGCACTGGTGACAGATTCGTAAGTGCAGGTGATACTGGTAAAAGAGGGGTAATTGCAGGTGGTACTGGTGGAGTCCGTGGCTGGTGTGGAAGTCGGGTAGGTGCAGGTGGTACTGGTAAAAGAGGTGTAGGCATGGGAGGGTTAGATGCTGATGGTACTGGTAGAGGAGGTGTTGGCATGGGAAGGTTGGGTGCTGATGATACTGGTAGAGAAGGATTAGGCCGGGGAGGAAGAGGTGGTATAGGGGCTGGAAGGTGAGGAAGAGGGGCCAGTGGTGGTATAGGGGCTGGGAGGTGCGGAAGAGGTTTTGGTAAGGCAGCTAGCGGTGGTATAGGAGCTGTGAGATGAGGTCGGTGTTGGCGACAAACATTAGATCGGTGCCCCGTCTGATGACATGAGAAGCAAACTAAGGCATTGCGACAGGCAGTAGTGAGATGGCCGGTTTCCCCGCATTTGAAACAAACCTCCATTCCAGACTTGGCAAATTGACGAAGGCGACGAAGCTTGGAGGAAACTCGAGCAAAATTGGAAGACTGTGGGCGGGAAAGAGAAGGTTTGGGTTGAGACAGGATTGATTGGCGAACTACATCAGAGAATGAAGAATGAAGGGAAGGGACAGGCGCAGTAGAAACGACAGGTTGTTGTAACGGAGGTTGTACGGAGGAAGTGTGGTACGTCAGAGATTTGGAAAGAGACGAGAGTATATGCTAGAGATCCACTAAGAGGGAAGGAAGAGGGCCAACCAACGCCTCAGCCATGAGAAAGAGACTATCTTGGAAAGAAAACGTGGCCCAAGGCCAATTCTTGATTTTCCGATAGTGTCTCAGCCCAAGAGCCCTTAATGATTGCTTGAGTTCCTTTTTCTTGAGAAAATTACTACTTAACTTCTAACACATTTCAAATATTAATATAGAGGATTTTATCTCATTTTGTGAGTTTCAAACTTATGACCTCTCACATGAGAACTATGTAGAATGAGAAAAATGGCATGGCGGAGCCGGCTCCCTCACGGAACAGTATAGTTATGGCACGAAACGATACGGCATGTGTAACTATTCCGTGCCGTGACCATCTTTTGAAAATTTGACACGACACGGTATATTGCACGAAAGATCCGGTCATGGCACGGCTCGTGGTCACACGAGTCATGTATAATTAGAACCGTTAAGTCTTGATCAAATGGTAAATCTTGAATAAACTAACCTAAATTATAAAAAAAACGTAACCAATTACGTTTGGACACGGCACGCAAACAGTCACGACGTGACTCTCGTGTCATGATCATCCCTCGACATTTTAGTCACGACACGTGTGACTGTTCACTTGATCACAGCACAACATGGCACGTTTTTTCCACTCTAAAACCATGTGCTTTTGTCACTAAATCAAAAGTGGGTTCTTAATGAAATTGAACTGTTTGTTGTAAGATTTTAAATAGCAATTATAGTGTCATCATTTTCAAAGTCTGAAAAAGCTACAATTAATTATTTAGAATTCTGACAAAAGAAAAACGATTAATAATATTATAGTTTTTAAGATCAGCTATAGCTAGATTTTTAAAAACCCATTTGATGTGTTTGTATTTGCGTTTGTGTCATGTTTTCCACGCGATATATGCGGTAGTTAGCAAGTGGCCGTACCATATCGCGTTGTGCACCTCATTTCGGAACATGGGACTTCTAACAGCAGAGATAGGAGTAGGTCCGATGGGCGTAGGTCCAACTAACTCCAACACTGTATGATTAGTAATAAGATCTGTACACATGCAAATTGAAACAGACTTGTACGTATTTTAATTAGCCTGCACGAATCTTGACATAGGTTGAATGGTGATTGCATCCATCGAATCAAAATAAGTCGGATGAGGATCGGACCCATCGGACCTGCTCTGAATTCATAACAGCACAGTATGTGTCTGTGTCACGTCCAATCATGTGCTAGGCGTGCGTGTTATAATGGGAAAATTGCGTTACCCATGTAAATGATTTGGGGGAAAAGAATTTTCTAGCGATATCTCAAGTACTAACGTTTATTTTCCATTTTGTTTGTTTCGATTAAGATATTGTTCGTTCCGATATATAGATACGAATATCCATATTCATCCTCTAGACTTTGACCTCTAATTTTTACTTAAAATTTTTTACTATTGTATAAATTTTCTATAAATTTAAATTAATACGTGATTTATATTTTCTACGTTGAATTTTTAAACAGCGTTAATCATTTTCGGCATCAATTTTTGTGTATGCGAATATCATAAAGTACGCTGACAATTCTTGACAATTTTTCTTGATCATAATACATTTTGATACAAAATGTTGGCGACCCTCAAAAGATTTTATTATTGATAATTTCTTTATTAAAACTTTCAAATTGGATGTTTCATTGCCTAAACTTACAAAACTTTTGTATTTCTCCTTTGTATGCTTAAATTATAATTGTCGTTACTTGAGAAGTGACGTAGTCAGGATTTGAGTCAAGAGTGAAAAAAAAATTAACACTTTAAATTTTATCACAATATTAAAGTACAAATTTAAAAACTACAAATTGCATCATGCGTTGGAAAATTTGAACTTCACGGGGTAGGGCAGAAAACTTTTTCAGAATAAAACAACAATCCAATACAATATGAGTTTACAAAGAAGTTTCAAAATTCATAGTAGGGCAGATGCCTAATGCTTAACATTAATGGCTCCGCCACTAAGACGGCGTACTGTAAATGAAAATTTTAACAAATATATGAGATAAAGATGACATATATTGAACATTCTATAGCAGTTTTGATGATTTTATAATCATAAACATCGCCAAAGTTCATTAAAAATGTCATCAAATTAAAAACGTGTACTATAAATGTATTTAAGAAGGTTCTTACGTGTTATATTTGATGATTTGTTTAATTTATGGAGAAAAAATTATGAGCACATAAGAGACATATATATATTGGATATTATCTCGTCAGTTCTGATGATCATAGAATCATAAATATGATTAAAATTGATTAAAAATATCATCAAACACAAAAGCAATGTAAATACATTTTAGGAAAATTTTATGTGCAATATTTGACGCTTCTATTTTATTTTTGCACATATTAATTTATGAACACGTAGATAACATATATTTTATAACATTCATTAGCTTTGTGATCTCAGGCCATTTAAAATATTAGATCAACTTAGGATTGAATTTATATAGGAAAATTTGCATCAGTGGTCTTGTGAAAGTTTGAATTTTTTAATTTATTTTAAATAACAATCAGACTAGTTACAAGATCGAATTGGACGGGTTGGAAGCTAGTTTTATCTTAATCTAATTATAATACGGATTTTTATAACTTAACGTTTCAGCTCTAAATAAAAAAAAGAAATTACAAGTTTGGATTAGATACATGGTACTGACATCAAATAAATCCGCTATGTACTGGTTTGTGGATTAAAAGTTAATTTTATTTTTAATGTAATGCAAATCTGGGTATTTACTATTTACTGGTTTGTGTACCAGTAGATAAACAGTACTAGAAATTACACTAATGTACCTACATTGTAAAAACTTCTTTATATCTAATACAATGTTACTATGACAGAAGGCAACTCTGTGAATAATGAGACCAAACTCTAATTAAATATATCAACTTCGGAGATCAGAATTCAGATGCCAATATCAAAAATTAAATTCAAAGTAAACAATACAATATTTTTATTTTTAAAATTACTTTCTATGCTTATTTTGGGGGCGGTAAACACTTCATGCAAAACATCACATAGCTACCCCCTCCCCCCTCAAATCTTGAGCACACAACCTTTACATGCATAATACTCACAATAGAAATAAAAAAAAATCTAGAGATAATTATAACCCTTTGATGAGTACTTTAAATGCAAAGAAGAAAAAAAAATTAATCAACCAAAATTAACAATGACCCTCTCTTCCTCCTCTCTTTTCACAATCACATTGGTAGTCTTACTCTTTCTCTCTGTGCCGCATAACCACGTTAAGGCTATCGATTGTGGCAACGTTGTAAATTTTCTCACCCCTTGTATTTCTTACATCAATGGTGGAACAGTTTCGCATTCATGTTGTTATGGCGTGAAAAGACTCTACAAGGCCTCTTACTCTAGTGAATATGATTTGAAAGAGATATGCACTTGCCTTAAGCAGGAAGCTCTTCAATTTTCAGAGCTCACTGCCGATGCTGTTGAAGCCGTTACTAAAAAATGCGGCGTCGAACTTCCTTTCAAAGTTTCCATTGATGTCGATTGCTCTACGTAAGAAATCACATCGAAACATTGTGAATCGATCTTATATTTTGTTTTTTTTGTTAAAATTATGATTCTTTTTTAAGGAAGATGATTAACTATACTTTGAATGAGGCTCTGGTGATATGCATATTACAGATGAATCCGTACTATAGATTCATATCTCTATTTTCAAAGTTCAAACAGCTAATTTGAACCGTTAAACTTAAACATGATCTCCATATGAAAGTATACTTGCAAACCAAATTTTAGATTATTTTAAAAAAAATTGTATTGTTTTTTTAAATTCACAAACAACTACTGCTTTTGGATAATATATAATTTTCAAATCAAGTAATTTTTCTACCTATATAGAAAATATTAAAAAAATTAAGAAAATAATTTAGTCTGCAAGTATATATATTTTGAAGTGAAAATTATATTGAACAGTTCAGATCGACTGTTTGGACACTCTGTGCGGGCCATATTGTATTATGCATATCACCATATAGCCTTACTCCTATATTTTTTTATTTCTAATATTTTAGAATATTATATTGACAACAACATTTTTTTTTTTAATTTTAGGTTGAAGTTGAGCAAGCCCAACGGACCGGGTAGTTAGGAGTATTTATCAAGAAAGAACAAAAATTTTAGCTTCGCGTGCTTAAAAAATTATATATATATATATATATATAGGCGATGTTTTCTTGACATATATATGTACTCCATGTATTACGTGATGAGTTAATGAATAAACTTTAAAATTTTATATATTTGATTTAATCGTACTAGTCGCATTCAAAGCAGCTTATTCAAATTACTTGGTCTAGTTTGCTACTTCACGGTCTAAATCAATAATAATGTCTTTAAAAAAAAATAGCAGCAAGAAACAAACGAAACAATCGTACTAGTTATTTTTTATTAGAAATATTTTGAGTTATCCATAATAACTAACTGCTCTACTGGTTCCTGAAGTTTTGAGTAATTTTTCCTCAAGCACCTACAATTTGTCAGAACAAATGACAAGTGAAGAATTTAAAAAAAAAAACGTTTTACATTGTTATTTCTAGACATCTATTATATATATCGAGCGAGTCTATGGTACTATGCATATTATGATTTAGTCCGTAATACGGTTCAATATTTCATTTTTCAAAATCTTAATGGTCGATCCGAACTGTTCAACATGATTTCCATATGAATATGTACTTGCAGACTGAATTTTATATTTTTTGGAATTTTTTTACTATTTTTTAAGGCAGGTAGAAAATAACTATTTTTGGATGGTCCAGAATTTTCAGATCAAGTGATTTTCTACCTACCTTAAAAAATAGTAAAAAATTTCCAAAAAATATAAAATTCGGTCTGCAAGTACATGTTCATATGAAAATCATGTTCAATGGTTCGGATCGACAATTAAGATTTTGAAAAAGGAAATATTGAGCCGTATTACGGATCAACCCGTGATATGCATAGTACCATAGACTCACTTATATATATCCACGAAAGTAAATAGTAACTATTCGTGAGGTTATACTGACAAAAAAATGTTTTATCTATTAACGATGGTAGTATCTGTGAGGGTATACCGACGGAATTCCTCACAAATAGTCTCCATTATTGTACTATATATTATCTACAGGTTGGTTTGCGCAAGCTAGGATCATTGTGCCAATTGTATCACACAGAGTTGAAAGAAAAATATTCCTTTATGACTATTTAAGATTTAAACAATAATATAGTCTCCAGTTTAGGGTTATTTGGGTCTCATGAGAAAAATGAATCGTACAATTTTCATTTTTACTTTGCCGACTGATACATATATCCTGTATGTTTGTAATTAAGTAGGTGGAAGTTGGTAAGTTGTTTGAACTATTTCCTGTAGTCATCTGACTTGAATAGAATTGTGAACTTCTAACTCGCTGAGTTTGGAGTCTTATATAGGTCGGTCCGTAACTGTCGCATTGGAGCAATTACGGTAACTCGCATCTCTATATACTGATAAATTGTTGTACGGAAGTGGTGACGCCCGCATAGTAGCGGTCACCAGGGGCGGGTCTTAGTGTACTCCAAAGGTGGCTAAACCACCCCCGTAATTCTAAATTTTTTAATTATGTATATTAAAATTTAATTGAGTTTTCTGTTTTCTTAAACTTTTATATAGATTAGTCCTCTCATAAAATAATAGATCTTTACTTGTAGTTCTAAATTTTTAATTATGTATATTAAAATTTAATTTAGTTTAGTTTTCTGTTTTCTTAAACTTTTACTTTATTTGTATGATTTGAACTACTTGATTTAGACTAAGTTATGAGTAAGTTGAAAATCAGTTTTTATAACTTTATTGTTTTTTTACCATATTCAAAAATTAATTATGGGATTTTTAATAAACCAAAATTTTGGTTTTTTTTTAATGAAAATGTAGGGAAACATCAAGTCTAATTGCATGCCAATTTTCATGATTTATTATTTTTTTAACTATCTTGTCCAAAGGCAGGGGCAAAAGAGGTAATTTGCCATTATGAAAAAAAGAACTTGAAGACTACATTAAAATTCAACTAAAATGGAACATCCTACCTATAACAAACACCAAATTGATGAAGTTAAAACTCTAGTACAAAATGGTAAAACGCTAATTCATCCAACTTAAAACCCTAATTCATCCAATTTAAAACCCTAAATTCATAATTGAAGCACTAGTAGTCCTACTTCTTAATAGGTGGCTCTGGATCAGTGACAACAAGCGAAGTGCTAGCCTTACCAATATAAGTACAAGGAACAAAGTCATCGTCCGATGTTGGCAGCTCTAGATCAACAGTTTTTTTTCAAACCATAGCTGTAAGGATGTTCCGCAAAGTTATCGTCTGAAATTTCATACCGAATTGGCCGCCTAAAAAATATCTCTATAAAGCAGACTTGACAGTTCTTTTTTTTCCTCATTTCTACCTCGACCACTTATCGACACTCCTCTCTCTACACCACATTGGATGATCTACCTTGATTGTTACTGTTAATCTTTTCCGCCTCAAATTGCCTCCAAAATTACCCTCTTTTCTTTCTCTTTTTCTCTTATGTTGAATTTGAGTGAATTGTGAGTGGGAGGAGAGACAACTAAAGTTTATATAGCATGTTTCAAAGAAAAAGAAAAATACCCTCAGCGATCGAGAAACTCAGCAGTCCAGAATTGGGCCGCCAAGTTTCTGAGCATCCTGGGCATTTTTATAATTTTTAAAAAAAGGTGAGAATTTTTGTTAATTTTTATTTAATGTTATATATTAAAAATAATGACGGATTTTTCAGTAACTGCCCGTAGGTTGCACAAATAGGGGGCACCAAACTAAAAATGAAAAGGAAAAGAAAAATATTTTGACCTTACTGCGTTTTTTCAGATAACAACGAGAGAACTATAAGGCCCCACTAGTCATTGGAATAAAACATATATGAGGGTTAATGAGGCTGTGAGCCAAGAAAGAACAAGAAAAAAAGACATTTGCGTTATAAAAGTGACGTCATCGACACTGGAGCGTCCTGCGAGTTCAGCAGATCCGCGCGCGTGTATAAATTCAAATTAAGAAATAAATGACATCGAGCAGCTTCATTGAACATTAGATCAGATTTACTATTAAATGTACACCGAGATGGACGCAGTTGCTAGGACAAAAGTTCGTTTGCATAATCGGGTCAGTGGTCTATTCTCGGTTCATATAATAAACACGCGCGGGGCTCAGTGAAAGAACTAATCCTGATCTGAACCTTTTATTCCTCCCATTCATTTGAAACTTTCAACTTCCCTCTCGTGCCCCCGCTAAATTTGAAGCTTAAAACCCTAAAAGAAAAAAAAAAGAAGCCTAATATCTCTCACTCCCTCTCTCTCTCTCTCTCTCTCTCTCTCTCTCGAGCTACCTCACCTCCGCCTCTTGCCCCGGGTGACAGATCTGTTTCCCCGCGTGACAGATCTAATTCTGATTGCTTATTTTTTACATGGATTGACAGATCGGACCTATTATTCAAGGTTCAATTTTGCGTTCCGAGTAGCACAGCCTGCTTCACGCTATCCCAAATCTCTTTTCCAATCAGAACCGCATCCACCTTTTGAAGAATTGGTACAATAAATCAAATCCGAAGAACCAGTCGATCTCAAACAAACTAGAAGGAAGGAAGAATCAGCGTATCTCGGAAATAAGGTTAGTCTTTTCCAATTCAAGAGTTCTTTTGCCCAAGATGCCGCCAGTTGTTTTGAGAAATCGCCCAGTAATAGGATTTTGCAAAAGCAACATATGGCTTTTTTATGATAGAAGGCCCTAATTTAAATTAAGGTGCTTCGCAAACAATAGGATATGGTGGTGGGGTTTGGGAATGTTGTGTGTGTGTGTGTGGGGGGGGGGGGGGGGGGGGGGGTCTGGGGATGGACCTCCCCTTGCTTCATCTCCGACAGTGAGTGGAGATTTACTTTTCTTGCTAAAAGTTGACTGAATTAATGTTCAAATGTACGCATGCAAACTGTTTGTTGTATTGTCCCTATGAATGTTAAGAATTTGAAATCCTTGTAGCCTCTTTGATAGTTTTTTTCTTGCATTGGGTAACAAGTGTTTGGTTCTTGATTTCTTTAATGAACTTCTTGTTTTTCTTGGTTAAAAGTTCTTATTATTGACCCCTATGTTTCCACCACTTGTTGGCACTTCCTTTTTAAAAAAAATATACATTTAATAAGTATGCTGATGATCTTTTGTCAGGCACTGCTCTAACTTCTATGTCAGAATTCTCAAAGAAGACGGAAGCAGTTCCCATTCTTCAACCCTGTGCTAAAGGACAAATTTCTCACTCAACAATGGACAGCTGCTTATTAACCCTTGGTCAAGCAGGCAATGCCACCTCTTTAGATAACCTGCAACTGCAGAATAAAGAAAACATGCCGGACCCCAATGAAAAGGATGTGAAATCCAAGATAGGCCTCAACTTGGATCTTAATGCAAACGGGGATGAATACAATCCCTTTTACCCTTACAAAAAACTCGGTCTACTCAAACCTACCGATCCATCAGAGTGTGGCAGCACCACTGGCCCGATAGAAGAGGAAAATGGGCCACTTAAATTGTGGAACCAAATGAAAGAAAATGGGTTTCTTTCTTCGACCCAAAGAGAAATAGTTGCCCCAAAACCGCGTGGCAGGAAGCCCAAACGAAAAGCTGAAGAAACAAGGAAAAGAATTGTGCACATCCAAACTGAACAAGCCAGTCGCTTTGCCAAGGTGGCAGCACCTAGTGGGCTATTATCGGGTCTGAACCCAGGAATCATAAACCACGTCAGGAACAGTAAACAGGTCTATTCTATTATAGAGGCAATGGTGCGGTCTGAAAAGGTCGGAACTAGACAATTTAGCAAAGAGAAAGACCCAATCGGTAATGGTAGTGGTCGATTTGGCGAGGAGAATATGGCGGGTTGTAAGACTTACAGCGAGTTAATTAAAGGGTATGAAGAGTGTGATGGTCTGAAACTAGGTCTATCATCTGACTGGGTTATGGACCTGGGCCAGTCATCAAGTCAAGTCACTGGGGTCACTGATGATTGTGGTTCGAACCAGGAGGTGGTGACCTCTTTGTCCCTAAAAGGTAAATTGCTTTCTTTTTGGTGCTGTTATATATACTATTTAGGTTTTTAGCTTTTACTGGGTTTTAAGATGAACCCACCAGTTACATTTTATTCATCGTATAGATTTCTTATTATTCTAGTTTAAATTGGGTGGAGGATTATTCAAGAATTATGCTTTCTAAGGTTTCCCTTTTTTCTATCCATGAGCAGCTACCTCTGCAGCTTCTCAATGGATGGAACTGCTTCAGCAAGACATAAAGGGAAGACTTGCAGGTGACTTGCTTAACAATATTCAGAAATTTGCATAAGACCACCTACATTATGAGCAAATTGCAAAAGCCTGTGCAATATTTAAAATCACAAAAGTATTTCATTTTTTATATTAGTCCTTTAATTTCCAAGGAACTCAAGAAATGCCTTCACTGTCATTTACCTCCTTTAGTTAATTTTCATATTGAAATTAATTAACAGAAGTAACTTCTACTACTACTACAAAATCCGAATATTTTAATTATGTACCTCCTCATCTAGTTACTTCCGTGGCCATCCCTCTCCACCTGTACTCTCTGCTTTACCTCTATCAGTTTCAAATTTCTATAGTTTTCTTAACTTCAAATCTACTTGGTATCTCTGTTGTAAGAATACACAGAATATGGTTACTGAAGGTTGTCCACCAATACAATCATATAATGAATGCATTAAATGGGCAAAGAAAAGACAGACTTCTTCTTGGATAAGAAGCTAAAAAACAAGAGAGAATATTAGTTTTGTTCATATGTTAATGAGGTTGTAGGTACTGTTCATTAACGAGCTGTTAAAATGCAATTACAATAATGCATGAACCTTTGTGCAATATAGAAGGGCCTTTCATTTTGCAACTGTATTTCATTGTTCATAATTATACTCATCAACTTATTCCATCTATCCAGCATTGAGACGCAGTAAGAAGAGGGTGAGAAATGTTATAAGCACTGAGCTGCCTTACATAATATCAGCCGAACTATCATGTAACCAAAATAATGACCCAAGTGCGCCACATTCGTCTGGAAAGGTGTGCCCAGGGGATCATGTGGAAAAGTGGAAGTATCTCTTCATGCAGATGGACAAGACATTGCAAGAGGAGGGAAGATTCCTAGTAAGTATTGCTACTCCAAATTAGGAAAGCTTTTAACTTTAAAATTACTGATTCTTAAATATTATGTACAAGTCCTCATTTACCAATACTTACATGAAGGCTATAAAATATACCCTTTTTCCAGTCTCTGTGAAATACCCAGATGACCTCTCTTTTTGACCAGTTTGTTTTCTTATGTATTATACAGGATATTTCTTGTTTTTCTGGGCATATGCGTTAATAAAATGAGCAATTATGTGTTAACTCTCTGTAATTCTCCCAGGAGAATTGGTTAATTCAAGTTCAGCAAATGCAATCGATGTGCGAAAAAGGCTTGAAATATGCAGCATCAGAGGGCCTGTTACTTGGAACAATTAGTGAATTCAGGTATACTTCTAGTTTTATATCATGTAATAGTTTTTTATTTAAGAAAGAGGCACAAAATTGGTTGATCAAGTTGACATGCAGTCATTTCAGGATATTTGTTTGGCTTGTTCTAGGTTCAGGTCAATCTGGTTTGGTTTTTGGTTAAGGTCACTCTATTTTTTTTCCAAATTCTCAGTTGGGGCTGGTTTGTAAGTTGTAACAAATAGGGGTGATGGTGTCTGACCATATCTTGGCAGCCATAATGTCACATGTCATTTCAGGTCAGTTTTCTGTGGCCAGTACAGCCCTTTTGAGTTGAGTCCCAAAACTTTTTGAAAGCCGTACTTGTACTTCCTGAAATGCTCTCTATTTTGTTCTTTTCAGCAAACTAAAGAAAATGGAGGCGATGGAGCATGAGCAGGTCGTGAAGGCTGCAGCGGCATCAATGTATTCCACATGCAACGTTGCGATGAACAAAGAAAAAGTTGCTTCTTTTTTATAGAACTTCTAATTTTTTTGCTATGATTTGGTGTGTTGGTGTAGAATAAACTTCTGGATGTCTTCTATTCATTCTTCTTATGATGTGTTATACCTTTGTGATTATGTGACCAATCATTTTAGAGGTCTATTTTTTTTTTCCTTAGTCTTAACAAACTAGAGCTGTCTAATACTTGTTTCAAATGTAATCCCATGATGAGAATGCTTATTCTTTGCTTGTTTACATGTTTCTCAATTATGTTGTGTGATTTTTTTTATGAGAAGTGTTATAAAACCTCTCATCCATATGATTAGTACCCTCTTCAATTAAACTACTGTGGTGGGTATGGCATCTCAATCATAAGATTACTTGAGGAGCTTCAAGAAACATAAGATGGAAGTATTACAGGTGACCATGGTGTGTGATGTATAATTTGTCAAAGAATTTGAACCAGGGATGTATAATGTATTTCTTTAAAAATAAAAGGAAAGACCTTTTCTTTCCTTTGACGTCCTAGTCGCAGTTGATTATGCTTTAAGATTTAAGAAACATAAGACTTTTTCTTCTTTTACATTCTATTCTCACCGAATAAGAGAAAAAGTGAGTAGAATTGAAGAATTGAAATAGTGAAATTGAATTTGAATTTTTGCAATTAAACTTGTATTTTTTACATTTTAGTCCCTCCTCTATTCCTCCAAAGCCAATTCCTTATCCCATGAAAAAGGTGGAATAGAAGAATTAATATTTTTTCAGAAATAGATTTAGCTTATTTACCAATACTTTTTTACCATCAACCGAACACAACTGAAATAGTGAGAAATTAAAACATATTCCAAATTTCACTTTTCCTCTATTACATCAGTTAGGCCCTTCTGAGCACCGTATAAGAAAAGAATACAAAAACAGTGTGGCTTGAGTGCCATTTGCAGAAAAAAAACTGAAAAAATTTACTCTCGCATACTGTGCAAAACAGGAACGGTTCATTACTAATACCGAAAGCTCGAAATTTTTTTTATGCCGTTCATTACATTCTGCTAAAAAATTGTGTGCAAAAATACCCTCAGCCTTATAAATATCTTATACTAAACGCTGACAGAAGTTTTTCTATCTCAACCGGTGGGAACCAGTAGTTTCTGGTACTTTTAGTATCCTCAGAATTGTACCAGAATTTATTGTGAAAGGTTGGAAGTGTATGGAAAGCACCCGAACGAACTGTGGAGTTTGAAACTTTTATTTTTGTGTGTTTAGATGGGTGAATAATAGTCACTAATTTGAATTAGCACTATTTCAAATTATTATTTTACATTTGGGTATGTTTGAATTAGTAAATATGGACTATTTTTTATTTGTCTTTTGTGGATTTTCTCACTATTTTATTAGCCCAACAAAATGTTGGGTTAGCTACTATTTCAATTTTGAGATTAGCTCTGTTCTTGCTCTATTTCTTGACTCATCTAAACTGTTGTATTTGTAGCCGTTATTTTATATAAATACTACATATTAATTAGATGTTATAAAAAAAGCACATACAAGTCGAATATTAAACAAATAGGATTACGGACATAAATACTGTTTAGATCTTAAAATAAAATTAACACATATTTCATGAAAAAACTACACACATTAGTTATACAATTGCAAAAGCTAATTACAAAATATTTCTACAATAAATTATTCGTCAAATAATTATATATACCAATAACTAGAAAACAATTAATTAATAATTATTATTATATTGCTAGTTAAAATGTACCAATAAATTATAAATATTGATAAAAGATGAAACTTGAGCAGATATAATCGAGTAATTGGATAAAAAAAAATAGTTGAGTTTGTTATAAATTTTATATTATACTCCAAAATTCAAATCTAAATATTCGATTACAGAATTGAATATGAAGAAATAATATTGAATAGAAATGAATAATATTTTATTCATTACCGGATTTTGACAAAGCAATTTTAACTTCATGTATCGCACAAACTATATTGTATTTTCATTATATAGTTTATGCGGCTATGTAGAGTCAAAATTGCTATGTTAAAATCTTTGAGAAGACGAAGGTGAGGTGTTAAGTTCAGCAAGTTTCATTATGAACTTAATTCGTAAATTTATTGAATTGACTTTAAATGACAAATTAAAACTATTAAAATTCCTCTACATGTAAAAATTTTAAATATTCAAACTAATTTTATATAAAATCGAGTGATTAAAAAACATTTCAAAAATAAAAATCTAAAAAAAATTATAAACTTTTAAATTTAAATGCTTAAAAAAATTTAAAATGTTTGCATATAGACATCATTCGTAACGTACATGAATTTGAACGGTTTGAATTCTCTAGTTCTACTCAAAATCTTTTATCCCGTCTACGCATGCATGTTTAACCAATAATAGTACTGCTGGGACTAGGGGTGCACAAAAAGCTTGTAGCTCATCATTTGATTGAGTTTGATTCGAAAAAAATATTCGGTTCGAAACGAATCAAACTAGCTCGGTTCAGAAACGAATCCAACTCAATTCAGTTCGAAATTGGTTTGAATCGAACTCAAACTGAGTCTAGCTCGGTTCGAAACTCTTATTTTTAATTCTAAACCTTGTTTCATTTCGAACCAGTTCAGTTCGAAACTGGTTCAAGTCGCACCGAATAAACTCGAATTCTTCTTTTCAATTTAAAATTAGTTCGAACTCGAACTCGAACTCGAACTGAGTTAAGTTTGATTCAGTTCGATTCTTTTGCCGCCCTTGCTGGGACGCATTCCGATCTTCGTAAATATTGGATATCTTATAGCGAACTGACGGATCTAATCTTTGCCTCTTTAACTCGACCGAGGAGGTTGGGATTTAGTGGGAAGTTGTTTGCCATGTGTCATTGCTTCCAAATTCCAATAGGCCTTTGAGGCTTTGACCCTATTACGTATGATTGGAACCTCTGTGGCTGGTTTTAGTAGTCGATTTTATGGCGAGCCGTTTCGATTGGGAGTCCATAATTCCACCTTTTTGGATGGATTTTAATTTCTTATTTTACTTATTATGCTGTTTATTACATTATACATGTTATATTACGTCTGTAGTTTTTTTTTATAATAAAATTATAATTTTTTTCTAGTGGTTATTTGTTTATTTAAATAACATTTTATATGCAGTCTTTCATAAATAATAAATCACACTAAAATTTATTTTTATCATGTACTATACGTATGAAAAAAAATGTTTTTACTTGAATACTTCCATCATGAACTATATAATATACAAAATTATAAAATTAGTACTCTTATACACTTTATAACTTTCGAAATAAAAAAAATATTTGAATGTTTCAAGAAAAAAAACATATTTAGATATTTTAATAGAAATGATATAATTTAGATGTTTTATACAATTTCTCTTTTGTCGACACAGTAAATTTAGTCGTCTCTGTGAAAGAAAAATTATGAGAAAGACACGCAGTTAAGACTATGTACAATATTTCAATGGATTTACTGAGACTCCAGTGGAGTATGGATTCTAGGTGGAGATTCTGGATCTTCTCAATTATACTATCTTGAGTTTTAGGTTATCATTTATAAATCTTTACTTGTTATATTGCATGATTTCATGTTAAAGCTTCCATGGACTTGGCGGATGGACATCCTAAATTATAGAAAAAACCACGTGGTACCTCTTCTAAATCATTAATTGAACCGATCAATGACTAATTATAAATTGTTAGATTGGTCTCTCAACTTAAAAAATTATGATTGTCTTGCTTTTAAATATAGAGTTCATGTTATTAAACAGCTGATGTCTTTAGTTATAATAATAATAAAAAAAAACCTTCCCATCCAGTCTCATCTCACTAAAAAATCAAGTCATTTAAGCAAGCTACAGAGTTATTGGCCGTAGAAGACCTAGAGACTTATGTAGGATCGAAACTTGTACCGATTGTATTATACCAACGCATCTACATAACTATTCACATGCAGAGCCAGAGACGCGCTTCTTCGCAGAGAATTCAACTAAAATATTAATGTCTCTGTCAAGGCATCTTAAGTAACACCGCAACCCACTTCTTCTTTAATAAGAGTATCATTAAAAGCATCTTCTTTAACACAAAACTAGACCTTTTTTTTTTTTTTTCCGTTTTTACCCTTGGCCCCTCTCTCTCTCTCTCTCTCTCTCTAACTGCCACAGCAGAGATTTTTGTTTCTTGTACAATATTGATTGTGTTCTTGGACTGCACGCTGTTCTAGTTAAATTGCACGGTCTCTATTTGCTATTCAACGAGAGGTTCTTTACGCAAAAGGTATGCTGAAGATTGTAAAATTTCATCTTTCAAATTCTTTCTTCACTTGTTCTGTTTTCAAGAAATTTTCTTGTTGGAAGAAGCAACAAAAAATCAGAGATATTCAGAAATTTAGCAGTTCTTTTATTTGAATTTACAGTTCAAATTTCATCGCTTCAATATCCTCTCTTTGATAACAAAACACATTAATTTATCATATCTATTTTAATTTCACTACCATTCATTTTTCTCAAAATCATTATCTATATATGCAATCATCAATTTCTTTATTAAGTCCTAGATTCCTAGTTCAAAAATGGCGCATCCGAAAAAGCGACCGCAGGAGCAGAAAGGAAATGCTGATAGCCCACATGAGGATCCTTTTTTGACATGTTGTTGTTGCTTCATGTTTTCAAATGCAATTCGAGGCATCCGCCGGTGCCTCTTTGTCGCTTGTTATCCGGCGTTGCACTGTTGTGGCCTCGACGAGCACCGCCACCGCCACTCGGAGCATCACCACCGACATTTTCAATGACCAAAAAATTCAACAAAGGACTGTATGGAGAAGCTTAGAAGGAGATGTTTCAAATTAATATGCGTCTTAATTTTTTAGATTAAATTGTATAAAATTGCAGGCGCTTTGCTGTTGTATTTTAGAGAGTTTTGTCTAATAATTATATGTATCCAGTATTAATAATCAAAATTTGATTCTTAATCAAATATTCAATTTAAAATGCGAAAAATGAGAAATATTTATAAAAATATAAAATAATAGAGCCGTAAATAGTGTGAAAACGAATTGATAGTATCCCATCCGTATTCAAAAAATTAGACACGGATATCTATATTTAAATATTCGTGTGAATACAGATGTGGATAATTTTAAATTTTAATTATATATTCAAATAGTAAATATTTACTATATATAAATACTTTTAATAAATAACTGATACATATCCATATTCTGAATAACATATCTGTTTAATAGCTGATTTATATTCATATTCTGAATACCATATCTGTTTAATATCTGATTTATATTCATATTCTGAATACCATATCCATTAAAAAGTTTGGGTCTAATCACCAAGTAGAGAAGTTATGAAGACGACAGAATCTGTGACTATGTAGAATTCTATAAAAAAAAAACTTCTAAAAATTCTTTAGTGGGAATGTGGGATCGCAAGAAGGGATTTTTTTTTAGAAATCATAAATAAGAAAAAAAAAGAATTTACTAAATCAACTTAATTGTTTTAGTTTTTACAAAAATTATAAGAGTGGAGATGCCATTTCAGTCCGAAGTATGCTTATTTTTTTTTTCGAGATCAAATTATCATTTTAGTCCGATCCATTTTTGCAGATTTTAAAAACAAAAAACGATGTAGTTGTTAGTGAAAACATCTTAGACTGAAATAACAATTCGGTACGAGAAAAACAAATTTTCAGACCGAAATAGCATCTCGGTTCTCGTCGAGAAACCAAGAACTAAAACAAGAGTTAAATTATTTGCCTGAAAGGACAAAACCAAAAAAGAAAACAGTAATAAATATTCGTCCGGGAATATTGTTCTATTTAAGGAAATTTTCTTTTGACATTGCAATAGAAACCAGAAAATAAAAGATTCGTTATAAAAGAAGGATCATATTCTCTATTCAAAATCTATTAAACTAAACACAGATGAATAAATAAACACGCACCTTTGCCTTAATTTATTATTAAATAATGAATTTGAATCCTTTTTTTTTTTATTTCGAGAGGTGCTGGAAAAGAAAAATTTCCTACCATTCAATTTATTTTGGCAATTATCCTCTTCAAAGCACTTCAACCTACCTGAATTGCACTTTACAATATAAATATTTAAATCATGTATTAAATTATTTAGGTTATCTTTTGCAAAAAAAGTATTGAAAATGATTCGTGGCGTTCATAGGGGCGAAAATTGCAAATATTTTGACTTTGGATTTGTTTTTTTTTAAAAGATCTTATTAGTTTTCTTTTTATCATCCCGGTATCACGGGGATGATTTCGGCTGCTGTCGTTTTCTATTACTAAAATTCGCTCATGAACCTTTGCCTTATATAAGTTATGACTTAGGTTGATCGAATGATTATAATAATTTTTTTTGGGCATTATGATCTCAATCAATCTGTACAAATTTAGGACATGTTCGGCTGCACATGGGGAATGAAAATGAATTTGGGTTCGGATCAAATTTGAATGGACAAAACACTGTGTGCGTGAGAAAAAGAAATTCACTCAGAGTAAATTTTTTTTTCCCACAACAACAGTGGCGCTCCGAACACGCCCTTAAAGTTGTTTTGTGAATTTTAATACGGATGAAACGGTTCTGACTATGCATTGGACTGCTCCTGATTCCCTCCAAAAAGTTATTTTCAAATCTGAAAATGAAATTGGGTTTTGTTCAAATGATTTTTTGGACACACTTTATTCAAAATTGAGTTCAAACCGTCAGATCTGTGTTGAGGTTTCGGTGAACGATTTAAAAACTTAATAAATACAAACGCCATCGTGAATCTAAACTGTTTGTGAGAATTTTAATTCTAATCAAATGGTTTAGACATAATTTTGAATAAAACTTTGTCCGAGTTCTTTTGGAGCCCCAAAAAAATAAAATAATAAAATAAGGACGTGAACTTATCTAAGCAAATGATTTGTCCCGTCAAATTGGAATACAAATTGTGAATTCTTATGTGTGTTGTTTAGTTTGCGTGCAAATGAAGTACATTATCCTTAATATTATTAAGATGGTTTAAAACTTTAAATACCTCTCTAGTTTTTGTGCTTCTGTCGTATCTTTATTTTCAAATTTTATAATACTATTTTTTTAAATTATATATCAAAATATAATTATTAAATGTGATATATACATTATTTTCTTTACATATAAAAAATTATCACTTTTTCAATTTTAGTATTATATGAAACAACAAATTGAAAAACCAATGTCTCTAATTTCTTCACATTGATATTTTTTTTGCATGCTATTAATCAGTGTTGTTAAATGCGGCCGCATGGACCGCATATGCGGCCGCATATGCGTTTGCAGTCGAAAACCGCATGAAAATTTTCATGCGGTCTCAAATATGCGGTTTTGCATATGCGGCCGCATATTGGGCCGCATATTTCCGCATATTTCCGCATATTGGTCTGCATATGTGCAATTGAGCTGCATATGTCCGCATATTGGTCCGCATATGTGCGAATTTATTGTTTGAATGATTTTAATGGGAATATATTGCATGTTTTGAGTGGAAATAAATTAATATATAGTTTAAAATCCGCATATATAAGTCCGCATGAAATTCCGCATATGCGGCCGCATACCGCATATGCGGTATGCGGTGGCCTTCCGCATGCATGAACAAAACCGCATTTTACAACATTGCTATTAATAGTAATCAAAATACCATTACGTATGCATAGAGAAAATGATATAGGTTATATTTAACATTTAATTAAGACCTTTTAACCCACATCGCTCGATAAATAGATGGTGAAGAATTTGATTATGTGTGCATAATAGAGATATTGAATGGATTCACAACAATTCTTGTATTTTATCAAATATTTTTGTCATATGTCCAGTGATTCAGATTATTTTTTATTTTAGTAAAATTCGGAGGTCAAACAATCTAACTATTTAATATAAAAAAAATTCTTTCATTCGAATTTAAAATCTACCATCTTTCACATAAAAAGTATCATCTTTACCACTATATCAAAAGCTGATACTCAGACTTTGCTCTGTTTTAATATATACGGATTATATAACTACTTTAGCTAATGCATTTGCATAATACGCCATCAAATAAATTAAAAATAAACATATATTTTTATCTGTTTCAAAATCCATCCTTTGTCATATCATAATTGCACTTAAAGCAGCTGGAATCCATCCACTTTTGATGGTTCTGGTCATTTTGATTATTGCTCTCAGTAATTCAGCACCAGAATATGCTATTTTTACCATTTTATTTTAAATTTATGTCTCTTCATGTCGGATGACCTAAATTATATAATTTTATTATGAAAATTGAAAACTAAAATTGTAAAAATATGACGAAAAAAAATGTAATTGAGGGGGAAGGGGAAAAAAAGGAGGGAAGTGTAAATATTAAATTCATGGATCCCATGGATATTTGTTTCAACTTTTTGCAAAAGAAATATTAAATTTAGGTCAGAATTAGAAGTTCACAGACAAAGTTGTCAAAAGTCAAAATTTGATAGTCAAAATTTCGACTGTTTAATTCGAATCAAAGCTTATGATATGGCGTGGCTTTGAGAGAGACTTTCTGAGATTCGTACAAAATTCTTAACAGACGGTCAAAATTACATGCCATAGTTTTATGGCAGATAAAACTATGATAACGAGGGTAAGGTGGATTAATTACATTGTCTCTTTTCATTTTATACATAATTTTTAGGCAATGCGAATCTGGGGGCACATAATTTTATATTTTCAAGGGGTAAGTATGAAAAAAAATTGCAATATAAACGATGTAGTGGAAATATGCGGCACATTAAATTAACGATTCGAATAATTTGTGATTAGATAATTCGTAGTGAATTCACTGGTGGAGGCACATGCAAGGTTAGGTAGGCTTGCTATCGGTTTAAAGTAAGGATTGTTGATTTGTCATCTTTTGGTCTTTTAGGCATTTTGGATGGTGAAAGTTACCTTTAATTTATTATCTTTATTGTCCACTTATGATAGGTATTAGGTATACATATTCCGGCAAGAAAATTTGAATTAATTAAAACATCCTTTTCCCATGTATCCATTCAATTCTCGTGTGTCATTTCGTGTTGTTTAAGACTACTTTGTTTTATTCCTTTTCCCTCGCATGTCAGATTCAATGATCTTATTTTCTTACAATATGACCTGTTGGTTATTTGTTTAAATGATGTGGATCCGACCTAAGCTATAGAGTGGGAAAAATGGCAAGGCGGAGGGCGGAGCCGGTTCCGTCACGGAACAGTACGGTTATGGCACGGAACGGCACTGCACGTGTGACTGTTCCGTACCGTGACTAGCGTGTCATGTGCCATGACCATCTTTTGAAAATTTGACACGGCACGGCATGCAAAATATCCGATTACAGCACGGCATGACACGTGGTCACGCGAGTCACGTGTAATTAGAACCATTAAGTCTTGATCAGATAGTAAATCTTGAATAAATTAACTTAAATTATGAAAATAATAGATAAATGTGAGAAACGTGACCAGTTACGTTTGGATACGGCACGTAAATAGTCACGGTACGGCACTCACGTGCAGTGACCACCCCTCGACATTTTAGTCACGGCACAAGACTAAAATCACAACGTGTTAGTACCAGCATGACACAGCACGTTTTTTTCACTCTGCTGAGCTACCGTAATAAATTACTGACATTAACACGCTAATCCAAGTTTTGTCTCTCCTACAGATTTGTCAATCAATACGGCGCAACCGATGACATGTTAAATTTTGCTTGTTGCTGAGATGAGCACAAGTTCAGGGTTTTGGTCGATTTATTTTCTGGAATTTTTAAAACATGATTTAATTGTATGGTTAGAACATCTGACTCGGAAGAGGATGAATTAACATTTAGTTGGCGGAAAAGACAAAGACTGGTATGTGAAACTGTGAAAGTGATACTAAGATGTTGAGTTAGGATTCTCTGACATAATTTCTTAAGATACTGCATGTGGAGAACTTGCTTTTGGTCTAGTGGCAAAGACACATGGCTCTCATGTGAGAGGTCATCGGTTCCAAACCCACAAAGTGGGGAAATCTTCTATAATATACATAGGAGTTTGAAAGTGTGTTAGATGGCTTGACCCCAACCCATGATTTCAAAAAAAAAAAAAAAGGTCCTGCGTGTGGCTGGATTAGAATTTATGTTTAGTGACTGCTTATATTTTAACAATTTATGTTCAGATTTACATGTAGTCGTATATAATTTTAAGAGTATCTTTTTATTATAATTCAGTTGGTCAATTGGTTTTATGGGAGCCCACTTATTCACCAATATACTCTGTTATTGAGAGCTGTGACAGATGAATTGGATACAAAAATATGGGTTTGGGGGCTGTTTCCAACTTGCCGAATCTCTGTGCTAGCGTCAAACAATATTTTAAAAAAGCAAAATAAATAAATAAATAAAACAATAGTGGAGCCGGCGAGTTGCTACCCTAAAATGGAACACATATAGTCTACCATGAGAGCCTTTTATTAAAATTAAATATAGCTGATGATTTTTAATTGACAAGTTTTATTAAATAAAATAAAAAGTAAAAGGATGTACATACAAGAACTAGTTTCCGATATAGCGCAAAAGCTGCTAGTTTCTATGTGGAAGGTCGTGAGTTCGAAATTCAGATGAAGAAAATTATTTATTATAATAACAAGGGTATTAATTAGTTGGATAGCTTGATCTCTAACTTTACTAAAAAACATATACATACCATTATATTGTCTCAAGAATGGGAAAAAAATAATATAAAAAGGTAAATCATTGTCATCCTGAAAACATAGAGATTCTTGCTACTAATTTTGCCTCATTAATTAGTATAGAAACACTGGTTTTTCAAATCGGTCATGTAACACTGGTTTTAAATACAACACAATATGTGAATCGGTCACGTAACACGTCACATTGTCACGTATAGACACATGGATAAATATGTGCAATAATATCTCTTAGATATCGATCGGTTGCTTCGGCACAATTCAAAATCCTAACAAAAAATTAAAATATATTTACATTTTTTTCTCTATATTTAGCATTATTTTTTGCATTTTTTTGCATTTTTTTCACAATTTTTCTATTTTATTTAGTGAACACTTTAAAAATATAATAAAAAAAATTAAACCTAACAGTCACATCACTAGTTTATTACAATGTGATTAATACAACAATGTTATTGGTGTGGTACTCCTTTTCGGATTCAAATTTTCAAATTTGCTGCTAATTTGGCAAGCAGGATCCTGCTTTTTCAAATCTAACCATTAAATTTTTTTCATGCACGAATCTCAACACAGATGAATGGTTTGATTTGGAAAAGAAGAATCTTGCTTGCCCATTTGGCCAAAAAATTTTTTTCTAGCACCCTGAAAAATTGATTTTTAATGAATAGCACTCGAATCTCTACTTTACCAAACTTGACACTCTCGCAGACTCAATACAAAGTGGAGGCCAGCCATGAGATCCAGCATCCAGGTGCGCAAGCTGGATCCGCGAACTAAGTGGTGCGTGGGCTGAGTCCGCAAACCCGCGGGTCCACCTGCTAGATCCACGCATCTAGGTCTGCCCACTGGATTCGCGCACCAGTTGGTGCCCGTGCTCAGTCCGTGCACCTACCATTCTGGGTGCGCGGATTGAGTCCACAAGAGTGTCAAATTTGATAAAATACTATTCATTTAAAATTGATTTTTCAGAATGCTAGAAAAAAAAAAAAAAATTGGCCTATTTGGCAGGCGGCAGAGTCGTTCCCCCTTCTCTCCACTATTTTGAATACTTCACATAAAAAATTATCTCTATCACATCGCATTGCATCATATGCCAGTACGCTGCTCACATTCTGATGTAAAACGTCACACATTTAAAACACTATCAAAACCATCTGACATAATCACATATTGAACTTGAGTTTATTCTCATGAATTTCAAGGTCCAAATCAAGTTTACTACCCCAAAACTTTAATAAACAAAAGAATATCAAGCACATTCTTTTGGTTTAGACGGATCATGTTGGATTGATCCGTGCATTCTTCGTCTAATATGAATCACGATATTTTGATTCGTGACAGATCAGAATAGTTTTGACTTTTGACCACCTAAAAATAATGGTAAATTGTTATCGATCCGACTAGGCCATTAACAATCGAATTTGCAAAAGGAAAATGGTTTAGAAAGCAAAAACTGTCTGCTGTGCTAAATTAGGTAGTACATATCAAATATTTAGATACATATCAAATATTTTGACATGACACACTTTTTAATTCATAAAAAAAAAAATACAAAATACATACATGACAATTTCACTCAATTGTCTATGTTCCGTATGAATTAGAAATAAGGATGTCAAAATGTGTACCCCGCATATCTACCGCAGATTTTGATAAGCTTCAATTTTGCTATGAAAAGATGTCTATTTAATTTTCGTAAAAAATATCTAAATATAATTGAATGCTAAAATTTACAGTGACTCTTATTTCAGAAAAGAAAATTCGTTATCGGTGCAAATCCATGAACATGTATCTTGTGTATTAACTCATAATTTGAGTTAACTTATTTCAGAATTCAGACCAATTCAGTCAGAGGTGAAATGACGAAGTCTCTTTAATATTAGTGTCATCACAAATCAAGAGGTTCATATTTATTCTGCATTAACTTAAATTATGAGTTAACGCTGATGATACAAATTCAAAATCCATGCCCTCCGATCGGGAGAGGGGGGTTTCCGATGCCCATTGGACCAGAGTCTGCCCGGTGGGTGGTTTCTATCATCCGATCCACTTCAAGATCTGTGCACACATATATTAAAGCAAACAGCACGGATATTAAAGTGATGCGCAAAGATCTTAAAGTGAATCGGACATTAGAAACCACCGATCGAACAGACTTTGATCTGATGGGCATCGGACATACCCCTCCGATCTGATCAAATAGTTCTCTAAACATGTATTGAGCCGAGGGAAGAACCGACCGGATCCGGATGCGGTATATGAATCTCCACAACCCAACAGTACAGATCAAATTTTTATCTACTACTGGGCTAAAAAGCCCAAAACACAAGTTATTAAAAATCCAATTGTAAATTTTGGTCCTGAAAGAAAGATAGAAACCAATTTTAAGCAAAGCACGGACGATGGGCCTATAAAAGCCCAAAATTATTAGGCAGCAGTTGACTGAAGACTCAAGACATTTTTTCCGAGTTCCCGCAATTGCGTGCGAGGCCGAGTCTCATGGCTTCTGGATTTGTATCTGTTACTGTGGCAGTAGACTTTTACTTTTCATCAAGCGTAAAAAAAAAAAAAAAAGACTTTTACTTTTCATCTCTTTATTTTAAAAAAAGGAAAAAAATACTAAAAACTTTTAGTATCTTTTTGTATCGGCACTTTGGAAAGAAAAAAGGTTGTAGGATAATAAAAGTAAAATTTAGATTTCTAAATCCTCTGTGATGAGTATTTTCAAAATTTCTTATAGTGTTGGCTTGCACACTGGAGCGGAACTAGAAAAATTAGTTAGGGGAGACTAAAACTTAAAATACATGATAATTACTTTGTAGCTAGTGGAATTTGAAGTCATGATCTCCCATAAATAAAATAGAGTCTTAACTACTAGACTATAAGCACACATTTAATATTTTATGAGAGGGGCTAAATTATATAAAAACTTCAAAAAAATAAAAAATCAATTAAATTTCAACGTATGTGATTAAAATTTTCAAAATCATGAGGTGGCTTAGCACCCCTGGACAAAGTGTAGATCCACCTCTGCTTGCACACAAGGTGTAATATATTCTTAAGTCTATACCAATGTTTTATTTTGTTGTATAAACATGCTAGCGTATATTAAACGAAAAATATAGATAAAATTAATAATTAACAGATAAATATATAATACAAACAAAACTAATTCTTAGTAAGTTAGTAGGTACAAGTATGAAATCACCTCTATCTCTTGTAAAGGTATTTGTATCCTTTAAAATATTAGCTTTGTTTCTATTCTATATTTATTTTTATCTTTATTCATTAAAATCGATAGGCGAAAGTATATCACAAATTATTGTAAAAAATAAACAAATTAATATTATTATACCTTCACAAATTATTGTAAAAAAATAACAAATTAATATAATTTAGTCTACAAAAATGACAAATATATAATGATTTTTTTAGAAAATATGATACTATAAAATATAATACGATATTCTACATTTATAAATTTCATTATATTTAAAAGATGTGAGATGACTTGACAATAGTAATTTTGACAATCCTGACAATAAATTTTGAAAAACTCAATAAAATTGAAAATTACAACATAAAGTTTTAGGCATGTTACTAGACACAGATAGTCTAACTATTAAGACTCTTTAATTTCGGAATATTGTAATTTGAAATCACTTCATGTTGAAACATGCACTAAATTTCATCATATTTAACACATATAATATACGTGAATGATATAGGCTATGCCTATTGTAAAATTGGGAATGATTAATTATATTTATTCATCTCACAATTTACAATGCTCTGGTACATGTTATATACAGACAAATTATCAAAGAAGGAAAGCTAATTGAAATAATTAGAAAAAAGGAAAGAATCAGAATATTGCAGCTAACATGTGCACACCATATATCCTGCATGATTCTCTTGATTCTCCAAATCTTAATACCTATGATGTTGAATTTCAAATTTAAACTTTATTAAAATTCTCAATATCCTTTAAATATAGAATTGTCGAGTGATCCCCCTCTTGATACGAGGTCAACGTCCATAACATATAAAATATTTTTTTCAATTATTACAAATATTAAATATCAACTGTATTTATTGATTAATTATAAATAACAGATACAATTTTTTTAATCTGTAGTATTATCAAATAAAGCTAACAAAAAATTTTCTGACCTATGAAAAAAATATTTTATTCATAACTGATAAGGGATGAGGATTGGTCCAAATGGTTTTGGAACGGACACCGTCCAAAGTCTCTAAAAATCGTACGATTAAAGTCTGAACAGTCGATCCGAACCACTCAACATGATTTTCATATTAAAATGTGCTCAGACACCAAATTTTATATTTTTTGAATTTTTTTTACTATTTTTATAGATATGTACAAAATTGTTTTTTTTGCATCGTTCAGAAACAATGATATTGTACATTTCTAAAAAATCGTAAACAATTTCCAAAAAATATAAAAGTTCATCTTTGAGCACATTTTAATATGAAAATCTTGTTAAACGGTTCGGATCAACTGTTCACACTTTAATCATACGATTTTTAGACTTTGAACGGTATCCGGTCCGAAGGCATTTGGAGCAAATCTTATTCTAACGGATCGATAAACCTTGTTATCGGTACGGTTTGGGTCGAATAACAAGAGTTAACGGGTTTGACACAGCCACCTCGTGCCTTCCTCTCGGATTCAGATCACCAAACTCCACCTGATTCTTAAATCTCTCTTCTTCCCCGATCGAATCGAGCTCTTACATGATAATACGTCATGCCTTCCTCCAAGGCTTCCGCTGACACAGCTCTCCCTCTCACGCTAGAATTGGAGGATTTCAAGGTATGACTCAGTCTCTCCTCTCATTACGCTTTTTCTTCTTCAATTTTGCTCAAACCCGGACATTGCAGGGAGATTTCTCTTTTGACGCGCTATTTGGTGGACTTGTCGACGAGCTGTTACCAGATTTCAAAGAAGAAGAGTCGGATTCGACTGAAGGAGGTGATTCGGTACCAAATGGGAATTTGCGTAGCGTACCTGGTGCTGGTACTGGTGGTGTGCCGTTGTTCCCAGCGGTCGACGAGCTACTGGCTCTTTTTAAGCAGTCGTGCAAGGAGTTAGTAGATCTCAGAAGCCAGGTTTGTTTCTCCTATTTTTTCCGTTCTATTTTATAATATGTTAGAGCAAAATATACTTCCTTTTCTTTCTTCAACAGAATACCAACCATTGCTTACTGAATTAAAATTTTATGTATGCTTCATAGTTTATTTTTAGACGTTTTTATCTTACTTTACGTCAACTACTAGTTGCGGGAAAAGCCACAGTTGCACAGTATTTAAGCATAAATTCGACCAGAGAAGTGAAGATTTCTAAATATTTGTTTATTCCTTTTACCTTGATTGAATCCATTGGAGGACAATAGAGTGATAAAAACAATTCAAGTGAGAAAAATCCTGAAAAAATCTCTTCAAAAATCCAAGCTGCTGTACTCCATACTGGAAGACCACTTGTTGATTCACTAAATTTTTTCTAACACTTTCTAAATTTTTCATGTTTTTCTTTATTTTGAATCTTTTATTCTCAATGAAAGATTGATACGAGGCTACAGAATGTAAAGAAGGAGGTCATTGCACAGGATACCAAGCACCGAAGGACCCTAGGGGAGGTCGGTTCAATTTGAATTTTGCCATTTTCTTTTTGTTTGAATTAATTAGTTGTGTTTCTCTTGCAAGATACTAGGGGAGGTCATTGCACAGAATTGTCAGTTTTGTGGAATTATTGTATTCTCATCCTTTTGGTTACAGCTAGAGAAAGGTGTAGATGGTTTATTTGACAGCTTTGCAAGGCTTGACACGCGTATATCAAGTGTGGGTCAGACTGCTGCAAAAATTGGGGACCATTTACAGGTAATGAACTCAATTTCTCATGTTTTTTACTGTGTTGAGGATTTTGACTTTTGTTTTTTTATAGTTATTCTTTTGTATGGAAATGTTGCTTAATCTGAGTCACCACAATACCACCAGACATCCCATATAATATATGAACAGAAATATAAACAAAAAAGGGAAAGGGATATATGGACAACTTTGACAAGTGACAACCGATGCAAGAGTTCATCAAAATTAAAGACATAAAATTATAGAGGCCATTTGTTGCCTAGATAAATCCTGTATCAAATATGTTGCAATTTGAAATCATTTGTTTGCTGATCAAATGCCAACAAAAAACCAAACTGCAATTCATCAAATTGCTCCAAGAATAGCTGATTGGTTTTTAAGTCGCACCAAATTTGATATACACCATATCTAAATCATGGGAAAATCTAAATTTATTCTTTTTAAATTGATATTGTCTCAGTTGTCATGGTGTCCAGTAAGTTAGTTGTCAATGTAACCTATCCTAATAATAGATAGAACAAGTGCGAAAGCCATCTGGTACCATATCCTTCGTTTGCCTCTTTGCCTTTATGTTCTATGAAATAGTTGAATGTTCTTATGCGGCCATTAACACGAGCAACTTTTTTCACCTCTATCAGAGTGCAGAATCGCAGAGAGAAATGGCTAGCCAGACAATAGAGCTTATCAAGGTATGTTAATGCTTATCTCCTTGATTTTTGGAAAAAAAAAATGTTCTTTAGTTTGTTTCTGTAAAGGAAGACATTTCTTTTTGGTGTAGTACTTGATGGAGTTCAACAGCACCCCCGGAGACCTTATGGAGCTCTCTCCATTATTTTCCGATGATGGTCGTGTTGCCGAGGCTGCTTCCATTGCACAGAAATTACGTGAGTATCTTCTGCATGCTGTTGCTTCTATTACTTTTTCACCTAGTTTCCTCTTTTTACATTCCTATATATAGCAATACTTGAATTGAGCACATGAGGGTTTAATTTACCGAAAGCCAGTTCTAGGGCAAAATGTTTATACACTTTTGCATGTATAGGTTCATTTGCTGAAGAGGATATGGGAAGGCAAGGTGTTTCATCAGCCGTAGGTGCAGCTAATGCAAGCAGAGGTTTAGAAGTTGCTGTTGCAAATCTTCAAGATTATTGTAACGGTGGGTGTCATATAAATCCTAGTTATTATTATCTTTTTTTTTCTAGAATGATGGATAGAAGTCCCATATTGTTAATTTCCTCTACAGTTGGATCTCGCCACCTCAGCTTTTTAAGGATTTGTACCTACCCTTTGGGCTACCAGTGGTTTCTCTGTACAATTTAGTTGATGACAGATTTCTAGTACCCTTGATTGTGGGAAAAACATGCTCGCCTATATCTCACTAATTGGGTAGGGAGATTCGTAATGGTCAATTAAATCATGATCAAGATCTGAATCTGTACACCTCAATGGGGCTGTTTTATGCATTTGATCTTCAGTTGTGCAGTTAGGCCTTGACTGTGGCTTAACAAAAGCCAAATTAACTCCATTATGCAATTGAACACCAAAAATAATAAATGAATGAATGAGTGAGTGCATGAAACAAAAAGGGATAAGTTTTGCTTAGTCAAACTAGATTGGGCCATCCTGGTTGGTACGCATTGCTACCAGCCTTTTCTCCATTTACAGGCCCAAAGATTACCACAACAGGCCCTTTGCTCAACGACTGGGCAGGGAGACAACAGCAAAGACCGGTTTTGCCACTTTGTACTTTGCCTCTTGTGTACAACCTGTATGTGTCTGTACTAGTTTGCATAACTTACCTACTGTACTGAAGTTCCTAATTTGTCCTGTTGTCTGAACTGGTGATATGTATCAAATTGCATTGTTTTGTGCATTCTTCAGAATTGGAGAATAGATTGCTAGCTCGGTTTGATGCAGCATCACAAAGACGAGAGCTATCTACTATGTCAGAGTGTGCCAAAATATTATCTCAGGTAATTTTTTGTATTGTATGCATGCAATTTCTTCGAACGAATTGTGTAAAGCTGAAAAATTGCATCTGATATATACCTGTATTTCTGTGCTTACTGATCTGTAGCTTACGTAGACTTCTTTTCTCATTTGCTAACATGTTTGTGCTTACTGATCCTGAAACCTTTTTGTGTTTTGCCTATTGCCGTGTTGAATTCAAGAAGGATATTCATACAGGTCAAATAGATACATCTTCCTTTGATCTTTATTGATGGATATGTTTTATGCAGTTTAACAGGGGAACAAGTGCAATGCAACACTATGTGGCCTCAAGGCCAATGTTTATAGATGTGGAAGTGATGAATGAAGATATACAAGTCGTACTTGGTGACCAAGGATTGCAGTCTAGTACAACCCAAATTGCACGTGGTCTCTCAACTCTGTACAAGGGAATGGCTGGTATGAAGAGAATTCCTTATTTTGTAGCACATGTATGAACAAAAGAAGTATATGTGACATTTTCTTGTGTGCTATGTTGTAAGAGGTCTGATGTAATAGTTGTTTTTTTTTTCTTTTCTTGGGGTTTGGTAACTTAGTGGTTCTGCCTGAGAGTATCACAGGCTTGGCAAGAGCATCATTGGCAATCCTGATCTGAATAGTAACATCAACTTGTTGTACCATATATATTGGCTGGCACATGCAACTAAGGATGCCAAGAGTAGATACAAGAGGTTGCATTAAGTTGCAGTAAAAAGTCACATGTGTTTCTTTTGGGCATATTAGGTGAAATATCACAGGCTACTCTATGGTTTGCTTTCTTGGTTTAACAAATTTAAATTCTATTCAACAGATACTGTACGTAAAGAGGCAGCTACAATCACTGCAGTCTTCCCTTCGCCGAATGATGTCATGTCCATACTTGTTCAGGTACACCATTTCAGATTTAGTATGTTATTACACTGCATGTTTATTTTTTGTAATAGTAAGAGTACCATCTCTTTAAACAAACAAAATAGTCTTACAAATGTTGAAGCGTGGTGACATCAGCAGATCTTTAACGGTAGAGCCCATAATAAAGAAATATATGACAATGTTTCTGGGCTAAATCATTTAGCAAGTAGGGCATGCTTTAGGTAATATATATTGATCAAATTCGTAACAAATTCTAAACCATATATTGTAACTGGACCACCCTTTTCTCGGAACTTCCAATTAGATTCATTTAATTAACTTTGACCGGAAGAATACCCTTGCATAGAATTGTACTGTTTCCATGGCACTGTTTTTCCATGACATTGTTATTGTAGAGAGTGCTGGAGCAAAGGGTGACAGCAATTCTGGACAAGCTCTTGGTGAAGCCTTCCTTAGTGAACTTGCATCCTAGTGAAGAGGACGGCCTTCTGCTGGTAAGTTTTTGTTTTATATCTTGTATCTCAAGTTCCATTTGAAATAGATAAGTTAAATCTCTCTTTTTTTTTTTTTTACTGTCTGCAGTATCTGAGAATTCTTGCAGTGACATATGATAGGACAGAAGAACTTGCCAAAGAGTTGCAATCTGTTGGATGTGGGGACTTGGACGTTGAAGGTAGGCTCCTCTTTTCCATGATTTAAAGAATGCATCCCACACTAGTATGGTGCTTTGTTGATGCTAGGTTATCGTGTGCATGATTTGATACTTAATTAAGGATTGGATATATCACATTGAAAAATCACCCTAACTCCAACAGTTAAGTATCAAGCTCATAGAACTACCATTCGCACCTGCTGGTGTATACCAGTACACGCCTGTTTATATAAACCGTTTTTCTTTAGTTGTGATATGTAGTTGTCCAGATGCTCTCTTTCTCTCTCTGTGCACGCATACATGTGTAAATCTGTGTACTTGTGATGACAATGCCATTACTTTGTACCTCAGGACTCACAGAGTCGCTTTTTACTGCACACAAGGACGAGTATGCTGAATATGAGCAAGCATCACTGAAGCAACTCTATCAAATAAAGGTTGAACCCTGAAGCATTTTCTTATTACTCTCTGACATGAGCATCCAGTGCATTTGGTTTCTCATGTAGCTGCCCCAAACCAAAGAAAGCCTTATGATGGTGGTCTTTTGATATTGTTTTTCCTTTTCAGGTAGAAGAGCTACGTGCAGAAGCCCTGCAACAGCAACCTGAAATGACTGGCACTATTTCACGGGCAAAAGCAGCTGCTTTAACCATATCTCCACAACAACAGATTGCGGTTACTGTAGTAACAGAGTTTGTCAGATGGAATGAAGAAGCCATATCTAGATGTACCTTGTTGTCCTCTCAGGTCCCTGTTATACTTTTATTAACGGTACTGTATTTGCAGTGGTTTCGTCTGTTGGTTATTGTACTAAGTGTTATTGCTCCTTTTCAGCAGCCATCTACTCTTGCAGCCAATGTCAGATTGGTATTTACATGTTTGCTGGACCAAGTAAGGGCATTTAAAAAAGAAAAGAAAAATAATATAGAACCATTATTCACAAAACCTACCACCATCTGACTTTCCCTCTCTAAAATTACAGGTGAGCCAATACTTGACTGAAGGGCTTGAGCGTGCTAGAGAGAGCTTGAATGAGGCTGCAGCAATGCGGGATCGGTTTGTCATTGGGACAAGCGTTAGTCGAAGGGTCGCTGCTGCTGCTGCTACTCAAGTATGAATGCTACCTTGCTTTTATTATTTTCCAATTATGTTGTGATTGTGATATCTCTAAAATTATGCTGCTGTTGTGATTATGAGAAGTGTATGTTGTAATTATTTCAGGCTGAGGCTGCAGCAGCTGCTGGGGAGACCAGCTTTAAGGCTTTCATGATTGCTGTGCAGAGATGTGCCAACAGCATTGCCATACTACAACAGGTATGCATATATGCCAAATTGATATTTCAAAAACATAGCAACATGCAACATGCAACTTTGACTCGCACATGCAGGTACCTGGCAGTCTGACTAGTTGCCTCTTCACCTAAACAACACTCAAGTTTAACTAAATTTGACTTCAATTACTCATCAGACTTGCAATTGAGAATTTGAGACTTGATTAATACTCGATATATCTAATTTAACCTTCATTTGTCTTTACATCAAGTAAAAGTACAGTAGAAAAAAAAAAAAGAAAGCCCCACCAGTACTGTAGATGATTGTTTATTAACCAAGTATGTTTTGGTAGCTCTGACCAGCGAACCCTGGTTCATATATCTGGGAGTTTTTCATTGCTTAGTTTTGTTTTAAACTGAATCTCTCTTGCTTACCCTTAAAATTTTCTCTTTGTTTTTTCATTTGACCAGTATTTCTCAAATACCATATCACGACTCTTGCTTCCAGTTGAAGGTGCTCATGCGGCAGCTTGTGAAGAGATGGGCACTGCAATATCTAATGTTGAAGCAGCAGCACATAAGGGTCTTTTACAGTGCATTGATACTGTCATGTCTGAGGTTTGTGTCTCTCTTGTCTAGCTCCATACGTATGTATGTACAACTGCCAAAGATTGCCATTTGGAATCATGTATCAGTGAGGCTTGTTGGACCCTACTTTGTTCCAACTGAAAATCCTTATACTTCTTTTGTGGATGAGTAAGAGCTTTTGGGGCATTTATTGTTGTGTAGTTACTTATGGCAGAAACTTGCGTGGAGAAATCTAGAGAAATGCACTTCTGTACCAGAACCAGTCATTTTGGTATATTCTATTTGCTGATATGGTGAGATTTGCCTTTTATGCTGATGCTGGGGATATGATACTGTATACTGTCCCCAATCCATCCTGTGATCCTCTTCTACTAGTATTATAAAGTTGTTGATCTGATACAATGAATATCCTAGGTTGAAAGATTGCTGTCTACAGAGCAGAAAGCCACAGATTATAAGTCGCCAGATGATGGAGTTGCTCCTGATCACCGGCCGACAAATGCTTGCACCAGGTTTCTTTTTGGTTTTGTGTTATTCTCTAGGAGATATAATCACTAATCATCTTTTTTCTGTCTAATATTCTGTTGTGTTTATTTAGAGTTGTGGCGTACCTCTCTCGTGTTTTGGAAGTTGCGTTCACTGCCCTTGAGGGTCTTAACAAGCAATCTTTTCTAACCGAATTGGTACGTATCTTTAAGTTCTTTTGATCAAATTATCCCATAATAAAAGTATATTTTTAATGTCAATGCTCATACCCTATCTGATTGACAATAAATGAGATGTTTGCAATTTTTTCCTGCACCGTGACATAGCTATGAACTTCGGATATTTTGTAATGAGATTCTATCTTTTAGGGAAATCGATTGCACAAGGGACTTCTTAATCATTGGCAGAAGTTTGCTTTTAGTCCAAGGTATCTAAATTTATGCCCTGGCAATGCCATTGCCCTTTTTTTCTTTTAATATGAGTTTGACTTGGATCTAAAATCGATGAAAAAGCTAGAGCAAAAGAAAATGAACTAGCTGTTGTTAAATGCAATCTGTTAAGTAGGTAGAAGTATCCGTCACTTTGCAGTGCCTACTGTTAGTAAACTTTGACATTACATAGGGAGCTAATATTTCAAACTATTAGCTTCTAAAATACATTTTGTTATGAATTTCACATCCGAGGCTGATTTTTCCTTGTGATTATATAATATTGGTTTGTGAAAAGTTCAGAGATGTTAAAACCCATATTAATTACTCGAGATCATATCTTATCCAAAATTTCATTACAAAACAATTGGATTGACATATTATAGTTGAATAGATTCAAATGTTTGATGAAATAGTTCATTATTTCTGTGTAATTTCAATTCAAAATGGAACCAGTGAACCAATTTGGATCAAAATTAAATTTCAGTGATAATAATCACATAAATATGAATGACCGAAAAGGGGATAGAGAATAAAATTTTGTGGCCTCACATAAAAGTTGTCCTAATTTTGTTGTTGCAATCTGTGGATGTGTAGTGGTGGGCTGAGGCTGAAGCGTGACATTACAGAGTATGGCGAGTTTGTTCGTAGCTTCAATGCTCCCTCTATTGATGAGAAGTTTGAATTGCTTGGCATGTATGTTAAATTTCTCTCTTTATTTGTATAGGAACAATTTTATACTAACCCTTCAAATCTGGTAATATATTCTGCAAAATGAGGGATCATCTTCCTCTCTAAAACTTGATGAATATTACTAAATATGCTCCCAGTTTCTTCACATATATCCAAATTGCCCTCTTATCTTTGTCATTGCTGTAAGAATAAGAGGCGGCCTTTTGGGTATATTTGGGGCAACTTTGGGAAGGTTGGGCACATGAAATAATCTAAATGTTTTCCAGGACGCATACGGGTGTGGGTGATACTTGGGACTTTGCAGAGATACACACAAAGTTGCATGTAATGTTATATAATAATGTTGATGATCATAATGATAATTTTGTGGCTAACTGCAACTATGAACTTTCCAGTTTGGCTAATGTCTTTATTGTGGCGCCTGAAAGCCTTGCCTCACTATTTGAAGGAACACCAAGCATCAGGAAAGATGCAATGAGGTACTTTATAATCTTGTCTTTTGTCATGCTAATTTATAATACAAATACATGGTGAGTAGTACACGTTCATTGTTTGCAAGGTGTATGTAATGTGACAATACATTCCTCTCTTAGAATGCTTAGTTTTTTATTTCTATCCTTCCAGAGCAAGTTTATCTTTCTATATGCTAAATGTGTATCTTATTTCAGGTTTATCCAACTGAGGGATGATTACAAGACCGCCAAGATTGCATCCATGTTGAATAGCATCATGGCTGAATCTTAGTTTATCATTTGTATTACTTTTGGGTGCATTGAGTACTATATGGTTAATTTTTTTTATTGGTTTTATTTTATTTTCCTTGAGAATTTGTTTTATTCCTAAAGTTTTGTAACAGTTGGGGGGTGCCGGATGAGGAAATCGTGTTGTATATGTTTGTGTAGACTCGATGTTAGCTGACCTCATAAGTCATTAATATTATTACCTAGAAATTGTTCTCATCAATAAGCTCTGTACCATACATGGAACTATTTGGACTTGAATCTGTCACATAGCAGTTCACCGAAGCATTTTTAATATTTTACCAATCAACACAATGTTGAATGCCAAGTGTCACTAGACTTCTATTTATTTGGGAATTATCTCCAAAGGTCCCACCGCAGTATATCTAATATTATTTTTTTCACATTCATTTTCTATCAAACGTAATTAAACTTTAACATCATGGTTTAGAACCAAAGCCAGGAGGCAGCTACTTGTGAATGCAAAGAGGATTATCACAACTGAGCATGTATTCTAATAACAGTTTCAATATACCGAGTGTATATAAACCTTTGCATTTTATTAATTGTGATTGCCACTTTTTCACGTTAATAGGGTTCCCATTCATAAATGGTACATTTCGCTAGCCCTTTATTTTGGGGTTAAGCACTTGACAATATAATGGAAGCTGATGCCTTCCCTAATCAAAGTATTAATTGATTTCATGACTCTTATATTTTTGTACGTACTTAAAACAATTTTGCTCGATTATTCATGCAAGAATCTTATTTACTACTGTTCTGTTTCAGGAGTGGAATTACAAACTAACTTCCAATTCAAAATCTGCTGTCCTCACTGAAGTATGTCGATTTGTTCTTAAACAGGCAACTCGACCTTAAAATTTTGGTATAAGAGAATCTACAGAAATTTGGTTGACATTGATTGATTTTAAGGGTAAGTGGAATATTTGTTGAAATTTAACATTGTGCGACGTACTAGATCAATACAAGTGGGGTCCACTTTACTTTTATTTCTGCCTTTTGCCTTTTTCTTACATTTTCCCTTTTGCATTTGTGCGCAAGTTAATTTCATAAAGATGTCAGCGAGGCTGCCTCTACTATCGAAAATAGTACGTCACCTTCAATTCAACAAAAAAAATCTCTTTAATGCTACTAAGAAAAAAAAAAATCAAGCACATATATCCTTTTAATGCTCTCTGCAAGCAAACCAATAATTATAGAAGTCGACTCTGTTACATTTCAAAATTAGAAAGATATATTACTTGTAGTTTCCAATTCCTTAATTACCTCGTAAACATTCCCCAATAATTTTTTATCATTTTTTTAGAGAAAAAAAATGAATAATCAAGTATCCACCTGCTCGATAGCGTGTAGTCAAGTGTGCATTGAATAATAATCAAATATACAAAAGAGTTCAGAGAAATAGTTTGAAAGATTAAAACACCTGCTGACTGCAGTCAAAACACATTTTGATCTGGTTAAAATTATGTGACACCTGTCAATAATTAAAAGTTGCAATGCTGAGAACAAGGAAAGATAAAGAAGGTGCTGAAAATGTGCAAATTCTCTTGCTTCATCAAGAGTATTAGATTTCTGTTGGCGAGACAGGTTAACTATTTTAGTCACTTTATTAATTAAAGTGTTACGTATGATTGCTAGTAATGATAAAGCAGAAATAAATTTTCTATATGAAGTAATTGATCGAGCGAAAGAGCATATTAAAAAGAATGCCAGTGTAAATCAAAACAAAATAGTGAAGAATAATTGATAACAAAAAAAAAAAATACTTCATCGATACATACATGCAGTAAGTATAACATTTATGTATCAATGAAGTGTTTTTTTTTTCATATGTTATCAATTATTTTTCACAATTTTTTATTGTGTTTTACATTAACATTTTTTAATGTGCTCTTTTGATCGATTAATTACATCATATAAAAACTTATTTCTATTTTATCATCACTATCAACCATACGTAGTAGCACTTTAATTAGTGGCTCAAATAGTTGAACTGTCTCGCCAACATAAATTTTCAACACTTTCTTTATTTCTCATTGTTCTCAACATTACAACTTGTTCAACCCAATTCGACTTGGGATACATATGTAAAAATGTGTCTTTAAATATATATGCTTAACAATATAATTAAATTTTGTTACAAAACATGATGCAACTCCTAATTGTTGGTATAACTTCATGCATCAAGTTAAAAACCTACATATGATTATATTTATAAATAGTACAATTTTGTGCCTCTTGTACTGTGAAAGAAAAAACTTAAGATGTTGTATAACAAAATACTTAAGTAGAATAAATATGATTTTAATGGCGAAAATAACTAAGATGTTATATAACAAAATATGGCTTGACACATAACTAAAGCCAGATGCTGTATAACAGAAAATATGATCCTTAATAAAAGATGAAAATTATAAATAATAACTAACAAATACCTCAAAAACTTTGAATAATAAAAGACGCGTGGCTATAATTTTATGATATTGCATAATTTTAACTTGCAGCAAAGAACTACTTTAACTCACCAGCAAAGAAGAAAAGGATATGATTATTTTTTTTAAACAAAAGAATTGATTATTGTGATTAGTTCAATTCTGCTGCAATTCTTTAAGAATTCCAAGAGCCTGCTTTTCCATATTCAATTATTAATTTTTTTTAGATTCGTGCATAAAATTCGCTTTTGAGATTCGTGCATTCTAAAATATTAATGGTTGAATTTGGAAAGCAGGCACCCTGCAATTCTTTAAAATCACAGCAGATTTATTTCCCATTTGTATTACTCGGGAAACAATAATAGATACATGCTATTGCAGTACTAAACGGCCCCCCCTAAATGAATGGAAATATTAATTTCTACTAGGTTTATTGGTATAAATAATATGTTATGAATTAGAAAAGCATAAAAATATAGCTTTCGAAACTTTACGGATCAAAATAAAAAAATAAGTCATATTTTAGAAACCATTTGTAACTTGGCAGTACTAAACTGCCTCCCCTCCCTCCCTATACAAAGTTCTGGAGGACAGCCTAAAATTCTATTAATAGAATAAAGAACTTATTAGCGCAACAACATTCCAAATGTAAATTTTATTTTATTTTTTTAGAAAAAAATGGAAAATTACATGACCATATCAAAAAATTAACATCCTTCATCAAGTTTAGGTTTCCATGCCGTCACACCAACAAGTACCCTTCCCTTCCAACCCAGGAGGAGCCAATTATCATCTTCTTCAATAAAATATCGCTTATCATAAACATTTCTGACCAGATTACTATATTCTTTCACTATGTCTGGATCCACTGGTAATTGTTCAAAGCCGGCTCGTAGGTTCCTGCGTTGCCACTGCTTAGGGGACTCTGGTCTCTCTATCCAGTCTGACCCCTCACATGCTACAATATTGACAATTTCATGTACAATATCAGTTACAAGATATATAATTTCTGGTAGCTGCCTCTGTTTATTTCCACGTGGAATTGTTGTGTCTAGTAGATCAAAGGTCACAGAGTAAGTTGACAAGACCTGCCTAAAGCGGGTGAGGAAGTAGGAGCTGTATGATATGCACAACTCTCCTTGGATGAAAACTTGGGGTTTGATTTGCCGAATGAGTTTGAGAACTCGATTTCTCGGACTATCAATTTCAAATGATTCATCTTTTACTTTCTTGAAGCGAATCATGCTATTTACGATAACCACTTCATCATCATTAATATTAAGATCCTCAATATGAATCAATTCCCACTGTGAAGCAATTGCTTTATACTCGAAAGGTACGCTAAAACTTCTAGCATACTCTCCAAACCTTCGTCCCATATCTTCTACCCGTTTAGCAGGGCGAAACCCAGGCTCAGGAAATTCTATACCAGTAATTCGAAGTTGAGGAGGTCCGCCTTCCCTTTTAGCAAGAGCTTGGATTAGAGATGGCCACTGAAAGCCATATCTAATACCTAGATCAATTACATGCAGTTTTCTGGCATTCTTTGCCGCATTAAGAATATTGTGGTTAGAAAAACAGTAATACACCCTTGCAAATGGAGTTGCTTTCAAGTACAAATGGTAGGCCTTAAGGATGGAAATGTCTGGAATGCTGACTCGTTTAGCAATAAGTCCATGATAATACTCCTTTCCGACACCAGCCAAGCGAGCTTCAAGTGCATCAGCAAGCACAGACGCAAGCCTTTGGATCCCATTTTCACTAGGAGAGGATTGTATTCTTATCTTGCTTAGTAGCTCCTGAGCTCTACGCAGATCATATATAGCTACTGCCTCAGAACAATGGATAAGTAGTGTGTAAAGATCAGTATGATCCCTTTGGATTTCTGCTATATAGCTTGAGCTTGCTTCTTTTTGCAAGATTTCTCGTAGACCCAAAATTTCTTCTTTCATGTGGTCCTCTCCATGGTCAAGCAATACTTTATCATAAATATCATCGGTATTGGGCTCTTCAGAGTATATCATGGACATTTTGCGGTTTGGCCCCTCTAAAGTATCCAAGTCCCTGTAATTTGAGCTCCTTGTAATCATGGACGTGGACTTCCCCCTGACATTTCCCTTTTCAACTGATTTGAAACCTACTGAGTTTTCATCTTTCACCTCAGCATTATCCTTAGAAATCATCTTCTCTTCAATATCAGTAGCAAAAAAGTTGATACGTGGAAGGAACTTCAATCCTTCTTCAATTCCTTTATAGAATTCCATGATTGGTATTCTCTCTACCCATGTGTCATGAGTGAAGATCTTACTTGTTGAATTGAAGATAGCTTGAGCTTTTGAAAGGCAAAACGTGGAGCTAATGTCTGCTTCTGATTGGCAAGGAGCTACCAGTTGTTTATCTGGAGAAAGTGGGTACTTTTGCCCAAGGATTTCATAGAAGGGCTTCTCGATTTCCCGAAGAGCAGCCTCATCTTTACAAGCGGTAATGCTTAATTCATCTATTTCTTCTTCCAATAAATACCTGCTTATGAAATCCAGTGTTGGGTCCATCAGAAAAGCTTGCTCACCTGTGTTCAGCACAAGATTATTATTTGGTTATTTTCAGGGTAAATTTGTGTATCATTTGTGGAATATGTGATGTTTCATGAAATGGGGTTCATCCAAGTCGAAAAACCAAGTACTTTTTCTCCTAGCCAAAGTTATCACACCTGGAGGTTGAGTGGTTTGTTTGATAAAATTGATTTGGGAGTTATAAATTCAACTAACCAAATTCAGTGCATATATATTTTGTGGATGAGAAGGGTTCCAATACCTCATCATATCTCGTATTTTATATATTCGTTTTCAAAGTCAAAATTAACGATCCGAACCACTCAACATGATATTCATACTAAAATATGCTTGATGATGAAATTTTATAATTTTTTACTATTTTTTAAGATAGGTACAAAATTACAATTTTTAAATGGTCCAGAAACAGTGATTTTGTACCTATCTTAAAAAACAATAAAAAAAAATTTCAAAAATTATAAAATTTCATTCCCAAGCATATTTTAGTATGGATATCATGTTGAGCGGTTCGGATCGACAATTTGAACTTGGAAAAGAAAGATATAAAATATGAGTTATGATGAGATATGAAAGGCACAAGGAATTGGATCGGTGAAGAAAAAGTTTGCAGTGCACAACTAGAGAAGATTCCAAGTATAAATACATGCAAGTTCAATTGAAAAATTGTGCGCATATCCTGCAACAGTTTTGAGCTAAAACTATCCTCCTTTTAGTTCCTGTTAGCAACAAAAGCATAACCAAACGTTATGATAGCAGATCAATATCCTCTTTTTATTTTTTTATTTTTGTTATTAAGTGTATGACAGAGAATTTCTACTACATCCATATTTAATTTAAAAAAAAATTAGATATATATCCATTATAACTTCTTAAATTATATATTTCCCCATCAAAACTTCAAAATTAGTTATTTTCCCATCTAAACTTATTTTTTTAATATCTCCATTTTTTCTATTTAATCATTTAAAAAAAACTTAATATTAGTAAAAATTACAATGACCATTTTACCAAACCTTCAAAATACTGTGTCGCTCGCTAACCCTTCCCCTTGTCTTCTAAGCTTTACCTGCTCCTCTCCTCTCCTCTCTCTCCTCTCTCTCTCTCTCCCTTCTGTGCCAGTTCTCCTATGAAGACCGAAAAAAATTATTCCCTCCATCTTTTATATTCCGAGTGTTTCTCTACATTTGGTTTCCGAAAAACAAATCACACAAATACATAGTGGATCAACCTAGCATTTGAAAGGCACAAAGTCTCTTCTCAGCCATGTATTATCTTTGCAAAATACTTCACTGACACTAGTCCATCAAAATGCTAACTGATAATCTATTATCTGAGCAGTTCATTAAAAAAGTTTTTCAAATAGCACATATTATCTACTGGTACAATCCAGAGTATATAGTTGGTATAGGAATAGTAGAGTCCGGAATATATAAAAGTTGCATTACCTGAAAAAATTCCAATAAAAGCTGACTTTTCTAAAGTAAAATAAATAACCAGTATCCCAACGATCAGGAAAAAATATCAGATGAATAAGCTGAGCTAAATTGATTCTTATCCTTTTTTAAAAGGAACAGTTGGTTATCTGCATTGCTAGAGAAATATTTCATTGGTTGAATCATGCTTGTCATTGCAACACCATGCGGGATAGAGTTGATGAGTACATGCAACTGTAGTATACTAGTATGTAAATGAAAAGATGCAACCAAGTACACTTACAGATACAAACATGATACTTCTAGTAAATACTATTTCCATTGATTCAACGTTTACCAGTTTCAAAATGATAGAGACGAAGTTTGGCCTAAAAATATATACCACCTCTTTTGGAAAGACGAAAGTTCTTCCATTGTTTTTCATGGATGAAATGTCCCTCTTTCACCCTCTCTTTATCCCTATAAAAGGTAGTGAGCACCCTTACTGAGAAGGGGCAGGGAAGGATGGAGATAACCTATTCTTAATTTGAATGTAAGAGTAATATGGTCATTTTTATTTTTACTGGTATTAAATTGTGCTTTTAAATGATTAAAATAAAGAAATGGGATACTAATAAAATAAGTTTAGATAGGGAAATAACTAATAAGTTGAGGTAGGGAAATATCTAAATCATCAAGTTATGATGGGCATTTATATAAATTTCTCTTTAATTTATACTGACAAATCGGAGATCGAGTACACGAATATTTTTGATACAACAATTACGAAGCCCTTTATTAGTATCTTATTTTCTTAAATATGATGGTTTCTCTAATTGCCCACCTGCACGCACCCGCTCTTCACTTACATCACATGAGAATCACGATTACGTAAAATGACAAAGAGGTTAATAGAAAGCCTTAGGCAATCAATTCAGGTAAATTTGTTTGATAAATATCTGCATATAGTTGTCGTCCATATGATTGTAATTAGACTTATGAGGCCGGTAAAGATATATACACTAGACACAAGGACTTGGTGCCACAAAATTGTCACTAAATACAGGAAAGCCCAAACACACACACACACATATAAAGGTTGGCTAAGCTCAAAATGTTTGTTCCTAGCCTCAGGAACAAACAATTCGGTTCTCCAGTTTTCAAAGTCCAAACGGTCGATCTAAATATACAGTTGTTTAATCTATATTAAAATGTGCTTGGAGACCAAATTTTATATTTTTTGGAATTTTTTTACTATTTATTAATATGGTTTGAAAATCGATGTTTTTCAATGGTGCAGAATTTTAATAAAAATAGCGATTTTCAAACCATCTTAATAAATAGTAAAAAAATTCCAAAAATATAAAATTTGGTCTCCAAGCACATTTTAATATAGATTAAACATCTGTTTGTTTGGATCGGCCGTTTAGACTTTGAAAATCGAAGAACCGAATCATTTGTTCATGAGACTAGAAACAAATGTTTTGAGCTTAGCCAACCTCTTTATATATATATATGGAGTGTATATATATGGAGCCGGACACATAAAAATATACATGGACACATGTTTTTGTCAATGTGCATCTTTTTTATATATTAGGTGAGGCAAAATTCCCCATTTATATTGGTTACAAGCACACTTTGTGTTCTCTTTGTCAATTACCATGGTTGAAGAGAAATTTATAACAGCCAGGTGGGACTCTGCATCTCTGGCTAAAGAATTATTAGAAAAAAAATCTAAAAAAAGGTGAGATGCTAGAATCTATTAAGCCTCGAACTCCAAAATAATAACCAGACCAACGATACAAACCAAAAAAAAAAAAAGGATTAAATAAAATTCTAGTAAATAGAAGCATTTTACCTCAACAGAAGTTCCGTTTGTTTTGATCGGATGGACTAAAGATTTTGTCACGAATCTCAAAGCAAAATTAATACTGCCTCTCCATCATCCCGAGCACTCACCAGTTGAGAGCAAATTTGGGCCTTCCGATCAGCTCCGCACAGCTCCATGCCACAAAACTCGGCAGAGGATACTCGTCCCAGGGTGGTTAGGATGAAGCAGCGGAGAAAGCTGGAGTCCGGGGTGGTTAGGATGAAGCAGCGGAGAAGGCTAATTGGTTTTGTATGATATGGGGTCAAGGCCTCAAAGGTGGCAAATTGGTTTGATTCTTTGGTGGTGGGGCCTGCGGTGGAAAAAATAGGAGAGGATGTGTGTTCTGAGCAAATTTTCCATTTTGGTTCCGAAGCTTAATTCAAATATTTTATTACATAGTCTCTACCGATCGAGTTTCGGACTTGGAAAACCATATTTGTAAAAAAGTCATGAAAAATCTTACAATATACCAAGTTGTGATTATACAAGGTTGTAACTTTTAATTTATCACTGAACAGGTGCCGTGGTTTTGTCAAGATTATTATTCCTGTGATCGATGAAAGTTTCACTGACAAACGAGTCCTAAAAACTAGATCACAGGAAGCCGCATTTTAAATATAAAAAGCCATATATTAATTATAAAATTTTATAGAAAATTAAGTTATTGAAGGTCACACAAAAATCATGAAGTGTTTTCTGAAATTCACGATTTAAATGAGTTAATTAATTGAAATAAATTTTAAGTTTCAAATTTTAATTGCCCGATTTTGTGAAGTCACAAGAAATCATATCACATTAATTTTTTTTTTGTAGTTCTAATTAATTGTAAAAAGTAAACAATCTGTTTATTATTTGGCGCCCTTTTAATTTCTACAATGATCATCATACTATATTTCAGTTGTCAACATATGCATGCCGCAAAAAAATCATGATTATATGCATGCAACTCATTACGAGAGTGAATCAGTACAAAAATAGATTTATTATTAAGAACAAATTGAGAATTGAGAAATGAATTATTTGGTTTCGGTTTGGTGGGGTTAAAAGTTCATGATTCGAAAATAATTCGGGTATAATTCAGAAATTATTCGAATCAGAGATTTCAGTCCCACAAAAGAGCAAAACAAAAAAAACAAAAAGGTTCTGGAAAAATTCGCAAATAATTCGTAAAATTTGAATTTTTTTTGTAAAATTCACGAATAATTCGGTCAAAATTCTGTCAAGTGAATAATTTGGAGTTCAGTTTAGTATAAAAAACAAATAATTCATAAATAATTTGTAAATTTTGCAACTATGATTAAGACTCGTTAGACCAACAATTTTTTATCTAGAAGAAACTCACAATTAAACAATACAAAAATCAACGTAGATTAGATTTGATTTTTGACTAGCTACGGGTTTTAGTTTTACTGGTGACTTTGAGTGGTTTCTCATAAATTCCATTCACACCGAACACCATGTAAGTTGTAATATTAGAAACCTGGTTTTAACAAAAACAGCACAGCACTACGCGCAAAAGCAAAACAGTACACTACTAAAGAGGTAATAATTCGGAGACCAGCTGTGAGCGAGCACTAATTAAACATAAATATTGCCGAAATTTTTATTAATAAGAAATTAAATAAAAAAATATCGGCTTTGGGAAGGTTTTGCATAGATTTGTAAAAGTAGAAAAAAACGTGATTGTTTATAATGTCTTCTAGACGTTATAGACAACAACGGTCAGATTAGCAAAATTAGTTTAAAGCTAATTAACGCAAAAAAAAAATCTAGCCGTTATAGTCTATAACGGCCATATCTTTTTTCTGTAAACGCAGTTGAGAAAAAACAAAAAAAAATAGAATGTTTACTTGGACGTTCTGGTCTATAACGACCAGACTTTTTTTTCGCGCTAATCATATTTCGCTAATTATGTCGTTGTAGTCTATAACGTCAAGATGATGTTATAAACAATTACGTTTTTCGTACTTTTCAAATTATATGTGAAAAAGTCGATTTTTTTATTTATTTTCTTATTAATAAAAATTTCGGTAAATATTGTATCCATGACCTCATACAATTGTGTAATTCATTTATTTATTAAGCATAAACGTAGAGGTTTAATCTTTATATTCTATAAATCAAGACATTAGACAGTTAGAAACCGCAAAAATAAAAAAGTGAAGGAAATGAAATAAAGTGTCAAAGAATAAAAGAAATAAAAATAAAAGTAAGACCTAAGTAGATTTTGTACAAAAGACAGAGAGGAGGCAATATACAATTTCTAACTTGTCCAATATATGAGACCCAACTCCTATATTCTTTTATTACTTCAGCTGTTATCTGTCTATGTTTGTGTCTTTTCTGCGAAGATTTACGTGCATCTTTCCCTCTAGATTACAAAGGCTATGGTCAATTGCAATTTTCTTGTTTTCTTGTCTGGTGTTTAGAGAATGGATAGTATGTACTGACCATTTGGGGAATTGACAATTGGTGAGCCGAGGCATCCGTCTCTGTAAATCTCTTTTCACTAAGACAGTATAGTGACAGTACTGAAACAAGTGTCGGACTGTTTCCTATGCATTTTTGCACAATATGCATCTGTTAGCCATGCATCATAAAAACAGTTCAGCTAACAAAACAATTTATTTTGGAGACGAAAACACAAAAACAGGACAGAAGTGTTTTTTTCAAGTTCCCCAGCATACATCATTCTTTATTAATTTATTCAGTATTTACATAATACACTATCTTCTTCGCATGTAAATCTGCAGACAAATTTCATTCCTCCGGCTCAGGTTTTTCAAAGAGCTTCTTCTTCAGCCAATCAAAAGGCTACCAAAAAAAATTAAGAAAAAAAAAAAGGAAAAGTGTTAGCTGAAAATTTTGTAAATACACAAATTTAATGGTCCAAAATGTTGGTTCTGACATATATCTAGGGTCCCGAATACAAATTTCCATATCACAAGTTGTCGCAACTTTATTCCAAAATTCAAATAATGAACCAAGTTATCGGCTTTGTTCTACAATAATAATGATAGATGCACATTAATTCAAGTTTTGTAAATGTTGAAATCCATTTGCATTTTCTACATTAAAAAAAAACTTAAGTAGGAATGCCTTGGTAGTTGGTTGGAATAAGGTTATTGAAAATCTTGATCTTATCATCCTCATGTATAAGAGGATGGGCATATTTGTGGAGTTTGGACGTGTCCAATATCGCCAATAACAGAGATCGAATTCATCATATTTTGATTTTTCATATCTTGGAAATATTCAAAATATTAATGCACAATCTATTACCAACAATTTCTGAGTTCTGACAGAACACTTAAAATCATAATAACCTATATATTTCGGGCTGTCACTTCCAATTATATTCATTTTAAAATTTTACCATATTTTCTCCATTACTGTGCTGTAATAGAATCCATGTTTAAAATTTATTATGAGTGTGTTTGCATGAAGGTTTGGATTAATGAGAATAGTGAGCTAACTGAAATTTGGGATAGTGAACTAATTCAATTTTTAGTTGGGTTAGTAAAATAGCATGCTAATTCATAAAAGACAAATAAAGAATAGTCTCTTTTTGCTAAATAGTAATTGAGAATAGTCGCTAATCCAAGTTAGCACTATTCTTTGCCTCATCTAAACGTACCCTAATAGTCATCCAACAACTCTGCTCAGTTCTTAATACCAGAGAGGGAGACAGAGAGAAGACCTGAACAAGCCAGAGAGCGGTAACGGCAGCAGCAGTGCTCCATCCAACAGCCGCAAAGATGTCATCAGTCTGTGGTCGACGGTGCAGACGCAGTGACTTGAACAGCCCGGCACTGCCGTGCACGCTAGGCATTTTCAAATTTTATTATAAATTTGAAAATAACTAGATGAATTTTCAAATGCCGGAAAGAGAAAGGAAAGAAAAATTGGGGAGGGAGAATGGGAGTACCTCTTGTAAGTTGGAACGAGATGGAATAAAAGTTTGGCATATGCCGTTTTCCATGTTCACAGTTGTTGCTCGATGTCTCTAGATGTCCCTGTAACCTGTTTGTCTGTTTTGATTATTTATTTTTGCTTGCGTCAGCAAAAGGCTGCATATTAATATATTGGGGACAAATTTTCCAATGTAACCCCCGAAAACATTGAAATAAAACTAGCATAAATTTCTCACTTTTTCTTTTTCCCAAAATCTCTAATTTTAAGCACTTCGCACTAGCAAATATTTATTTTCTGAATACCAAGCAATAATATTATACAAAATATATATTGAACAGCTCATAATTGTGAATACCACACATCATGAACAGTTAAATATATAATGTTAAATTAAGTAATAAATTTAACAAAAAGAAATACTAGCGTTTCTCATAAAAAAAAAAAAAATAGGAAAAGAAAACCACTCTTGTTGTCAGTGTGTTATACCACACCATCCACACTACTCTTTTCTTCAAGCAGAATGGAAGATTATCCTAGCGACAAAGAAGCTTTTAGAAGTAATATCATTTAACTTCCTCAAATAAAAAAAGAATTGGATTCCCTGGCGTCCTGGCCTCATATTTAAGTACATAATAACTTCTACATAATTCAGAAGAAAAAGAAAAAAAAAATTCCTCCTAGAGAGAGTTGGAGAATCTCCTACCCTTCAAATCATGATCCTCTCCATTAATCTTGGCCGGGTTTGGCTTCCTTCTACCCTTATCAGGTCCCCCGATAACACCCCAAGTATTGAACTGCCTTTGCCGGGCCCGGGCCCGGTCCTTTTCCTCCTCAGACTTGATTGAAAAACAATATGGGCATGAAACCCCGTACTCCCATTCTGGTGCCTTCATGTCTTCATCGCTAACAGGTTGCTTACACCCATAACAGAGCTTGTATGTACCAGGTACCATCCCATGTTCAACCGAGACCCGTTTATCAAATACAAAACACTCTCCTTCCCATAGACTTTCACCTTTTGGCACTTCTTCCAGGTATTTGAGTATGCCTCCCTCCAAATGGTAAACCTGCAGGAAATAAATGCAACATAAGTTTCAACTAGAAGTATGGTAATTACTGCTCAGCTATTACTATACAAGAATTGGCTTTTCCACAAAAAAAAAACACTGAAAAAGAGAATGGAATCTCACAAGTGTATCACCTACCTCTTTAAAACCTTTGCTGAGGAGAAAACTGGAGGCTTTCTCACACCTAATTCCACCAGTACAATACATGGCAACACGAGGCAAGCTCTTCTGTTTTGTAATCTCAGATTTTGTGTCAACTGTGTCTGCAGTTTCTGATTCCTTGGATTTTTCCATGTCAAACTGCTCGTCAACCCAAGTGGGAAATTCCCGAAATGCATTGGTACATGGGTCAACTGCCCGTTTGAACTTACCAATGCGGATCTCATACATGTTGCGCACATCTATCACCACCTGCTTGTCAAAGCATTAAATGTTGGGATTTACTCTTCGCATACAAAGATATATTAAGAAGTTAATAATAATGAGCACTTACAGTTTCTGGATCGCTGATCAATTCATTCCAGTCTCTTGGCTTGACATACTTTCCAACCATTTTGGTTGGTAACACACTTGGATCTCCAAAAGTCACAATCTATCAATGCCATACAATAACATGATATTAACACCACAACAATAATGTTAAGCACATAACAGAAAAGAAAAGCAACAACATATGCACAATGCTTGAGGTGGTAAACTGTTGACCCAAACCAAAAACTTCTTTAAGTATAGTAACCTGATATCTCTGATAAATAAATTGAAAGTAATCACAACTAGAATCATCTGACAACCTGACAAAACTGTAACTTAAGTCTAACTAACATGAACTTGAGCCAGCCAGAACCCTGAAAACTAGACCCAATAATGACCAAACATGAAACAAAAGATATTCAGAACCATTTTCTTGGTATTAAGAACCAAAAAAGGTCAGAATTCCTGACCCATGCAACTCAAAACCAAGAACGTAACAACCACCATACCTCAAACTGATCCAAACCCGGTATAAGCCATACAGAAGAACTAACATCCCAAAACTAACTAAAGTCAATCAACATAGTTACCATCGACTCAAAAACTAAATTTGAGTGAAATCTGCTCAGCACCCAAGCCAGGCCAGACAGTTGCCACCTCTATTATTAGAGTTCAAATTTCTTTGAAAGAAATCATAACACAATTTTATTACCTCCTTTTTCAACTTGACACGCACATGGTCCCACCGAAATGGGGCGTCATCGCCAGCTCCAAGAGGAGAACTGCTAGTGTGGCCATGGTGGATAGCCTCATCCTCTGGTGTAACGGGCGATTCCACCATTCTCAGCCCCTTCAGCCGCTTGTCAGACTGGATGAAGCTCAGAACTCTCTCTACTGACTCCCGGGTCCCACATATGCTCCCATTTATCCCCTCTGGTGCCAAGATGATTCCTCCTGAAACACGCTGTTAAACATTCCATTTGTTGCTTAATTTTTTTGAACTAGAAACGACGTAAATAATAGCTAGGTATACATATATTGGTGGATCATTTACTCACCACTTCCTCGCAGAGGTCTTTCAATGGCTTCCTCATAGAAGCATGGTCCGGGAAATCAGCGAAGCGGTAAAAAGAAACCACCACGAGAGATGGATGACCTGACTCGTTTAATCCCGATTCGACGGTCGTTCTTGCTGCAGCACTCGGAATTTTAATCGCGGAGCTCGGGAAATGTAGAGGGTTTTGCAATGGAGAGGATTTACAGTCGGTCGTGGCCATGGAATGAAGGGACCGAGGTAGTGGCGAGTAGTTCAGAGGAGGGCGAGAGAGTGTTCGGAACAGAGCAGTTGCGGCCGCCGTACAGCGGCTGAAGCGGAAGGAGTACTTGGTAAAGGAGAGAAACGGGGGGTGCAGTGGTAGGGACAGAGCCATATTTGCCCATGATAATGCTATGTGCTGCCGTTGGTTAAAGGTCAATGCCAGAACAACTTGTTTCTTTAACAGTGATAATGGGCTGTACTTGGGTCTCGCCAGGCCCAATTTTTATACAAAGCTGGGTTTAAACTCTTCGGCCTGGTTTTTTCTGTGTTTTTCTTTCCTATATTTAGAATGCGTTTAGTATTCATTATTTCTTTTTTTTTAGGAAAAATTTTCTGTGTGCCCATCTAATTTTGAAATAGCCAATGTTCCATCAAATCACCATAATATCCAATATCCCCACAAAAAAATAACTGTCTTTTATTCTCTCCCCTTTTATTTATTTTATCTTTTATTTAATGGTTTTAAAATTTTAACTGACCAATATGCCCTTTATTCTAAAATGGAGATGTCCTGTTATTATCTTCGTTTTAATCTGGCACGATCTCAAAACAGATCTCTACAGAATTTCTTAATTACGTTAAAACAACAATACTCAATCGCAATTATGGAGACTAAGAATGAAGAAAAGAAACTAAACTATGAGGGGAAGAAACATATTATTCTTACCGAAATTGTTGATCGTTAATAATCAACGAATTTCTGACTTAAAAGAAGCGAGGGAGGATTTTCTTTTCTGCTTTCTTCATTTGGGAAGGTGAATAGAGAGGAGAATTATTTCTTTTCGGAGGGTCTCGCTTCTAAGGATTTGGGGTTTTGATTGACTTTTTATATTCTATTATAAAAGTGGGAGAATACAAATTTGAACAAAACAAGATAGTAGGACAACGCACGACCTTCCTGTAAAGATGAACAAAGATTGGTTCAAAATGAAGCATGTCCAGGATATGGAGCTGGATAATATGCCTCAGGTTTCACTGACACAGAAAGCGCCAGCCAAAGGATTGATCTGTTTGTAAGTAATGCTCGGAAAAATAAGAGAGAATAACAAAGCAAACAGCATGACTGAGTTAGAAAACCCAAAACATGTCAATCTACACCAAGGCGTAAAAAATCTTAGAAAAAGATTGGTGTTACTGCGACCAACCAATGTCCCATATCGAGCGACCAATAACACTCACACAAGTGTCATTTATTCGGCTTACAAATGGAGGAATAACTGAAACTTCCAATGGACCGACCTTCACACAGAAGCGCATAACACAACCGCTACACTAAATTATATATATGAATATGTCTTCTTTTGAACTCTACTTCAGCGCTTTTTTCAATTTTTCTTTCAATATGCAAGTCATTTTTTTTTCTTCGCTCTATTCCATTGAACCCATTTGTCAAAATAGGAACAAGAACTGATTGAAGAAGTTGATATATACGCGCCGATATTTCCTCAACTCGTGAGGAAGTACCAGAAAACCCCTTTGGTTAAATATTCTCACTCGAAAAAGAGATCACCCAATAAATTAGCCGCGTGCCAAATGAATTTTAACATATCGTCTTCAAACCAATTAAGTATCAGTTGCTGGCTCATCATAAAAGTATCATTCAACAAAAAACTCATCTATATGCATTTTGTTTTCACACTCTCCAAGCCAATAATATGCAGAGACCCCTTGAGCACACTCAGGTACTGCAGTTCTTTTAACTCATGATCACCTGTTTGGATAGACATTGAAGTAGCAATGTCTTTTGCTTCTGAGACATTTGAGCTTCCCAATACCACCTGTTTGGATAGACACAAATCAAAATGTTTCAAGCTAATCAGTTTGCTCAAATCATCAACTATCATCACTGTTTACTCAAAGTTTCTCTTGCAGGTCTAGGGTTGAGGGTAGTAATTGCACTTGTTCAATCCTGACAGAGATATACCCTTCCAACTAAACATTTAAGTACATTTCCAAAGGATAAATTTTCATAATTCAAATTATGTATTTTTAAGGATCTTGATGGATTCGAACCATCATCCCCCTGAAGATTCAGGAACTCTGTCCGAATGTTTGAGCTAAAGATCCATCTCATCCTTTAACTTTAACTTAAACAAGTTTTTGCATTTATATATTGCTATGGTTTATTTTGGTTGATTATAAGTGCTTTGCTGGCACATGGTGGTACTGAATTTCATGAAATTTCAGATGATTACACCTCGCTTATGGTCTAAAATTTATAATTAATCATAGTTAGAAATCAATTTACCTCGGCTGTGCAGACCTGGTAAAGTAATAAAAGCACAAAATTTGCACAACCACATTTACGGTCTAAAAGTTAGAATCAGATCTCCGAATCCATTTGGCGTGCAAGATTTAATAAGGCCCACCACCTAACATTTCAAATATAATTTCATTATGAACTTGTCCAGTGAAAAATAGTTCTCAAAGATGTATGAAATGGTAGTAGTATAATTACCATTAGTATTCGACCAATTGTACGAGTTCTGATAGAACCAATTGGAGAAACCAAATTGCATCCCGTACCAAGTATCGCCTACTTCACATTTAACCCAAATTAGTCCAAATCGAGCATCAGATAAAATATAATCATGCAATTGAGCTTTCATAAGCTATAATGTTCAATTGTACCTCAATAGTAAAAAATTCCCAAAAATGTAACATTTGGTCTCCAAGCACATTTTACTTTTATTATGAAGATTGTGTTGAAAGGTTCGAATCGACTATTGAACTTTGAAAATAAAGATATAAATGAAAAGTAAAACATCATTTTTAATTCTCAAAGCAAGTTAGCTCCCCTCTCTTTCTATATATATAGAGAGAGAAAGAGCCGAAATTTTTATTAATATACAAATTAATAAATTAATTTAATAATCTATAATATTTTTATAAACAATTTGAGAAGTATCCAAACCGATGACAGTGTAGTCGGTTTTCGAAGGTCAAATCGATCACAAACTTGTCGGTCACAGAAAATTGAAACCACTGACAATGTCACCCATCCTAGAACAGATGACAAAATCATCGATTTCAAAAGATAGAACAAATGACAATGTCATCGGTTTTCATCCAAATTTAATTTAAAACAATTTTTCATTTGATTATTTTATTTATTTAGAAAATATTATAATTTTTTTTTATTAAAATATTAGAAATATTTTTATATATTTTTTTAAATTACATAGAATACCATATAATTTGATTTATTATAAAGACTTAAACAAATAACCCGGATAAATATTTTTCAGATCGGATTTTTCGTGGCTGTAAGAAAAATTAAAATATTTCTTTGTGTGTTATTGGAAAAAAAATAAAAATGCTCTGAATCTGAATTATTGATCCTGGTTCAAAAGTCACTTCTAGGTAAATATATAAAATATTATGGTCTTTCTATTTTTGAAAAAATAAAAATTTAAGAAAAAATTTCCGCAAAATTGTAATCATTACCAAATAGTGTTTTAGTATGAGTCGTTCGTTGTTTTAATATGATATAATTCTCGCATCAAAAAGTGTGCATTATGCATAAAAAATCGTGCATAAATATATTATGCAAAGTTTGTTCGCAGAATTGGTGTCATCGGTTCTAGCTTCTGAAACCGATGACAATGTTATCGATTTTGATAGATTTCGAATTTCATCATAATATTGTATAGATTGTTAAGTTTATTATTTCTTTTGTATATTAATAAAAATTTCGGAAGAAAGAGTTGGGCAACGGTACTTCGCGAAGTAAAGCGAGTGTTTTACTTCACGTCTATATCTTTAATTTCAAAGTTCAAAAGTCGATCCGAACCGTTCAGTTGATCTCCATATTAAATTGTGTTTGAAGACCAAATTTTACAATTTTTATAAATTTTAACTTTTTTTGTAAATTTTAAAATCACTATTTTTCAATGGTCTAGAATTATCTGACAAGAGAAATTTAGTACACATCTTAATAAATACTAAAAAATTCCAAAAAATGTAAATTTGGTCTCATAGCACATTTTAATATGAATATCATATTGAACGGTTAGGATCGACTGTTTGGACTTTGAAATCACAAAAATAACTTGTAAACTTTTGGTGTCAAGATGTGTCACCATAAAATGGTGTAATTGGATCCCTCCTCTATATATAGGGTTGGGCTACGTTGCTTCATGAAGTAAAGCGAGTGTTTTAATTCACACTCATATTTTGTAATTTCAAAGTTCAAAATATTGATCCGAACCATTCAAGTTGATCTCCATATTAAATTGTGCTTAGAGACCAACTTTTACATTTTTTGGAATTTTTTGAAATAGCTGTTTTTGATAGTCCATAATTTTTTGAAAAACAACGATTTTTAATTTTTTTTAAAGTAGTAAAAAAATTTCAAAAAATGTAAAATTTTGTCTCAAAGAACATTTTATTAGGGAGATCGTGTTGAACGGTTTGGATCGACTTTTCAGACAGAAACGAAGATATGAAAATGAAGTAAAATATGTCATTTAATTCGTGAAATACAATAACGCAACTCCGTGTGTGTGTGTTCAAGAAGAGTGAGGCAACAGTACTATACATAGCGCGGATTGATTTGTACTACATATCAATGTTTTTATTTTCGAAGTCTATATAATCGATCTGAATCATTCAACATGATTTTCATATAAAAACTGTACTTGCAAACTAAATTTTAGATTTATAGATTTTTTTAGATATGTAGAAAATCACAACTTTTGAATGATCTAAAATCTTAATATCAAGAGATTTTCTATCTATCTTAATAATAATAAAAGCATTTACAAAATGTAAAATTTGATATACAAGTGCATTTTTCATTTGAAAATCATGTCGAACATATTGATTGTTTGAACTAGGCTTTACTTTTTTAAGGGCATGTTCGGCTGCAGCTTGGGAACGGGAATGAGCACAGGAATGGGTGAATAGTAAACAGCAGGTTACTGTTCACGCGGGAAAAAAATTTCAGTTGAACAGAATTTTTTTTCCCGCGTGAACAGTAACACGCGGGATTGCAGCCAAACAAGCCCTTAGGACGTGTTCGGCTGCCATTGTTTCCGTGGGAAAAAAAAATTCACTCAGGACTTGTTCGGATGTTGAGGTTCATAATAGGAATGGGTGGGTTTTGAGGTAATTGGGTTTCTAATACCCATACATTCTTCCCATATTCTTTCCAATGCAGTGTAAAATGGTGGGAAAATGAAAATTGAGTCTGACTCGATTATTTTCCCAATTGTGCTGTCTGGGTCTCTCTCTCTTTCTTGACTTTTCCTCAGTTGCGCAAGAGAAGGTACAAATTTTATTAATGTTCACCTTTATATATAAACAATAGGCCACGTGTTCTTCCTTCTTTTTATATTGCAACTTGAGTATTGAATGCAAAGGGACTACATGTTCATCTTATTATAAATTTCTTATTTAATTATAAAAAATATTTATATATTATAAAATAATAAATAATAAGAAATGTTATGTAATTATTTAATATATATATATATATATATATATTTATTGTATTATTGGTAGTTGTATTGATAAAGAAAATTATATAATATCAAATATTTTAGAATGACAAATAAGATTTTTCTCATTTAATCATATGATACATCCGAACACTCAATTCAAAACATTTCCATAATATATCCCGTACGTACCCGTACCTGTGGGTTCTCATTATTTCAAAAGTGAGTTCCCATTCCCGTCAAATCCTATCCCGTATAATCCCGTGACATCCGAACAGGCCCTTAGAGTGAATTTTTTTTCCCACGAGAATAGTGTCTCGGCCATTCAAATTAGACTCGAACCCAAACTCATTCCCGTTCTCGCTTGACAACTGAACACGTCCTTTAGAGTCTGTTCGACGTCGCTACTGTGCCCATGAAAAAAGAGATAAGCACAATATTTAACCTGAATTTTTTTTTCTACAAACACATTAAAATTCAGTTCAAATACTGTGCTCATTCCCAATTCTCCAAGAGATGACGAACAGACCCTTAATAAATTAATATCAACTTTTAGGCAAGAAGCATTCAAAAAAGTACAAAAGTACTTCAATCATCTAGCATTACAAAACAGTTAACAGTACCAAATAATTGAAGGGCATCGCTCTTATAAAATACTTGTCGTGTCTTAGAGTAAATATTCAACAACTTATTTTAAAGGTTAAAGTAATGTTTCATAAATAAAGGTTAAAGTAATGTTTCATGTGAGACAGGTCCCATAACTCGAATAAATAATTATTTGTGAATATGTAATATTGGATGCCTGATCTCTGTCTTTATTTAAAAAAAGAGTGATGTACAGAAAATGTACAGTGTAAATTTGTTTAAACATATCAGAGCCGTCCATTTAATTAAGGGTAAATTTGGTATTTCAATGTGTACCCCGTTAGTCTCGGGAACCCATTTTTACAGAGTAGTTTTTAGTGCGTACAGAGTTCGAATTTTTGATGGACCAAAATACCCCTGATCATCAGCGTTCGAATTTTACAGAGTAAATCTTCTGCCTTTGATGTAGGGGTATTTTGGTCCATCAAAAATTCGAACTCTGTACGCACTAAAAACTGCTCTGTAAAAATGGGTTCCCGTCTCTCTATGTACTCTGTTAGCCGTCTGTATACTGTAGCTCATCTCCACTCTTGATCCCTCGCTCTCTCCCCCTCTCGAAGCCGTTCGAGATCCGCCGCCGCCGCCTCATCTCCTTCTTGGTCTGGAGAACCGTCCTTAGATGAAAGATGTCGTCTCTAATCGACATATGTTCGGATCAAAGAAACTTTGGAGGTATCATGAATTTCAAAACTCATTAAACCCTATGGTGTACTCTTGATGTCGATCCAGCAACAATCAAGCATCTCTACTTTTAACAGGCTAGAGTGAGGATTGGTGCATGGTATCCTCGATCTGTTCCTTTCATTTGGATCAGGTATTGTGGCAGTTTTGGGGAGTGGTCTAGATATGACGTGACATTTGAGATTGAAGAGCAATTTCCTGGATTGATAATGCCTCGAAACAACAAGAAGCAGGAATTGACAGATGCAGATCCAAAACGTCCAGGTTCAGCTTAGAAAATCCAAAACATTTTCATGGGCTGAAGGGTGAAGTTAAATTAGCTAAGGTAAATTTCAGTTATCTAACATAATCAGATTTTCTTATCATTTTCCAAATTTTGGTGTTTTGAACATAATATTTGTAATAAAAACATTCTAAAGTGTATATATTGAGTGATTATATGTATTTATAAATTTCTGGTGTTTTATTTCAATTAAAATCGCATCTTTAGGGTTCAGTCAACTCAGAAGTTAATTTTTTAATTTTTTTAAAAGATGAGGTTCTTTAGCCTATTTTGATTGATCTATCAATCGGAAAATAGAAAATTTAACCTTAATTCTAAGGTTTAATCATGCTCTACATGCTATCTTACTTTTGGGGCTTAATTCAAGAAAAATTAGAAATTATGAGATTTTATCTAATTGGCAGTTTTTTCTCTAACCTAATACCAGTTTGGTTCAATCCTCAGTTCTTCACTGGTACAAAAGTTTAGGATTGATAACCAGTTCTGGTTTTGAATTTTAATAGGAACTTAGGGTTCTCTAATTTGGATTAATATCATCACTCAAAAGAAACTGGAATTTGAAGGTTAATTCATAAAGCTTTCATATTGCAACAGTTCATCTTGTCAGAGCATAAATGCACAAAATTGCAACTAAGTCCCTATCATTTTTATTATTGTAGTGCTTAGAGCTCAAGATAGTGAAGGGAGAGTCGTAGTTGGAATGGTGGGTCCTGCATATGAGAAGTAAATTAATGGATGGATGTTAGTTTAGTCGATAGATTTGAGGTTGCTTTGTTAATTTTATAATGGTTTGTCGATTTTGTACATTTCTAGCCTGATGGTATTGTTGAGATGTCTTGGTGTTATTTCGATGTGCTATTGATACTGATCTACTATAATTTGGCATATGTTTGACAGAAAATTAAAGCTACTATGTTGGATGAGTATTTGATGCAAAACTCTTGGTTCTTTGGGCTAAATAGCTACTCGATTAAGTATCAATCACAGCAAGTAGATTATTTGATTGTCTACATAGAAAATTCATATCTCAATTGAGCATATATATTTCACAATTAGAAATCTTGTGGGAAGAGTTGACTTGCAATGGTTTTGGTTGATACTTATGTTAATCATCTTATATGCTAATGCTCACTGACACTAGAGCTGATATATTTGAAGAGATAAAGCATGAGTTGGTACCACTGGTACCAATGTGCGTATATGCATGCTAGTAATTGAAAGGGAATGAAAATTTGAATGAATGTGCTAACTGTGCTTCGAACTTGTTGAGTCAGAATGCAAAATTGAATGCAATCATACAAGATAATTTCTTGCTGGATCGATGATTGAGTTTGATTCTTTCTTCTCTGACAGAAACAGATTGTAATTGCATGTTATATACTCAGCAATTATATTTGTTCCAGTTGCACATTTACTAACTCATACATGGCTATCGGCATCCCTTATTACCACTATCTCCTCTTCCAAATTCCCATAAATGCCCTTGTGCCTCAGCCATAAGCACAATCCACTTCGGATGCGGATTCGGATTCAGGTCGTGATGCACAGAAACCACTCGATATAATCTAACCCTTGCAAAAAATTTTGGTTCAGGCAATCACTTGTAATAATCCTGGGAAAAAAGCTGGGTTTAATTTCAGTTTCATTCCATACCCTCTATATAAGAATTTGTTCTCTTAGCAAGTTGAGCTCAGGTAACACAACCCTATCTCTAAAAAAATTATGTATCACACGAAAGAAGCAATATCTGGATGCATGCATACATGCAAGCTTATTTTCATGTAATTGATAAAGGGTATAGTGCAGTATTATAAGCATAAGAAGTCCAATAAAAAAAACGCATAGTGCAAAATTACAAGCTTTTGGTGTAGTGCCAATTAGAGAACAATATGTCTTTTTTTTTAGGAAAGACCCGTAGGTATATTGCATTAATCGAAAAGGTTCGAACAATTACAGAATTATAAAAGAGAAAACTGGAAATTGTAAATAAGCCTCTAAACTACAATAACAGAGGGATTAAATTCAAAACCAAAATTACTCCTAAACTACCCCTAATTATCATTTTGCAAATACGGAAGAAAACAAGGGGCTCCTTGCAAAAATTGCCCCATCCCATCTGACAGCCCCTTTGCTTGCTATCAACCTCTTGATTTAGCCCCATCTGCATCCTTTTGAAAGAGCCGAATTACTAGCCCTTTTTTACCAGTATCCTCCTATCTCCGACCAGCTGTATTGCCTGTACCAGCTGTATACACCACCACTGCCATACCCGCCCTAGTTGAGACCTCCCATGACGCATCAATTAACATCAAGGCCATGTTGTTGGGAATTGGAATTGGGTCCCTTGACTTCGTTTTGGCACCCGTTACTATCAGGTCTGTGTCGGTACCATGTTCCTTGCCTATGCCAATATTGCCTTGGGAGGTTTCTTAGTGCCAAAGAAAATTTCCTCATTTCGTGCCTTCCAGAGACACCACATCAAATTGCACGTATCCACCAGGTCTGACCCACTCAGGCTGTTTGAGATTTGCATTAGTGGCTTAGTAAAGTCAGTTGGTAATGCCTTCACCTTAAACAATATGTCATTTTTATTAATTGATTGTACCGACTTTCTCAGAAACACACTGACTTTCAATACTGGTACCAATTAATGAATCCTGATTTTACATACACGGGCATTTGGATTCAGCTATAAAACAGTAAAATAGAGTGCCAACCTATGAGTTTAACCCATACCAGTAGGCACTGGTGCCAATGTCAACATAGACCTAAATATGGATGGTTAAGAGTGTATCCATGCAAACCAAATTGCAAAGCAATTAATTAGAAATGTAATTCTGATAGCCAGACAGCTAAGAACATTAAAAAACCAATTAAAAATGACAACACGGAAGCTCTTACAACCAATTAAAAACCTGAGATCATGAAAGCTATAGAGAACTCTGGGAACAACAGGAGCCTCCTTGAAACTCAATTATAAATAGCCTTCCATCTACACTCAAGCTATCTAAGTTCCTCTGAAAGTAGGAGCCTCCCATGTTATCTAGTGTCACATCAACTTCTGCACAAGACAATAGTAAATTTAGGAGTTTATTGTGTTACTAATAAGACCTGTTTAAAAGTAATCCAATAAATGACAATATTGGATAGGCGTCTTTTACCAACCAACAAGAGAAACACAATTCTCCTTTGTTTCCATAACTATTATGTATCTCCTATAGATGGTACATGATACAGGGTTGAACTTGTTACAATAAAACTCTTGCAAAATATGATCAGACGGCCTTGATATAAAAATAGAGAAATCATGTTAGATTGATGGAGTAAACATGGGTATTCTTGCAAAACACCAATAATCCAAGGTAAAAACCAACAGATGCCACTATTCTAAGTGTGACCACATCCATTAACAAACTGAATCGGTTCACTTCCTCTGAAAAGCTCTAACCTTTCCAGAAAGTTGTGATGCAAGATTAAAACTTCGAAGAGACAATGGCCTAGAGAGGTATCCAGAATACCATTATGTGTCAGACAATGGTAACATCTTAAAAATATTTTTTTTTCCTTTTTTTTTGTTACCACCATAGGTATATATACAGAGACAATGGCCTCAACTTTGTAACCATTTGAAGTACTGGAGTTCTTTGATTTATGCTTGTGTTGCGACTGTGATGGAGTTCTTTGATTGTGACCTGATATGTTGAAATGAGCCATTGAATCCCTTGAATTTTTGTGTGGTGAATTGATTATTTGAATACCTTGATTCGTTGGAATTGTATGCTAAATCGAGGTTGCTTTCTATGAAAGTCTCTAGCTTTGAATTGTTGCAACACCCCTTTGTACCATGTTGCCAGTGGTACCTAAATAGTAAGACTGGTTTAAAGAAAGATAAGACCTCAACAAAACAACAAAATAAAATTTTAAATTTGAAAATACCTACATGAATTAAGGGCACAGGGCAGATTACATTAGATATCTTGTCAATATTCTGCAATCACAGAAGAGATCAAAGTCAGCATCATGATATCATGACAAAGACAAAATTGATTAATACAAAACAAATAGGATATCAACATTGCTAAAATTGTAAATGTCGAAACAATAGGTGTGTTTCACATGGTACATGACACACAAGCCCAACAAAATAGGGCTATGTAAAACAACAGCTCTTAAGTTAGGCAAGCGACAGTCAGATCAACGGTGAGTCCACTTCCAACAAATTGGTAGAGGATAATCTCTTCCTCTTTCACGTCATACTTCTCTATGAGACACTTATATGCCACTTCTATGTCAGCATATGTGTTATTCTCACATCGCTATAGATAAATTAAAAGCTAATTTGAGTTGAACTAGGTTTAGAAGTGGAATTGAGTATGTCTGAATGGCAGAAAAAGCAAGTTTACCTTGTTTATTTCTAGAATACCATGGTTTTGGTCACCTCTATGCAAAGCAGTCGTGTATCTTCTTCAAAGGCGACCTCCAAATCCATAGTTCAATTTCGAGATCAATTAGGTACTGGTTCGATTTCAACTAGGAGAAGATTTGAAAGTATACCCTAGAGAGAGAGAGGCGGCCTAACGGGAGCAAAGAAAGAAGGGGATCTCTCTCTAGGAAATGAAAATTTGGCGATTGAGATAGGGAAATGAAAATTTGGCGAGTGATTTTCAATTTGGGAGCAAAAATAGGATTCCCGCTGGAATTTGGCGATTGAGGATTCCCGCAAAAGTTGAGATGTCTCAGATGATACACACTCCGGATTTGGGAGTTTTAGCGGGAAGATTCCCGCTGGAATTTGGACGGCCCGCTGCGATTTCGATTGAAATTTGTACTAGTTTTTAAACTACAATATCACATTGGAGTAAAAAATAAAAATAATAATAAGTAAATAATTGGATAGACTCATTGACTCAAATAATTTTTTTTATTTTTTTGAGATAAATAGATTATTGGATAGACTCATTGACTCAAATAAGAAAATTTAGAGAGAAGTAGATAAATAGACTATTTGGACAAAAATGAAGATTCCCTCTGGAATCTGAACAAAAATCAAATTTGGAACGAAATTTGGATTAAAATTTTAAAGAGAAGTAAGTAATTTGAACATATACAGTTAGTTTATTTAAATTGAATTTTATCTAAGTTATAATGATTTACACGTGTAAAACAATTTTATTTACTTTGCAAAAATATTATGAAATTGATACAAAATAAAATTAGGCAGCAAATAATATGAAAAAATTAACTAATTTTTTTCTAAAAAATACATTCTCAGACTTTTTGCATTTTTTATGACAAAATCATACTTATAATTGTTAATTTTAGATAATTTCATCATTATTAGCTCCTTCATCATGTGTAAATATTTGTGGACCGTTTATTTTCGCACAAGCGATCGGCGGTCGATCTGCCATGAAGTGATTTCAAATTTGTTTTGAAATAATTAAGAGAAAGTGTTATGCGTATCCAACATAATAGTTCTAAAGTTTTGTTGTGTCCGACCATCGATCCAATGTGAAGTGTTCGTAACCCTTCGATGTTTCAATATTTCGTCAACTTGATGGATGGATAAATAAAGTTAAAATTTCATCAAAGTTTGTTGCAGGGAAATAAATGCAGTGCTCTTTAATTTCAACGGTCCTGATCGAACCTCAAACCTGGGATTTCCGTGTGCCTTCATTAGTTCACAAGGCAAGAGTTTGTGTTCCATGAAACAGAAACTCTTACTCTGTCAACTAATGAAGGAGCCCCAAAATAGAAAATTTGCCGATCGATCGGAACCGTTGAAATCAAAGAGCACTGCATTTATTTTCCTGCAACAAATTTTGATGAAATTTTAACTTTATTTACATATCCATCAAGTTAACAGAATATCGAAACATCGAAGGGTTACGAACACTTCACGTTTGATCGATTCTCGAACATGACCAAACTTCCGAACTATTATGTGGGATACGCATAACACTTTCTTTTGATCATTTCAAAACAAATTTGAAATCATTTCATGGCAGGTCAACTGTTGATCGCTTGTGCGAAAATTAATAGTCCACAAATATTTACAAACGATGGAGGCATTTGAACCCTCCTCTTATATAAAATTAACAATTATAAGTGTGATTTTCTCATAAAAAAAATACAAAAAGTTTGAAAATGTATTTTTTAGATTTTTTTTCCAGATTATTTGTTGCATAGTTTTATTGAGGAAATATTTTACAACATTGGAGAGGATATTTGTCCGTTCAAATATATGCTGCAACCAAGAAAGTCATGAACAAACAGAGAGGATACTTGTCTGTCAATATTGGAGACTGGAGAGGATACTATAGTTTTCTTATTTCAGAAAATATCACGAACAAATATATGCTGCAACCAATAATTCTTCTATATATGTTGCATTTTTTAACTCATCGGTAATTAACTATTGACAATGCACATATTCATCCACAACAATCAATTAGCAAATTGTCATACAAAAGGTGTAGTTAATTTTGATATTGTAGGTAGGTTGTAATTTATTTTTTATGTTCTGAAGTATCTTTTTCCTTTTAATCATTCCAAGAAGAATTATGTTTCACTATTTTTTTTTTTTAAATTATACTGCACAATGACTTGTCACCTTGAAATAATGTTTAAAAAAATATTTCCTACAAAATTAATAAAAAAAACTGCAACTGTTTGAAAAATAAATAGAATTAAACATTTTGAATTACCTAAATTGAGTAGGATACTGGATGGCATTTAAAAGATGAAAATGACAAAAATGGCGGTATTTACTAATAGGTCAAAGAAAATAAGTGACATATCTACTCTAGTTTCATCATTTTCCATGGATCAATATCTTTTTTTCATTTTTCTTAGTTTTGTTCAAGAAAAATACTCCAGAGTCAGAAACTTACAATGTCTTTTTTCTGAAAGATTAACAGTGGCTGTCAAGACAAAAGTAAAAAAATTACAGAAAGAAAATTACATGACTTCCTAGTGAGCGTCTACTCTATTTTCATCGCACCTGTATTCACCGCACCAGTCCCCGTTGTAGCTGTTGCTGGTACATCTCTTCCCGCATATATTGGAATAAAGCACTGTTGCGGGTACATCTCTTCAAATTACAGAAAACAGAATACATGCAGTAAAGTTCATTATCTTCATTTGATCTAACCACAAGACTGTAACAAGGAGTCAAATGCATCCAGTCAGATTAGGCACCTATTCAAGTTGCATTTTCCTCCAGCAATTGAGTTTCACTTCTTCTGATGGCTATAGAAAATTGGGATACGCAAGGCTTGTTGTAACAACCAAGAGAAGTGATATGCAATGTATAAAGCAAAACAAGTGTGAGATTAAACTCCCCGATTAAACACCGATATTCAATGTATAAAGCAAAACAAGTGTGAGATTAAACTCCCCGATTAAACACCTTTTGTTGCACATGACATAAATAAATAAAAAAAGAGAGAGAATTATTGAGATAGAATTGTTACTTGAATAGGGAACAGTTTTAATTAAATATTGTGAAAAAGTCAAACCTTAGTTAGTCCAATATAACTTCTGTTTGTTAGCTTCCGGAATCCATGCAAGAACAATATCTGCTTCATTAAATGTGATTAATTGTGAAAAAAATTGATCGCAGAAGTGAGGGAGGAAAAGAGGGAGAGAGAGAACCTGATTAAGCTGGTTACTAACCAAGGCATTACATCAAATACCACATGTGCATCCTTTATACACCCACAATTTGCATACATACCAACCAATGCTGAACCCAAATAATAATTGAAATAAAAACCATTAACTACAACTCAAGAATGAATTCGTTTGAAAATCTCCTCCAACTCTAGTTTTCCACGTGCAATTTTAACTGCATTTGTCCTATAATCCTTATCTAATTATCAAAGTATTCAACTCTTGTTTATACATGGATATGCTGCATTCGTCCATAGACTATCTAACCAAGGTAACTAGGAAAGAAGAGAAAATAGTCAATATTTATTTATTATTTTTATAATTAAGATGACTGATAAGAGCCACAGGGAATGTGCCTATTTATTGGAAACTTTCGATTTGAAAGTCGGGGCTAAAAAATTCAGAATATATAATTTAGGGAGAACCATATATTTACAAAAGATAGCGATGAATTTTAGACAAAGCTCAATCAGAGTAGTTGGTCGCACCTAAGTTTGCAAAACCATCCAAGCAAGTTTAGTTGGAATGAGAGAGAACTTACCCAGCCAGGAAGGGAAGGCCACCAATGGAGACCACAGAATTAGTAGAAAACATATTTATCCCAAGCACAAGCAAGTAAATAGAAACAGTTGAATTGAACCCATTAGGTACAAATAAAACTTGCTCTGTGCCCATTCCAGGTATGCAAAAGTTAGTTAATAATTCAATTCACATATCAAGAAAATAAACAAGGCAGCCTTTCTCAACCTGGTTAGTCATGAAAGAACCGTGTAAACAAGCAAGCACTGGTACAAGATCAAACAGACATTTCTGCTTTCAGAACTCCAAATTAATAAAAAAACGTTATAGTTTAGGACTGGTCCCAATTGTTACACTTGCACATCCAGTTTCATTGTACAGCAAGGAAATTCTCAAGACAGGTCAATGAGCATGATCAAGCAAATGGAATCATTATAATGAAGATTAAGAGGTGATTTGCAACCCACATTAAAATCCTGATGCTTAATTAATGATTTTAAAGTTACATTTTAAATAGTTTAAATAGAAATACTAAAGCATAGCACGAATCACTAAACCCATTTGCTATGTAATCAACTAATTTCTTTCAAATTAGCAAAAATAAAATGCTAGGAATCAAATAAAAACATTAAAATCAGTAAAGCATTTTACCGAACGCCATGTGTGCACCAAATGAAATAAAATGAGATAAACATGTAAATGAAATTGAAAGTTACAAATAATGCTACTTTCTAATAAGGTTATCTCAGCAACAGAGAAGATAGAGAGAGAAAGAATAACCAAGGGAATACAAAAAAAAAGTTGCTTGAGAACTTACCAAGCAAAGAATGAAGACCACCGAGGGAGACCGCAAAAACGGAGAAAAAACAACACCGAGCCTGAGAAGAACAAAAGCAAAGGGAAAACGAGAGTGAAGATCTGACGACGGGGAAAAGGGTAAACTTCAGGAAATTATCGTGGTGGGCCCTCTTTTCCTTCTGCTACACCCCGGTGACGGATTTGGTCTGTCGAGAGTAACGTAGTCCCCCACGCTCCCGTTCCCTCCTTTCCGATTTTATTTTGTGGAAGCGTGGAGAGAGTTCCGGTAGAGAAGTAAACGCGGCGGCGCTTCAATATGGTGAAGGAGGCGGAGGTGGGAAGGAAGAGAGAGAAGCGGATGAGAGAAGAGCAGCGGACGTGGGGCGCTTGACAACGGTGAAGGAGGCGGAGGGGAGGTGGCAGGATCGAGAGAAAGAGACGCGGATGAGAGGAGCAAACGGACGGTAACAAAATACAAAAGAGACAGTTCAAATGACTATTTTGCCCTTCTACAAAAAACTTCTGTCAAACTTAACGGCAGTTGCGGTGATTTGTCAAATAACATGGACCGTCTGATCTGAAGAAAATGAACAGTTCTGCTTAAAAAATTGTCCATAGAAGAATTTGCCTTAAAAAAATAATAGAACTAATTCAAGGAGGCCATACCCATATATCTTAGCTTCCCCTATGTTAAAAGCAAACACAGGATTAGCTCTGTAGATTTATAGCCACAGGTAAAGAGAAATCCATTTCAGGGAGAACCATTAAACAATTATTTCAATTTTAAAGGTTAAACTAAAATTTCCTTGTAGCTTAAAGCTTTTTCTCATTGTTGAGATCTTGTAAATTTCAATTTCAAGTAAAAAGCTTAAACACACATCATCTGCTTTCGACAAGCAAAAAGGGAAAACTAACTTGAAAAACAAAATATGCAATTACAAGAAACTCTAAAGACTAACAGCTTCCCCCAAATTAGTCTCTAGTACTGTGGCAACTCCTCAAAACCACTGCTGTTAATCTGATCAAACCCGTAGTTCATAGCTTTTGGTCACCCTTTAACAAAGCATATCTGATATTACATCAATTAATTCCAGTAGAAATGAGATTTTCCCTTCCCTTGTCTCAACAAATTATGAACAATTTTGGATTGAAACCATCGACCGACTTGGAACTGGGTCTTCGAACTGATCTGAAACATATTTGTATTACGAAACAGCACCACGCAGTATGGTTTACCAGATATGAACAGAACAACAAAACAGTCACGTTTGCATTTTCTCATTTTATTCTCGGCATTTGTTCCTCCTGTGTATTAGTGATACAACCATATATTACCCGGAGTAAAAATCACATAATGAATCCAAATCACCGAGATCAAATTCAGTCCCCATTAGATCGATATCTAGATCACCAATCGGACAGTTCAGACCGGATGTCACGTCCCCTCGATCCTCTGCTTGCTCTGAAATTTGTGTCATTGGGTCCGAATCACCTCCAACTGTCAGACTCAGATCAGCCATGGTCAAGTTACTCAGGACATCGTCTTCACCATCTAGCTTGGGGGTTTGAACAGATGAGGGAACTATGGAGTCTTGACCAAGTTTATTATTATTATTAGATGTTGCGGTGTTCGATTCAAAACTAATTAGGCAAGAGCTATTGTCAGGGGAGAAGTTTTCTATGATTTGAGGAAGAGGCAATGCATTCTGGCAAGTGTGATTGCCAATGTAAGTGATAATAAAAACGGTAGGATCTTCTTCTGATTTTTGTGATTGTTTCTGAGCCTTACAGCCCTGGTCGAATTTGTGCGTGCACCGGAAGTAGCTCCTACAATACAAAAATTAATTAACGGGTTATTAATTGTGAATCGTATATACGTAGTAGCTAGCTATCTTCTAATTAATAATAAGATCTCATTACTTTTGAGATGATTCTATTGTCTCCTTAATTCTCTTAGAGTTGACTTTGTCTGAATTAATTACAAACCCCTAGTTTTATTTGTACATATAAAATTTGAACAGGAAGTAGACGTGCTTTTAGAAAAGAAAATAAACCTGGGGTTTTTGGAATTGAGAATCTCTTTCTGCCCGTACTTTCGCCATGCTTGACCATCCTCTGTTGTATTTGCCTGTATCACTCTTGTGGATGCCTGTCGAATACTGCATAATAATTCAGCAAAAGATGAAGTTAATAACACATAAAATATATAATCCTAATCAAGAAAATATTTTTTTTAAAAAGAAAATAACAAAACCCGAACCTTCTTCGCGACCCGCTTTTCTGATCGGACCCGTCAGAACTCTTCCTCTTCTTGTTGGAGATCTCGCTCCTCAGATCAGCCGACTCAGTCAAACCAGTTTCTTTGAGTGCCTCATCATTTTGTAAAGCAGTAATGGCCGTAGAAAAACTATTCAAAATCTCTCCCGTCAGATTTTTAGTCTCTACAGAGCCCTTGATCATGGCATTTAACCGATGCGCAGATTCTTGCCCTTTGAGCAGATCCTTGAGAATCCAGTTGAGGTTCTTCTTGGAAATATTGGAAAGTGCCATGATTTTTTTTTTGTGGGTGTGGGTTACTTGCACGCTGCCTTTTGTATGTATACTGTTTCTTTGAATGAAGCTTTGGGTTTCTGCTATGGAGTTATCTAAGAGAGGCCAAGGTAGTTTGCTGCTTTGCTCTGGCAAAGGACTAGCTTTTTATGACTAAATGAAAGTACTGTGCTAAGGCAGCAAATAATAGAGACGGGTTAATAGTTCACTCCAGTTTAATAAAACTGGATATCTCCAATCATGGGATATTCAGGATGAAGGAAGAGTTGTAGCATACGGAGACTATGAATGTGACCAATATAAAGCTATTATTGCTCTTGCTTTTCAAGCATTAAATTAATTAGAAAAATTAAATCAAAATATTGTTAAAATTTATTGTTGATTGAAATTGGGTGTTGAAATATGGTTTCGCAGTTAGGTAAGATCAAAATGAGTTTATTAAATATTATGAGCTTATGAGCTTTGATGGAATATAGACATCTTAAAGTGGGTGTCAATAACATAAGACTTCAAATTATTTTTTGTTGAATTGAAATTTCTGATGAATATACTTGATTTTATATTTGAAACATTAAGATTGTTACCGACATTTATAAAATAATAAAATATTATAATAATAATAATAATAATAATAATAATAATAATAATAATAATAATAATAATAATAATAATAATAATAATAATAATAATAATAATAATAATAATAATAATAATAATAATAATAATAATAATAATAATAATAATAATAATAATAATAATAATAATAATAATAATAATAATAATAATAATAATAATAATAATAATAATAATAATAATAATAATAATAATAATAATAATAATAATAATAATAATAATAATAATAATAATAATAATAATAATAATAATAATAATAATAATAATAATAATAATAATAATAATAATAATAATAATAATAATAATAATAATAATAATAATAATAATAATAATAATAATAATAATAATAATAATAATAATAATAATAATAATAATAATAATAATAATAATAATAATAATAATAATAATAATAATAATAATAATAATAATAATAATAATAATAATAATAATAATAATAATAATAATAATAATAATAATAATAATAATAATAATAATAATAATAATAATAATAATAATAATAATAATAATAATAATAATAATAATAATAATAATAATAATAATAATAATAATAATAATAATAATAATAATAATAATAATAATAATAATAATAATAATAATAATAATAATAATAATAATAATAATAATAATAATAATAATAATAATAATAATAATAATAATAATAATAATAATAATAATAATAATAATAATAATAATAATAATAATAATAATAATAATAATAATAATAATAATAATAATAATAATAATAATAATAATAATAATAATAATAATAATAATAATAATAATAATAATAATAATAATAATAATAATAATAATAATAATAATAATAATAATAATAATAATAATAATAATAATAATAATAATAATAATAATAATAATAATAATAATAATAATAATAATAATAATAATAATAATAATAATAATAATAATAATAATAATAATAATAATAATAATAATAATAATAATAATAATAATAATAATAATAATAATAATAATAATAATAATAATAATAATAATAATAATAATAATAATAATAATAATAATAATAATAATAATAATAATAATAATAATAATAATAATAATAATAATAATAATAATAATAATAATAATAATAATAATAATAATAATAATAATAATAATAATAATAATAATAATAATAATAATAATAATAATAATAATAATAATAATAATAATAATAATAATAATAATAATAATAATAATAATAATAATAATAATAATAATAATAATAATAATAATAATAATAATAATAATAATAATAATAATAATAATAGTTTATAATTGATGATACCAGTATCCTGAACTATGTAAGTTTCATGTTGGTAATGAAATCAGTGGTGTTAAGCCACTTTTATCAACAACAAAAAATAGTTTATAATTTTTTTTTGTTCAAAGGTCTTGGGTAGAATCTTGGTAACAAGTAAAAGTACATGGTGTTACATATAGAGAAATATTACATGAAAAATAAAAAAACCATCATACTAAAATAATTTATAAAATTCTTTTTTGTGCTCCAATTATGCTCTACATCTTTATCTCCATTTTTAAAATCCAAACAGTCGATCCGAACCGCTCAAAATAATTATTACAATAAAATATGCTTGGAGACTAAATTTTATATTTTTTAGAATTTGTTTACTATTTTTTTGGTAGGTACAAAATTTCAGTTTTCAGGAGATCCTGGACCATCCAAAAAAGCGATATTATACCTACAAAAAAAATAGTAAACAAATTCTAAAAAAAATGTAAAATTTGGTCTCCCAGCATATTTTATTGTAATAATTACTTTGAGCGATTCGGATCCATTGTTTGGATTTAAAAAATGAAGATAAAAATGTGGAGCATAACTGGAGCACAAAACTATAATGCATTTGAACTCTCCCCTTAGTAATTAACTTTGGTTTGGGTTATGTAATATAATAATTCAAAAATTATATTTTTTTCTGATTTCTGATATTCATCCTATAAAATTAATGATTTTCATAATGTATAATGTATGATCTATAAAATGGATAAAATCACATAAAAAAAAATTCTCCTATGTAACTAAGTCAATCAGATATAAAATCTAATCCTTTACTCGTGTTCTAGACTGTAGGGAAGAAACACAAATGGACGCTCAGTTTTTCATGAACTGGATGTGGTGATTACGCAGTAAGAGAAAGCGTGTGATGAGGTAACTAACATGACGCCAGAGGTTCTACGTCATGGTACCTAGAAGGCAATGTCTCGGCAACTTCCGTTTTTCCACAATTAAAATATTTTGCCAAATTGCCCTATGGATATGGTTGAATTAAGATTTTTTTTCAGCTGGGATTTTAATATTTTATTTCAACTGCCACAGCTAATTTGTTAAACAAAATATGAAAAGAGATTGTGCTCCTAAATCCAGTTTTTCCTGTAGATGAGTTCTAGCTTAAAATTTTAATATATGCCTCTCTTCTGGAATTCACATCTGCTGTGATTCTAAAAAAATGAACAATAATTTTAAAATCTCTATTTTTCTAATATAACTATCCATAATTTATGTGCACGTATCTCAAAATAACTTATTTTCTTTGCACGAATCTCGAAATAATTCAACAATTAGATTTGAAAAAACAAAAATTGTAGGGTACTGTTCGTGAGTAAAAAATCACAGCAGATTCAGATCCCCTCTTCTGGGGTATTGCACCGGTTGGTGTGGTACACTGGTTTTGTGTTCTAGGTATTCCATTTTTGTAAGAAAAAAATAGAAATAAGTTGTGTTTTTAATTTTTATGAAATGAAGAAAGATTTAGGTCCCTCTTTCTTAATGTCATACAAAATTTGATTTTGAATTTGCTGTACATGTTGACATGAAATAATTCATATTGCATGACAAGCTTCCGTGACTCATATTATAATTTGCAAAGGATATAAATTAAGTTTATCAAAGAAAGTGGTACTCTAATTTCATGTTAATTTTACAAGCAGTTATTTCACGATAATTCGGATTTTAGTCCCCGAAATTTTAGCAAAAATTAAATCGATTCTTATATACTTATATTTACAATAAATTGGTTTTTAAATTATTATTTTTTGGGAATTTCAAGTGAACCCCACACAAATCTCAAAATTACGTATTTCCCTCTCTTAATTTTATAATATCATATTTAACCTTTTATATTTTAAAAACTCACAAGTTTACCTAATTTATTGTCATTTCTATTAAAACTCATTTTATATTTATAAAGTACCAATTTTATCCTTTGTTAATAAATAAATAAAAATATGTAATTTGCTTTAGAAAAATATTTAGTCTTTTAATTGGCTGGATGTAAGGACAAATTATTTATTTTCTTACTTGTCGCACATACACGCATATTCACATGTAGAAAAACAAATTATTTTTTCTCAAAAACTAAACAATGAATAAGATTGAATATTATTCTTACACATAGTACATATATTTTTAAAAGACTATAATGTAAACTTTATAAGTTTAAAATGAGTTTCAATAGACAAGACAATATATTGGATATATTTGTGAGTTTTTGAAATATTGGTAAATATGATATTATGAATGTTAGAGGAAGAAGCAAGCAATTTCAAAGTTTTTTTTAGGGGTATATGAAATTCCCCCTTTTTTTTCTCCAAAGAAAAACAAGTTGGTATTTTAATTGAATCTTTCCTTCAACTTTCGAAAAAAATAATATTAATTGAATCTTTCAACTTCTCTCAAATTAATTTTTTTAATTAGTTCTTTATGGAAACTTGACAGATCAATTCGATTCATATAAAAATTTATAGATCAACATTCCCTTACTTTCAAAATTTAAGAACTAACTTGACTTCACTTTTACAAACTTTATATTTAGTAAAAAATATGTTTCTTTTCAAAACTTAAATTTTCTCTTTTCTTGAATGCACAAGTTGATTACCCTGACTTTTCAAAAGTGAGAATAAATTATTTTTAGAATTAAACTATACAAATAGTTTGTTTTATGTTGATTAGGTTTGAATAGAGAATTCAAACATTTTGTCTTATTATAATTGGTTATTTTTTACAAAAAAATTAGAATTTAACTATTCTGGAAGTTACAACAACGGTTATTTTCATTTTCAAAGTCCAAATTGTCGATCCAAACCGTTCAACATGATTATCTAAATAAAATATGCTTCCAGATCAAATTTTACATTTTTTTGAATTTTTTTTACTATTTATTAAGATGGATACAAAAAATAGTCAAATTCATACCATTGAATTTTGTATCCAACTTAATAAATAGTAAAAAAATTCAAAAAAATGTAAAATTTGATCTGGAAGCACATTTTATTTAGATAATCATGTTGAACGGTTTGGATCGACGATTTGGACTTTGAAAATGAAAATAACCGTTGTTGTAACTTTGTGGTAACTCAAAATTGTTGTAACTTGATCCCTTCTCTTCTAATAAAACAAATGAGAATTTGGCTATTCTAAATGTGCATTCAAACATATAATAAATACTTATGTTCAAATTTTTTTTTTTTGAGTAAAGTTAGAGGTCAAGCTATCAAACTATTTAATACTCTTGTTATTACAATTAAATAAATTCTCCATCTGAGTTTCAATATCATGATTTATCATATAGAGACCATATGTCTTTGCCATTAGAACTAGTTCTTACTTCTGTTAAAATCTTAAATAATTTGATTTGATAAATTCAGCCGATCATGTGAATTTCCATAGTACAAGTGCCATCCAAGAAATGTATTACTACTGGAAACTAAAAATTGAATGCTAAATTCTTTAATCGGTCAGTATTCAAACGACATAATACTTTTTCGTAATGTGTTATTGACATAAAGCTTTGTTAATTAACTGTTGATTGTGATTGGAATAAAGCAAATTTGAACTTAATTATATTTCCAATTGAGATCTCCATAAAGATTGAATTTGGTTTCATTAGTGACTTGTGATGTGACACGAAATGATGTATCGTCGACATTTTCTAGATCCAGATAAAGGAAAATGTTATCTTTTCCTTTTACTAATAAAGCCGCACCTAACTACTGCAAATCGCAAATAAAGACAGGTCTTGTCTGCTCGTGTAACACATTATTCATTAACTTATACTATTCAACTTTCTTACTTACAAATGGGATGCAAACGAATCCAACCAAATCGAATTTATTTTAGTTTGAATTTGATTTGAATTAATTTTGAATTGATTTTTTTACAAACTCAGTTTCAAATCTTTTACGGACTTTTTTATGACAAGAAAAAGTGATCGTAGTTGCCGAGAGCGAAAAGTGAAAGTTGTCTAGAATTTTAGAACTGAGAGTAAGAGTAACGACTTACGAGTTATGACTTATGGCTGAGTGGTCTTATGTTTTAACTTTTAAGTCATCAGTGAACATAAGTCATCAGCAGAAATCAACAGTTCACGTTACTTTCAGATTGCGAACTTATTTCGAACGAACCAGGTCTAGTTTGAATTTAGTTTGAATTAATTTCAAACTATTTTAAATCAAATTTTTTATGAACTTTTTCAAATCAAACTTCAATCGAATCACGAACTACGAACTTTCCATGCAGCCCTACTTACAATTATACAATGTATGGCAATATTATTTTCCCTTGTAACTGTAGCGAATAGTTTAGATCCTAATTTTTGGTTTGTTCAAACTTTGACTTGTGGCAAAAGATTTTTTTTTTTTAATTCAATCGTAAGAAACCAGGTTGTAAGTTAAGAGTTTATCCCAACTGGTATAAATATTTAATGATCCACATGTGTTTGCAGTCTGAAAGATGAGTTCAGTTCAATGAATGTATACATTTTTTAAAATAAAAGCTGTACAGTTGTACCCGCAAAAGTACACTGATGAAGTGTTGTACTGTCACACCCCCGATTTCGGAGGTGCGACGGACCTACCGCGTCTGTTTTCCATAATATTTTACATAACACAAGACATGGATCTTTTTATGCATTGCCAATAGCATCCATTATTTTTACCCCATCCCAATTAATTTTCAATAATTATCTGACCATTTATAGTGGATGATGCTAGATGAATTTTCTGCACCATGTCAGATAAAATAATCTCAAACATCAATCCTTTAGGTGGCCCTGCTGTCAATTACAATCCCAAAAGCGTTTCTCAATCTTCGTCTAATAAACCTGTAACCCACAAGGGGAAACGAGTGAGAAATAATAAATTATTTCCCAGTGCTGATTGCCACTCAGATTATTGGATTCGAAGGAAATCCATATTCGGAATGAAATCACCGCACGAGAAACTAACAGTTCATTTCATAATGACGAATGCAAATGCTCAATAACAGTATCCAATTGAACAACAACAATTACATAGATAAATCAGAACTCAATGAATCTTATCAGAATAAATGGTTTGGGTCTAAATCTTTTAAACCATATAGTCTGGTAACATTTGGTTTCTTACATTTACAATTTCTAGTCTGGTAACACTGACAGATACCATAACGAGTATCCATCGTGTTAGGGCTTATACTATTCTATCTATCCTGACAATTTGTTAATGGAAACATTATAAAATCAAGATCTCAATGCCGTCAGTATCAGAAAGAAAATCGATGATAAGACAGTTCTAATTATTCTGACAATCGGTTAGCAGAAACAATACGAAATCAATATCACAGTACTGTCATTATCGGAAAGAAAATTATTGATAAGACAGTTACCACAGTTTATTAGTCTTACAGTCATAATTCATATTTATTCAATATCCCCTACCCAACCGGTACTGGGTTCAATTGGGGCCAATCACCATATGCGCATAAGGGTCCTGGAGTAAAGTCTAGTAGCTAGCTAGACTTTACGATATAGTAATCATTTTTCTCCACTATATGGAGGTTCAAGGATTACAGTATTTAATATTCGATCAATTCAGTCACTGTGGTCTCAATTAATCATTTGAAATAAGAATCAATCAATCGATAAACAATATCAACATGACAGTCAACAGACTCACCTGTAATTCAGTTTCAATTGTATTGGGCTATGCATATGATGCAACAGTTCAATCAATGAAGTCCATTAATTATTCAAAATGCATAGCGAGTTACGATTTAATTCCTAGTATGAATATCAGACTAATCCAATAACCTCGCACCTGATATCGCAGGGCAATAGATGAGGTCTCTAATAATCTGTTCTTCCTGAATGTTCATCTCGTCATTTTCTCTGTAAGTATGCCTATATCAGAATTATATATATTATGATCAATACCTGCAGTCCTTTAATATAACATAATAATTTGTGTGGTTCAATATTCAACACCCAAGTTCATATGTATTCAATTATTGTGGTTCAATGCTTTTAGTTACTCTCAATTTATTCTATTGTGTTTATACATTGTAAATTTTATTATAATATCAAGTAATCCCTTATTCATACAATAGATCGCATTTATAATCATACAATCCTTGTTTAATTAAGAAAAGCATCCATATTAGTTTCGGCATCATTTATTACTTATTCCAAAAGCCAGAATGCCCAGTCCAATGATCCAATTAATTTATTTTCAACTAAGTTCGGAAGACAAATTCAAACATATTAAATATCCAAATTAATTTATGAATCAAGCCCAAAGCCCACCATCCAAATTCCCGTTTATACTCTAAGTTTCCAACATAAAATTAAACTTCTTCATTTTGCAATTTAACCCCTCTGATAAGAGGGTTTTACCTAAATAATAATATTTAGCATATTTTACCCTTATTTCTTTCTGTTGTTACCAATCCATCCCTAGAAATCAAAGCAGAGGATAAGCCCCACAGGCACCGTTCGGTACCAAGGGCAGAACTACATCCACGATGTCACAACAATATCCTAACCAACAAAGCAAGTGAACAAAGCATTAATATAGTGTTATTGAAGACCGGTTTCATGTTTGAATTCAAACCCAATAAGAACAAGGGAAATAAAACAAAATACTGAAATTCATCAATTTTAAACTTCCAAACAAGCTTTGCTAAGATGATTTACATAATCATAGTATGTGCTTGCTTACTCAAAAACCCTTACAGTTTATCAAACCATAGACTTGATAAGAGACGAAACCACGATCAAGAGGAAAAAGAGAAGATTACCCAAATCTTTGAAAGAGAGTGCCACAACATAGCAATCAAATCTCAAGAACTTAACCAAATTAAAAAAGGAGAGAGAAATTATCTCTGTTGTCTTGCGAAGAGAGGAGAAGAAAATAAAAGAGACGAGAAGTCTCTCGAGAAGGAGACAGAAAGAGATGAGGCTGAAAGAGGGATAGGTCCCACCAGCCCATTAATAAAAAAAGAAAGTTCCAATTTGCAATTTAACCTTCAACTTTTCAAGATATACAAACTAGTCCAAAGTAATTACAAGAGAGTGTGTGTGTGTGTGTGTGTGTGTGTGTGTGTGTGTATATATATTATTAATCTTATATATTTATCTCATACAATTTCAATTTCTAATTTTCGAATGTCCACTACAAAATATTTTAGACATTTGAGTTAACAATTAAACATAATTTTAAATTATTAATTTGATAATAAATCACACCGAAGTAACTTATTCATCATTGCTAATCAGTTCAGAAAAATAATATTTATTCTTTAGATATTACTTACTCACTGAAAAATAAATTCGGACAGTTTGCATATTATTTTCAGTTATCAATTTGATATACACATTTTTGCATAGTGTTACATGTACAGAGAAAGCACGTGATGTGAAAATAGAAATAAAAAAAATCAAGTGTGGTACTTAGCAGGTACTAACTATTTGAAGGTACTGAATATATTTTTTTTAGTTCAATGTGGAAAACTATCGTAAATTGCATATACAATATGTGGGCGTATTGAAATTTTTATCCGTATCCACTTTCAATTTGACAACTGTCTTGCAATTGCAAACGCGTTGCATTGATGGAGATGCTCTAATTTGTATGTAAATTAAGAAAGTATCTAATAAATAATTAATTTTACATCAGAGGTTGAATACGGGACCGAATATACGGAACTGAATACTGAATATGCGGCCGAATATTTAAAACCGCATATTGAACCGAATACTTATTTTCTATATAGATTCCAACCAAATATGAATATTCAGCTAAATAAACTGAATTTTAAAACACTGGCAATAACTATATCTATTTGCATGTAATTGTTTGTTGGAAGTGGAGAGGTTCCCATCATCAGTGGATGGAGCTATTGGAAGTAGCAGTACATATCTGCTTTATATGGTACTGACTACTGATAGAATCATTACCTGCATTTATATTTCTGATGAAAACGAAAATGAAAATAGCCGTACCTGCTTTAATTGATGAAACGTGCTGCTGCCAATAATTAATTGTTTGCATCCTAGGTGTATCGTGGATCCGTGGCGGGAAAAAATTCATAATTAGTCCCTTCAATTATAGCTAACCTAGAGGTGTAAACGGAGCGGATTCGGAGCGGATAATGCTAATACTATATACACATCCGTTTTTCAACAAGCGAATACGAATACGGATACGGATAGTAAACGGATATCAAAATTGAAAACTATATCCGTTTTAAACGGATACAAATATGGATTCGAATACGAATATGAAGTGGATAATTGTCGGATATTGAGTAATTTGACTAAATTTCATAATTTTAAGTTACCTAATTTGATTACCTAAATTGATAAAAATTTAATGGATTTTTAAGTTTGCACAATTACAATTTTGCATGACTAATTGCTTATTGATTCAGATAACTAATCCATTATCCTAATAGATTATATGATTTTTCTACCAAAATTCTTGGGCTTACACGAATATGTATATTTTTTTAGAACTTCGCAAGGGTGAAATGAATTGAAAGCTGCTGAAAAATTAAATTTCGAATCTGGATATATACAGACATCCACTCCGTTTATATCTTCACGGAATAATCCGTATCCGTATCCGTAAGTATCCGTATCCGTAAGTATCCGTATCCATTTAATCCGGATACGGATAATAAGCGGATTCGGAGCGGATTATCCATGGATAATCCGAATCCGTTTACACCCCTAAGCTCAACTCGTTATTTAAGTTCCTTTTTATCAATAAATGCACGGATCAGAAACTTATTGAAAGCTGCATATTATGTCAGTTGTTTTCTCTAGATGCTCTGTTATTTGTTGAAACAGAGGTAGATGCTCTGTCTAGCACAGGCATAAACTCCATCTTGAGTTTGATTTCGACTCGTGTTGGCTCAGTTTTATTTTTATTTTTTTGTTGTTGCTAAAAGTAGATAAAATCATTTTCTAATCTTTACTTTCTTCATTTGTGTCCATCGATCTTTACTTTCTAATCTTTACTTTCTTCATTTGTGTCCATCGATCATTGGATACAATTGTGTTCTGTTTTATTGTTAGGTTTTTCTTTGTTGATGCAACGCTTAGTTGTTGTTTTTTTTCTTCTCAATTATGTACATTTACTTGTTACTTGTTAGCAGCTATTCTCTGTTTATGTTTAAGAAATAGACGGTAGCTGTCCTTTTTCCTTTTTCTTTTTCATGTAATGCAACATTTCAATTCAATGAAAGCACCTACGGGTTTCAGATAAAAAAAAAATCATTGGATAAAACTCATTACAAGAAAAGAAAAGAAAAGTATTATTTTCTGAGTCATGATCTATATGCGGCTCACAACACCAAATCGAATGTGTGAATGTGTGTTGGAATAGCATTATTACGATATTCCATAGAAATATTGAAATAACAGAAGAGGGGTTTTCTTTAAAAAAAAAAACAGAGATTTGGAGGAGATATAAATGATACTCTTTTCAATATTATTTCATGTTTTATTGCCAAATCTATACTCTCGGACGATTCTAGGGGAAGGAGTGGCGTCTGACATATGCATTATTAAATAAATGAACTTCTATGTGACGAGTGATAACTATAGTGATAAATGAATTACTCTTTGTTAATTTGGTGGTTATTAAAAATTTGATTTAGAAATAATTCGTAAAGTTTTTTTATTTACAAATAATATATTTCAATAAAAATTCGGTTAACCGAATAATTCGTGGTTAGGTTCGAAAACTCCCAAAAACGTTATTCGTGAATAAGACACAAATATGATCACTATGGTGATAACTGACAACCTTACGAGAAAGACATGCCCATTTTGTGAGATGTCCCAACTTTTAATGCTAGAGAAGCAGTTTTTGACAATTAATGAACGGCCATACACCTTCTGAGCCGCTCCATCTAGTTAACTATAGAATAGAAAGGAAAAATGTGAAACTTTTGTTCATAACAATTAATAAAAAATAAATAAAAATAGTACTTCCATTCTTATATTCATAAATATATGGGAGACATTGGTTCCGAATCAGAAAAAAAAAAAAAATCAAATAGTACTTCACTTTTATATTCATACAAAAATCGGAGATATTTTTACAGATTCAAAGTTTTAATTTGGTTGACCGATTCAAGTTAATTTGTTTTTTTTATCTAATTTGTTTGACCGGATATTCTGTATCCAAACTGGTATGCTAGACAAAATTCTGGTAAATTTCTTTACATTTTTACCATTGAAAGAAAGAATTACACAAAAAAAAAAAACAAATAGTATAAGACAAAAAAATTAATTATAAAACTGCAGTGCCCTAAATCCAACGAAATGCAATTAAATCTCCCAAATATTTAATTATATTTTAGGGTAGCAGCTTCAATTTGAACGTTACGAACAATTTTTAACATTGTTATCGGTTAACAGAATTAGATATAGAGAATCCAGCTAAGACAAATAATAAAATAAATTAGTTTGGATAGGTGGATTATTTCTGACCTAAACTTTGGATCAGAAACAATAATTCTTATATTTCTAGAAGTGTAAGAATAATAGAATAGAAACGCTCTTTCTACTATCCTCTCTCATTTTTTATTAATTTTCAGGAATAAAAAATTCTCACGAAAATTTTTGTTTTAAAGTTTAAGTGGCGAAAAACATGACGAAACTCCAGACAAAAATTAAGAAAAAGGAAAAGCCAAAAGCTTGTAGGGCGTTTCAAGCAATCGGCTCTCTTCTCTCTGTTGATTGTTGATGGCAGCACGAGGTGTTTCTATTTTGTGGTTCTAGTTGTCACTTTCGGTGCTTTTGTTTAGTATGCCTGATCAGTGATCACTATTTGTTCTTCTTTGTTCGAGTAGGTGTTTTCGTCTAGAGGATCTTGTCATCCAGAGACGGATCTAAAGTCTTTCGAAAGGTGGCTAAGCCACTTTATGATTTTAAAATTTTAGTTATGTATATTAAAGTTTAGTTAAATTTTATTTTTTTGGAACAATTTATATAGTCCAGCTTCCCTCATAAATATTACATGTTTGCTTGTAGTTTAGTGGTAAGAGCTTATGTTGTGATTGTGGAAAGCACGGGTTCAATTTCCACTAGCTACAATTTATTCATTTTAATTTTTAGCCACCTCTAACAATATTTTCTAGTTCCGCTCCTATTGTCATCGTTTCTCGATGCTTTCACCTAATAGATCTAATCATTGCGCTTTCTTTCGGCCTTTTGGAGTTTTTATTTGACAAGTGGCTCACCTTTTCTTCTCTTCTTTTTAATTCTATTTTTCTTCTTTGGCAATGGAAGAGTGGGTGAAATGATCTGTACATATAGTTATTTTTATTGATCCGGATTATTTGTTGAAAAAATTAAAATATTTTTCTTTCTGTGTTATTGGAAAAAAAATAAAAATATTGAATTTAAGTTATTGATCCCGGTTAAAAAGTCGCTTTCAGATAAATATAGAAAATATTGTAGTATTTCATTTTTGAAAAAAAAATTTACTCTTTGTTAGATGAAATCATTTCTTACAATTTTTTTTTCAAAGTAGATGCAAAATCATAAAAACTAAATATATTAGAAGGATCACAATATTTTATATTTTTAATGACTTTTGAACCGAGATCAATAATACACAAAAAAATATTTTAATTTTTCTTATAGCCGTGAAAAATCCACCTTGAAAAATATTGACCCAGTTATTTGCTGCAGTCTTTCTAATAAATAAAATTAGATAGTATTCTATCTATTTTTAAAGAAATATAAAAAATATTTATGATATTTCAACAAAAAAAATCATAATATTTTCTAAAAAAAATTTTGAACCGGCAAAAAAATAGCCAACTGAGAAAAAAAATAGTAACTGGCCATTTTTTTTTGCCAGTATGGGCATTTTTATAAATACCCAACTTTTGTGAGTACATTTGAAATTTTGTATTTAATGAAGGATATTAATAAAAATGTTGGCCAACTTTGTGTCCATATAATGCACATTGTTTCTATATGTTTTTAGTTTAACTATAGCGAAATATTTTTTAAGACATTTGTTGTCTGATCATATGCACCAACTACTTTGTAACTCTTTAAATCATGAAATCCCCTACGAGTTTTACACACAAAAAAAAACTCTTTACGAGCAATTTCTTAAAAAGCAATACAGTATTTATTTAAAGAGGTGGGTCAAACTATTGCTTTGTTGGGGAGTGCGTATTCTATAAGATATCTACGGCGGAGACGGCTCCGTTACTGAATGGCACGGTACATGTGATTGTTTCGTACCGTGACTATCTTTTGAAAATTTGATATGGCATGTCACGCGAAAGATCCGGTCACAGCACGGCACGCAAATAGTCACGTGTAATTTGGACCATTAGGTCTTGATCAAATTGTGAATCTTAAACAAATTAGTCTAAATTATGAAGAAGAAAAATTAAACATGAGAAATATGATCAATTATGTTTGGACAGAGCAGGCGAATGATGACAGCACACGCATGTAATTATGTACTTGATCATGGCACGACATAGCACGAGACTAAAGTCACGGTACGGCACTTTTTCCCACTACCGGTTGCTATTCGGGGAAAACGCTGGGCCATTTTTATTTGAGCTTTGAGATTTGTGCAAAACGTATGTGAACGGTTGATATTTTCTAAATAGCCACGCAATATATGAGATATCTCAGAGGATGCGAATTCTTTGTTGGGTGCCTTTTCCAAACCTTCTAATTAATTGGATGCATCTTTGGTATGGTATTTCGCATATGATCCTTCTTTTATGTTCGTTTGATTGAACCGCAAAATTTTACTCCAGTAAGCAACAAAGTTTTAAAAGATAGACAGATATCTTTGCATATTACATCATGATTGATTAAATCGAATTAAATAGCTTTCCTGCCTGATGGCCCTGATGGTTGACTAGATTGGAGACCGGTTGAACCCACAAGGACCGTACGCATTATCCTTTTTTGTTTGTCTTGTTCTTTGTTTCAGTTATCAGCGCATAATCGCATTAACCCTTTTTTATCATTATTGGTGGTTATACTCAAGTTATACATCATTCCCTGAGTTAATTAAGATTAAAAAATTAATGAACCTTACTGAGTGAGTACAAAAAACTTGTCCATATTTTCTGTATTTATTTATTTATCTGAATTTATATATGAACATCGTATTATCGTATATTTGAGAGTATTTTTTTTAGTTAAGGGGAGAGTATTGAGAAAGAAATATTAGTTAAATAACACCGTGTATTTAATAATTAACTGTATCGATTAAGCCGTAAAACCCTGATTAAATATGCAACATGATACTTAGCCTGAAAAGGAAATTAAATGAGCATTTAGAATTTAGAACTACAGTTAGAGAACATCAAGTTCACTGGACCCTTGTTTAAAAACAAACCAAAGAAAATGATCATAAGACCCAAAAAAAAGAAATTAGTCTTTGATTTAGTGATAAAAAACAGTATTTTTCAATGTAAAAGGTTACAAGTTCAAAATATGATTAAAGTTAATAATGGATATTTAAGTTAGGAGGCTTGATCTCTAACTTCTACTCATAAAAATAAGAACAAAGTAGAAATAAGGTCCAATATTCCAAGGTAATTAAGCATACAAAAATGTTGTTTGGTCTGCAATTTTTAATTTTATCGTTCTTTTTTAAATGTGTATTGCATAAAAAAAAATCATAGTCAAAATCAGTTGTAATGCACCAAGTTTATGGAACACAAAATTAGTTATCATTCGAAGTCCTTAGCAGTAAATTATGGGCTATATCATTTGGGTATCTAAGAAGCCCGCCTCATTAATTATATCTCCCCCAGATTTGAAGGGCCTATCTGTTGAAAGTCTAGATAGGACATAATTTTTGTGAAAGTAAAATGATTTGATGTAACAATCTTAGCGCTGCAGGCCTATACATCGGCCCAATTTTGGTTCAACAGGTAACAGATTTGAAAATTCGGATAAACGATGTTCCAAGAAAATTGATATGAAATCTTGCTCTTGAAAATCTACCAGAAATTCCCTCACAGGAGTTTCAGTATTAACTATTAAGGATGTCAACAACTCACAATTTAACCAAATGAGATTGACGAGGGATGTCTCAATGTGCACAAAATCTTACGTCCAGACCTGGTCCTACCCAAACCCGGTTCAACAAACCCAATGCGATGCCGATATATGGTTAATTAGTTTAATATGGCTTTAAATTATCGTTCTAGCTGTTATGTAGAACTAGTTGTTCAGTTATAATGAAATGTAACTAAGACTGTTCAATTTTTAAGGAACTTATTATAAGAAATTTGATATTAATTTTGTAAATTTTCTTCAGTAAGTGACAAAAAAAATGGAAGTTTTTCTATTTTCCAGTTAATGGATGGAAATGTATAGTAATCCAGTTTGTCCAAGCCAATTATACCTGGAAGATGGTGAGACCGGCCTGAGCTGGGTGGTGTCATTCGTGTAACCCTCATGAACATATATATATATATATATATATATCAATTTGATTAATTAGTTATTCGACTGCATGCACTGATAAAAGATTTGGACAGCGTGCATGGATAAACTGCTTTGTTATCAGCAGACAAACATGCGTATATAACGATCGATTAGCGTATTAATAACAGATTTATGAGAAAATTGACTATATTAAAGTTATTGAGGTTTCTATGATTACAATTACACTGTTCAGAAATCGATGCAACCCTTTTGTACACACAAATATACAATAAGGGATCGAATTTATTGTCAAGCCATAATCCAGGGGCTGAAAAAGAATACTATGAATAAATTACCTACCCTAAAATTACTCATCAAGTTTAACCTACTGCTCTATTTTGAGTATCTACTTGTATTAATTAGTTGTTGCTTCAAATCTTCTTGTCTCTATCAATTTTCATGTTGTGAGGAGAAAATTGCATCCATGCTGCTGCTACTGCTTCCTGAGTTAAAAAGCACATCTGCCATGTCCGCCACAGGCCTACCGTCTCCCAAATCCCTCGTTAACCAATTGCCGAGATGGATTGAGGTTGAAGGTTGCATTTGAGTTAGTGTTGTTCCAATCATGGATGATTCTATGTGAGGATTAGTAGTAACATTGCTAGTATTGATAGTGGGAATGGTGATGGGAGCTACAGCTGAGGTGACTACGGTGTTCGTCGGTGCAAGGGAAGAGATTAGCAGTGGAGTGGTGGAGGTGAGACAGGTATGCTGACCACAATATACAATTTCATATGTATAGGGATCTTCATCAAGTCTCTGGACTTGCTTTTTCGCCTCGCATCCGTAGTAATTCTTGTGCGTGCATCGGAAATAACTTCTGAAACAATTTAAGCTATAGCATGAGAATCATGAGAATGATGTTTTGGACAGCTTGCAGGACAAGCAATCCAAATTTATCTTATTTGAAGTTGGCACAAATTTTATAGGAAAAGATTTGTAAAATTTGTGTTTACAAATGTTGTGTGCATGCTTTTGTTAGTATATATGTTTGTGTAGACATTTGAGAATTTGATGAGATAAAAGTGATTTATATACCGAGGAAATCTACAGCCGAGGATGTCTTTTTGGCCGTATTTTCTCCATGTGTATCCATCGTCCGGTGGCATCTCACTGTTTCCAGTTCTGACTGCAGGGACCCTTTGCATCACTCTTTCACCATTATCCCTCCTATATATCACATGTATATATTTATGGAAATGTCAGATGTATATACGCAAATGTATAAATTGAGCTCTTAATATATACAAGATTTACAAGAGCCAAAATTAAGTTTTGGACGTACATAACCTTATGAAACTGTTTAAAGCAACATGGTCTACATTGCCGTGTGACAAAATAGGAACGCAAGTGGAAAAAGAAGAAGAAAAATTCAATAAATTCAAATGGCATGGTTTGAAAATGGGGATTGGGTTCTGTGCAAAGGCGTTGGACAAAACTTATCCAAAATTATATTTAAACCGTTCAATCTGTGACAAGATTCGTGCAAAATTTCAAACTTAATTAATTTACATGACCCATCCCAAAGCTCTTTGGACAAAATCCCCACCCATGAAAAATGTTCAGTTACGTTATTTACCTTCTCCTAGTGTTTCTTTGACCGGATGACACAGCTGGTCCTCTCCCTGAACCTGAAGAACCTTCGGTAGCCCCTCGCACACGTCGACGGGTCCCACCAACCTCCGCATTTGTTGCTTCAAATACATTACCATACTGCGATCCACCACCAAGCCCCATCCCGGCCGTAGCAACATCCAGGACTGCCGGTATCTCCAGGCCGACTCTTGGCAGCTGATTAGGAACATCAAACAACGTTCTTTCTTGCTCGAATCCACCCGACGACTGCAGGAGATTCAAAGCTTGAAAGAAGGTAGATGCACCATGTGAGCTGCCCTCACCGGAACCACCAATGACCATGTTTGAATTTACAGGGAGATCAGGTGAATTGATCAGAGAATTCAACGACTTCATGGCTGCGCTGAATGCAGTTATTATCTCTTCAGAAGATTTTAGGAGGTAATCTGGGCTGATGAATACTTGTCTAATGCTAGTTTCAAGATCTCTGGCTAGCTTGCAACCTTCAAAGATGTGGTTTAGGGCTTCATCCATGGGAGAGAGAGAGATTTATGATAAATTATGGTTTATAATTAGTATATTTATAGAGGTGAAATGGTCTTGGGAATGCTTATGTAATGTTTTTAACTTATTTGGAAGAGGAGACTGCTGGTTAACGGTTTTTTAGAGGGGCTGGACTTGGTCTTGAATCTCTGTCGTAACCATCGATCACTTTCTAAGGTCGTAGAGAAGACCTGAAGGTTGAAGGATGACTAATCTAACCATAGAAAATTCTATGTTATTTATTTATCTTTATCTTTTGATATGTTTCTTATTTTTTTTTTTCACGCGAGGGAGCACGGAGACTTCGTAGGTTACTTTTATTTTTAATTTGCACAGGTCTACGGGTACTAGATTTGGGAATCTATAATAATATAGAAAGCAAATTAAAGGGAATTATTGTTGCATGCATTTGATTGATTTTGGTGTGGTGAATTAAATATGATGGTGATTGACTTGGTATATATATGTTGTGCAATTTCTCATATCGCATGCTCTGGTACGATATGGTTGTAATATCAAATATATTAATTTAAAATTGTAATTTGATAAACAAAAATAAATAAATCATGATATATGAAACTGATAATTTTGACATTTTAACAAACCAGAGAATTAATGATCCACACACCGTACATATGTACATATGCATATACATATCTATATCTATATAGAAAGATGGGCTATCATGCTAGAAAAATAAAGAGAGTGTTTTATGTTCGGCTCATATATTTATTTCTAAAGTTCAAATAGTCGATCTGAACCTTCTCAACGTGATAACCATATTGTAATGTGCTTGTAGACTAAATTTTATATTTTTTGAAATTTTTTTTATTGTTTTTTTAGAATTTTTGAAAATCAGTAATTTTCTGAATTTGTTATTATTTATTATTTAATGAAAAGCTATGATTTTTAAAAAATTCTAAAAAAATAGTAAATTTTTTTCCAAATAGGTAAAATTTGGTCTCCAAACACATTACAATATGAAGATCACGTTGAGAAGTTCAAATCGACTGTTTGAAATTTGAAAATAAAAATATGAGTGGGAAGTAAAACATCATTTTTACTTCTCAAAGCATAATTTTAATATAAAAAAGTAAGGGGGTGTAGACGATCATGTGACTAAATAAATTTAGACTTTCACATGTAAAAATATATAAAACATATAGATAGAATAAAAAAAGGTTCGATTATTTGATCAAAATTGTTTGCGAATCTAAACACCTACATGCTTAATAAAAGTAGACATGCATAACCAAACAACATTGAAATCCAAGCTTAAGTAGATGCCGATTTTTTGTCCAAGGGAGCTGCCATGAAGCACTACTAGAATCAAAGTGGCAGATGGTGAGAAGAACTCAATTAGCTATGACCTTTGCTATATGGAAAGAAAGGCGCAGAAGGATATTTCAAGACGTCAGTAGAACTCCTGCTCAGTTATCTTGGGATATAGTACAAGATGTTAGGCTATGGTTTCCTGAGTAGTAACTTACTGTTATTCTGTCTTTTGTTTTTAAGTTAATTTCTTTTTTATTTTTTACTTTCGTGCTTTGTAAATATTTTTGTACATACTCTTAAAATCATACCACTAGTATGATAATCAATGGAATTTAAGGGCTGGACCCTCATGTTTCTCTTTCAAAAAAAAAAAATAACCAAACAACATTGAATGGGTTGCGTCTCATGAATTGCATACTTTTTTTAAGTAAATAATGAATTGCATACTTGATAGTTAAACTAGTATCGTGCCCGTGCGTTACAACTAAACGTATTATAAGGAAACAAGAAAATTGCTGGTAACTTTTAATGAAAAGTCCTAAAAATAATTTAAAGTAGGAAATCATCTAACTACCGGCCCATTCAAATTATATGAAAGTTTTCGATATTCTTCATTTTCTCTACAAACCGGAAAGATGAAAAAATGATTTTTTTTCTTCTACAAATTAAAGAAGATTGAATAATTTCTATTTTCTTTGTCAAAAATATAGAGGAAGAGGAGAAATGAAATAGAGAAAACAAAAAAAAAGAAAATAATTTAATTGCAAGAATCATAGATAGCTTTAAGGAGAAATAAAGGAATAGATCGCTAGAGATTGATTCAATTTTAATTATGACAAACTATATAGCAGTATGTGTGGCGAGTATGTTTTTAACTAAATTTAGACTTGTACACATAAAATAGATGTATTTAATCAAATGAAGACATATTATGTGATTGGAGGGTTGATATTAAATCCGAGAATTTATTTTTCAATCTCAGCCGTTAGCAGACCAGGACAACTACGTGCATAATATAAGAATGAAGATCCAACATAATAATACATTTAATTACTAACATCTCTAATTTGTACATCTTTATGAACAGCTTTAATTGGGTTTTAACTGCTAATTTGATTAAACTAATAATTAATAAGCATAACTCAATTTTGACTTTTATGACGGAAAATTACATTAATTATATATGTATATATAGTTCGTACTGAATATTTAAATAAGGAAATTTTTTTTATTCACACAAATTCTCTCAAAAAGATAAGAGAACCAATTACAGAGGATCCGGAAAGGATTGATTAATTCTCACGTGGAAAACCACAGAAATAGAAATTTGATGGTTGCACAAACACAGATATGGTAATAGAATATTTGTATGCAGAGGAACCAAGAGGGAAATAATTGGCGTGGTTTGAGGGTTGCCAAGACGGGGAATAGAGGCAAATTAATAAATGGCTTTTGTTGTTTTGTCTCCCTTTTGGGAACGCGGCTTTGGGACGCCTTGGTCTCATGCGACAGACGAATTTTACATTTTAACGGTCTTTTTTTTAATATAAGATATTATTAACGCATCTATTTCAACGAAATGAACCTCACCGGTCACCACTAGTTGATGATAAGATGGTGAAGTCTGAAGTCCAAAAATTTTACTTGTGTGTTGCTCAACGTGGAAAGGAAAGTTATTTTGTTTATTAGATTGTGTTCTTATTGGTTATCTATTATTGACACTTGTATGTCACCACTAGTTGATGATCAGATGGTGGGGACAAACTTGGGTCCGATGTCCATCGGACTCAAACTGAGTTCGATGTGTTACATAACCGTCCGATTTGATTTAAGATATGTGTGCATCGCTTTAATATCCGTGTGCGTTGGCTTTAACATCTGTGTGCACGGATCTTAAAGCGAATCGGACGGTTATGGAACCCATCGGATCCAAATTTGAGTCCGATGGGCATCAGACCCAAGTTTGTCCTCAGATGGTGAAGTCTGAAGTCCAAGAATTTTACTTGTGTGTTGCTCAACTTGGAAAGGAAAATTATTTTGTTTATTAGATTGTGTTCTTATTGGTTATCTATTATTGACACTTGTATGTCACCACTAGTTGATGATCAGATGGTGAAGTCCAAGAATTTTACTTGTGTGTCAGTGTTGCTCAACGTGAAAAAGGAAAATTATTTTGTTTATTAGATTGTGTTCTTATTGGTTATCTATTATTGACACTTGTATATTCAACGGGCTTCATGAAGTTGCATGACTCCATATTTTCCTTTTTTTTTTTAAATTGTAAATATGGGGTCACATGCAATAGGATTAAATTTTAAAATAACATATTTGAAATATTGACTTAAGTAGCTCAGTAAATTAGTTATATATTGAACTTGTCGAATACAAATATTTACTATTTTTGAATTTTTTGTTATTTTTTATGATTTACAAAAATGGAAAAAATTGCTTCAAAATAAAAGAGAAAATACCAATATTTTAGATCACTTTTTTCCATCTCTCATGAATAATAAAAAATAGTAAAAAATAAATAACAAAAATAACAAAAATTGGTATTCTATAAGTTCAATATATAATCATCGATTTACTAAGCTACTTATGTCAATGTTTCGAATATGAAAATTTGAAATATATTTTAGGTCCATTTTTGTCATATTTCATAAATCATAAAAATAGTAAAAATAATTACAAAAATAATAAAAATTGGTACTATACAAGTTCAATATATAACAAATTTACTGAGCTACTTAGGTCGACGTTTCGAATATGAAATTTTTGAAACTTGGCCCTATGGAGTTTCGGCCGAAGTGCTACCGAAAACATATTAGACAAACTACATGTATATCTCCATTCTTATATTATATACGTAGTTGTCCTGATCCGCCAACAGCTGATATCGAAAAATAAATTTTCAGATATTATATCTGCCCTCCAATCACATAATGTCTTCTTTTGATTAAATACATCTGTTTTATGTGTAGAAGTCTAAATTTAGTTAAAAATATATTCGCCACACATATTGCTATATAGTTTGTCACAATTAAGAATGAATCTCTAGCGATATGTTTTCTTATTTCTTCTTAAAGCTATCTTTGATTTCTGCAATTAAATTATTTCCTTATTTATTCGTTTTCTCTGTTTCATTTCTCCTCTTTCTCTATATTTTCAACCAAGAAAATGAAATTATTTAATTTTTCTGAATCTGTAGAGAAATTATTTTATCTGATATGTTATATTTATTGTGTTAAGAGGAGAGAATCTTTATTAAGACTATTGTATATTTTTATTATTAGCTAAGAGGATATTAGAATATATCGGTCTTCTAACTCAGAAAAAAAATACAACTTTAATTAATTGTTTTTTCTAATTATGGTTTATAAACTCAGAAAAAAAATACAACTTTAATTAAAATTTTTTTTTCTAATTATGGTTTATAAAAAAAAATTCTTCCACAGGTGTTCATAGTACTGACATGTTACTCCTCTCGTGTGAGATCTGGCCAATGTTGTAACGTTGTTGCCTCCGCAGCCATCCTGCTCGTGTTGATTCTTCCAAAGCCATTTTGTCAACAACTCATCATTTTGCCTTGTGAGGTCGATAACCCTCGGGGCCCGTTCCTTTTTAGAATAAGTCATATTGTCATATAGTTTTGTTTAGTTAATTTTCTCATAAAAAACAATAAGACCAATAATTATAATATTTTATTATGATATTATGTATGTAATATGTTTAAAATACTACATTTATATGTTAGTAATATTGTTTGGATTAGACTACATAAATCATTTAGCTATTTGGTAATTATCCATTTGTCAGTTACCGTTAAGTTTATCAGATAAAAATAAATTATGGATTAATTAATATTGAACAAATAAAATTAAAATTCGAATAAAATTAATTTAACACATGTAAATACAAAAAGAGCAAAGCTAGGGTGTGATGTGCTCACCAAGAGAGTTTGGTGAGCACAATTCCAAATATATATCGGATCGGTTTTAAACTTTTAAAATTGTGCATGTACATGCATCACTCATGAAATACTAGAATTTCAACGGTTTAAATTTGTCATTTGAAGCCGATCTGATATATTTTTGAAGTTGTGCTTACCAAATTCTCTTAATAAACACACCACATTCTAGCTTTGCTCATACAAAAATATTTTAATTTGATTAATATGGTTGTCATTATTATCTCCAACTTAAATTGGTCCATGACACTGGCGCGCGAGGCACGGCCCAAGTAATTTTCTTCCTCTCAGGCTCTTACCTTCTAGACTATTGAAGAACTACCACAAGCGACAGGTTATGCGTCACTGATGACTCGGTAAAACTTCGGCTACAATCAACATCAGAAACTACAAAGAAAAAGGAGAAGAATCGCGAGTTGGAAAAATATCCACGGGTCTTATTCATGGGTCCTGAATTTATACAGTGGGCTGTGGGCCTCAGCCTCCATTTTGAAAATAATAACTGACAGAGATTTGTCTCTTTTTTTGCTTCTTTTGAGGCAACACAATAATTTGTCGACTCAGGTCGGATTCAATCATGTCAGTTTTCAGATATATATTTTTTTATTATTATTATTTCACTTTCGTTTTAACTTTGTAACATGCTTTACAGGTAAATATTTTAACAGAATAGTTTTGACTTAAAGCAACGCATAAATTATATACAATTATGTTTTGATTTTATAGTCCGTGTGCTGCATGAAGCTAAAACTGCTCTATTAAATCTTCCGATTCAATGTCAATAGAGAGTAATTATCGAAAAAAAAGTATTAGTATGAGATCAGAACAATTGAATCTGTCTGATAAAAAATGGATGGTCAGGATCGGTCTAGGAGCATCAAATAATGAGTTTAATACAAATGGATAGACGTCTGATTTGAACGGCTGGCAATAATTTGATCTGAGGGCTGAAATTTAATTTAAACATTGATCGTTAAAAACAGCTTGGACAAATGCAAACTTTAATTGAGCAAAACTTGATTTCGCATATCCAGAGCGAAACTTCTACTCTCTCAACTGGCGCTGGAAGAAATATTAGATAATACTTGGGAAGCAAGGCAAAAACTTTAAAAGGAAATATGATTTTATCAGTATTCGCTCATCTCTCTCAATATACGGGACTGAATTTTCTTTCCTCCAGGGGCAGGATTTTCCTGCCCCTGACTCACTGAAACGTGGGTCACACTAAAATTAAAAATCAATATTTAAATTTATAAATCCATATGGACCCACTTGTTAGTCTCACTGGAGGCAGGTGATCTCTGTCCCTCAATACATACCACTTCTCCGCAAAAAAAGCAAACCAAGGCCAATTTTATTAATTTATTTGTTCTTTTGATAAAATTAAATTTCGTTTGCCCCTTTTAGTAAACAAGAAATTTGTATCTTTATAAAAAATAGTAAGCAAATTCCTCAAACTAAAAAATTTGGTCTCCAAGCATATTTTAATCTAAAGATCAAGTTGAGTGATTTGGATGGACTGTTCGAATTTGAAAATGAAAAAAAAAAATAGAGATGTAGAGCATGATTGAAGCACAAAACCAATAATACATTTTAGTCCTACTCTAACAAAAATTAATCCTTAGAATATTTTTGAATTTTGAGTAAAATTCTGGATGAATTAGGTGGTCAGTAGAATGATTTCTGGTAAATAAATTACTCCGGCAGTGGGAATTGAGAGAAACAGAGATAAGATTTAAAATAGAAATGTGCTTAAAAAATAGATTAACTGAATATCTTGATTATCTGAAATTCAACACAGAACGATCTTGGCAACGATGATGACTTCCGCTGACCCCATCATGCACATCTTGATGGTCAAAAATGTGATGTAACACAGATAATTTTTCTGTAACTTTTATTTTATTTTATTTTTTTCTCATGCTCATTTCTTATGTACAGAGCCGGATCTAAATTTTCGTCAAAGATGACTAAGGTAACTTTGTTATTTTAATTTTTTTAATTATGTATATTGAAATTTAATTTAATTTAATTTTTTGTAAAACATTTTATATAGGCCAGTGTTCTCATAAAATATCAAATTTTTATTAGTCCAGTAGTTAGAAGTTAGAACTCTATTTTATATTAGTGAAAACTTAAATTTAATTCTCACTTACTACATATTGTGCATTATAATTTCAGCTCATTATCAACATTTTCTAATTGGCTCTGCTGTAGTAAATATAATTATCAAAATAATTATTCAGAGTAGGTATGATGCCCATCGAACCTACTTTGTTTTGATTGGTGAAATGACCATTCTATTGCATCAAGATCCGTGCTAAGAATATTAAAATCCGTATAGGTCTGTTTCAATTTCCGTGCATACTAATCTTAGTACTAATCGTACAGTGTTAGAGCTAATTGAATCTAAAAATAGATCTGATGCCCATCGGACCTCCTCCTATCTCTTATCAAAAAGGGCTTTCACACCAATGTTTTTTTTTTTTTTCCAACATTAACATCTGGGGCGGAGATTGTTGCATGTATATTCGTATATAATTAGTTGACTGGAAATTATACGAGGCTAGCAGAAAACCCCTCTTTTGCTGGTAATTGATCGACTTGCTTCAGTTGGTGGTGCCCAGCAAGTCAATCAATCTCCACAATTTCCACGTGTTGTGCTTTTGCATCTTGTCTCCTGTTAAGTAGGTAATTTTGTAGGTCAATGTTTCAATTCAGTTTTTTTGCAGATAACATGTTCAAACTGCTGGTTAATTTGCTCGGCAGGTTCTGACACCTGGTAAACCGAAACAAGTTTAACTTTTTTTTTTGTTTTTAATAAAACAGAGGTCTTTGCCAACAACCTTAAAAAAAAATAAAACAGAGGTCACCTCTATTTGATTGAAGAATTGTTTGTTACATAAGCCATGTTACAAATCATTACTAAATTAGAAAAACGCAATGAAGTAACAAAACGCAAACTGGATGCTTGAGGTAAGCTCTCCATGTGCTGCTCCAAAACAAGTAGGAGAAAAATTAATAAAAATCAAAATTATGAAATCAGTGATTCAGTGGAAGAGTATTCGGAATCTCTGAAATGTTCGTGTGTGCATCGCTCCCTCCATATGAGGAAGTTTGTTATGAGAGAAACAGAAGTATTAGCGCAAGACCATGTAATAATATTATTATTTAGGGTGTGGGCTAGGGATATTGATGTTTTATTATTATGGAGTTGTAAACCACGAGCTTGATGTTTGTATTGTGAGGGTAGCCTATATACTGGTACTCTCTGATCTGATGTAATTATTTTTTTCATTTCAATACAGTTCACTTGGTAGCAGCTACCAAGCTTTCAAAAAAAAAAAAGTGTGCTATGAGGAACAGTCACCTCTCGCGCTTTGTGAATTGGAAATTGAGAGTTTAATTTAGAATTCATAGTATGACAAACAACATATTGTCACTTTCTTTTTACTGATTCTTCAGGTCATAATGATCATGCTATTTGCAAAACGGCTAAAATGCTATTCATAGTAAATATATAATATTTCTTTAACCAATATTCTTTTACGAAAAAAAAAAAACATAGTGTGCTTAGCATGAGGAGACCTTATCTTCCCTAACAGATTTCAACCTTTAAGGAGCGTTTGAGATTTGCAATTGGCAATAAAGATTGACGATTCGGATAATCCGGCTTGCAAAGCCGGATTATTATTTTGTTTTATGACTATCCAATTTTCAGAAATGAAATAATCATTTGTTTTGGCATCTTAATTATTGGTTTTATGTGGCTTGAAATATCACACAAGGGGTAAAATACATCAACTCTATTGGTTCCATGCTTTTTTTTTTTTTTTGATGGTTGGCAGCAAAATGCCGCCAACAGTTTATTTTTATATATTAAAAAGTATTTACATCAACTCTATTGGTTCCATGCTGACTGCTGAGTTTATCAGTTCAGTATTGTTTGACAAAATTAGCTTGCCAGAAACTGACTGTTATCATAGCACTAAACGAACAAAGTTGAATTTTGTTCGTTGAACAAGCAATAATCTTCAATTGATTATACTGAAAAATCCCTTTGAATAAAATAACGGATACACAGAATCCACTATTCGAATCTGTGTCCTGCAAAAATTAAAGAAAAATGATTTGCCCCATCCGAGGATATATATCTCGATGCGGACTTGCTTATCAATTTTGTGGTGCAATGTTAGTATGAATTTGTATTATTTTTGACAAATGTAAATTTTATACATTCAAAATCCCGAAATTTTTATTAATATCCAAAAATAATATTAAATTTAACAATTTACCCACTTTTTTAGCAGAATTTCAAATATGTCCAAACCGATAACTAAACTATTAGTTTTGTCCTCCAAAACCGATTAAAAAAGCATTGGCTAAGACCACTAATAACCGATGATAAAACAACCAGTTTCTAGAATCGATGATAAAGATATCGGTTTGCCTCAATAACCGATGATAAAATCATCGGTTTCTAGTGTGCCATTCATTTGGGTCTAATTGATGATAAAATTCTTAACTTTTTTTTATAGAAAATGTTATAATTTTTTTTAAATATTAGAAATATTTTTATATTTCTTTAAAATTAGATAGAACACGATATAATTGGATGTATTAGAAAGATTGTAACAAATAACCTGGATTAATATTTTTCAGGTCGGATTTTTCGCAGCGGTAAGAAAAATTAAAATATTTTTTTATGTATTATTGAAAAAATAAATAAAAATATTTTGAATCTTAGTTATTGATTCCTTCCAAAGCTCACAGGTTCTCTCCGATGTCAATATATGATTCCGTGCAATCCGAACTAGATAAAAAAAAAAGGGAGATTAAAAGAAAAAATGTTACTTGGTGGACAATCCACATAAATTTTAATTGGAGTGAGGCGGTTCGATAACCATCGGATTAAATTTGGTCTGATTTCGAGGTTGTTCGATCAATTCGAAAAAACTTGACTAGCACGAATCGTAAAGTTGTTTATGTGAATTTCGATGTAGGTCAGACGGCTATGACCTGACATCAGACCGAATTTGGTCTAACGATCATCGGACTGCAGCCGGATTCATTTTACTAGGCCTTCTAGGCCTGAAATTGAGATGTTTCTAATGGGCCTTGTGGCTGGTGTTTGGTAATTGTTTTGAGCCGGGGGTAATTATTTTGAACCTTTTCTTTAAGACCAGATCTTTTAGGCCCAAACCAAGTAGAGGTTTCCGCATTTATTGGTCTCAGTCTCTTCTCTGAATTAGGCCCATTAGAGCCTCGATTTAAACTTGTCTGAAGACATTAAAACAAGTTATATTTATTTACCTCAGTCTCTTCTCTGAATTAGGCCCATTAGGCCCATCATGCTACTTTATTTCGGAGTCAACTAGCGAGTAAAGACAAGTAACCTATCGAAACTCGAAAGCTCTACCTACCATTGGCTTCATATAATTAAACAACAAATTGCTTTCCTAGATATGTTCAAATAAATAAAATATTCTGTACTTGGTGGAAACGTCTGTTAGGTCGTACATGTTTATTTTATTATTTAAAACTGGTCCCATAACACCAAGGAAACGAATCTGCTGCGATTCTACAGGGATCGCAGGATCCTGCCTTTTCATATCCAACCTTTACTTTTTTGGAATACACGAATCTCGAAGGAAACTGATTTTCATGCACGCATCTCAAAAAAAATGAAGGGTTAGATATGGAAAAGCAGGGTCCTACAATTCCTTTAGAATCGCAGCAGATTTAATTTCTAACAGGAAAATCTAGCAGTTTTCTTTATTACATTATGTTATTGTAATACTAGTCAAGTGGGTGGTTAAATATGGCATTGTTTTAACTTTTAAGTAAGTTCAAGGGCTAATCTGCAAACTAACTATTAATTTGTTATTAATCTATTGTTACTGATAGAAACCAGCACATTCGAAATGTTGAACAAACCTTGAAATATAGCTTAGACCTTCTTCTGGGTAGTTGGTTTATACTCTCTTCTTTTCTCCAGAACTACTTTTATCATTTACAGACTCTTTGCTCCTAGGATGATTGTAGGGGTGATCAAACGGTTCTGTTTGTTCGGTTTTCAACGGAACTGAAAAATTTCGGTATAAATGATTCCTTTTTTTTCGATTTAAATGGACCGGTTCGGTTGAATTTTTGAATTATTTTGGTTTAAATGGATCGGTTCGGTTTAAATTTTTCAAAACCGACCAAACCGAACCGATCAAATTATATTAATTCAGGTATGGTTTATATTTTGTTTGGTTCAATCATTACCTCATTTCTTTCATTTTAGTTTAAATATTTTAGAACATCTACAAATTGTATCACAATATACCCAAACCATGATTTAGACTTTGTTGGATTATTTTGGAATTACGTACGAACTTATCATTATGCTGATAAGTAGGCTAATATTTTACTTATAGTGTTTGCACCTTGCTATGATCATCTTTGTTTTCATACGGTCTTTTTTTAATCATTAAATGAAGGGAAAATAATAAAGTTTTACTTGTAAAGTTTCAATTAGTATGCTTAATTGGTTGGAGATGCATTGGGTCTTACTCTTAAAGCAAAAAAGTTTGGATACTAGTGTAAAATATCAACCAACAACTCCAATAATTTTTGTCATCAAGTACTACAAATTATTTGAATTATGATTAAAAAACATGCTTAATGCAATGATATTTTCTCCCCTTAATGAATAACCTTTTGCTATCAATGGAGAATTGCTAACTCCATAATTTGAAGTGAAAATGATATTCAAAATTAGAATGATGTCATATGAGAATTATAACAACTCAAGGCAAAAAAAAGAAAAAGAAAAAAGAAGAACAAAAACAAAGCTCATTAGCTGGATAAATAATGGTGAAATTTTTTCCTCTTTCATCTACTTTTGATCATCTATAGATGGTAGCAAATTAAAGCGTGTTGTTGTTAAATAAAAGTTTCATATCACAACTTATATATGAGGAGGGATCAAGTTACAATAACTTTGAGTTATAACAAAGTTACAACAATAGTTTTTTTTCATTTTCAAAATCCAAATCGTCGATTCAAACCGTTCAACATGATTATCTAAATAAAATATGCTTCCAGATCAAATTTTATATTTTTTTGAATTTTTTTTACTATTTATTAAGATGGGTACAAAATTCAATGGTTTGAATTTGACTATTTTTTGTACCCATCTTAATAAATAGTAAAAAAAAATAAAAAAATGTAAAATTTAATCTTGAAGCATATTTTATTTAGATAATCATGTTGAACGGTTTGGATCGACGATTTGGACTTTGAAAATGAAAAAAACTGTTATTGTAACTTGATCCCTCCTCCTTATATATATATATATATATATATATATATGATATATAGAGTTTGCATTTTGCCTTGCTTAGATCCTCACTTTTTTCTTTTCGGGACCTGGAGAAATCTTCTGGGAAAAGAAAATGGAGAATGCTATCAGCCTCTTTCTTATATGTAAACCACATATGACATATCACATGGTAAGCTGTAAGCAGTGACCTAAGTTTTGTAAAGGGCAGCAAGTTAGAGTTCAACATGTGAACCTACTTCTTATTAATTAATTTGTATTATCGCATGACGGTGAATTGGTAAAATCCCACCCACCTACAAAATTACCAACTCTTTTCAAACTTTTGGATGCAATTAAAATTTGATAAAATTGCAATAATGAAAAAGTGTTATGCCACATCAAATGTAATTTTATTTGTTTTATCCTATGATTTGTACAATCTAGTGGTCTACATTTTTATTAGATTATATAAAAGTAATGTAAATAATGCTTCAAAAGATTGCTTCACTATTATATATGTGGTGTCCAATTAATTATTACGTGAATCGAATTATATTATCGTGAGATTCTTTATCAGAATTTTCTTATATATTTTGGTATTGTATTCAATCTGATTGTCTGTATCTTAATTTAAAATTTTAATTTTCCTCAAACATATGTTTCTCATTTGAAAAGAGTTATTAAAATCTATAACGTTTTGTTGAAAAGTAGTGATTTTTATATAGAGATCATGTTTAGTTGTTCGGATCGACTATTCAAACTATAAAAATATAAACATAGATCTATAGTACGAGTCAATCAGTAATATGCATATTACCATAACCTCACTCCTTTTAATTATATTATCTTGTTATATTAATGAATTGAAGCGGATAAATTTGTCCCACTTTTTTAACATCAATTGCTTATATGAGAAGGTTGCTCACACATGTCTTTATCTAGGGAGCAGATGGGTTCTACAACCGTCTGATCAGCTTTAAGATCTGTGTGCACGGATATTAAAGTGATGCGCACAGATTTTAAAGTGAATCAGACTGTTATAGAACCCATCGAACTCAGTTCGAGCCTATCATCGGATCCAAGCTGCTCCCCTTTATCTAAATCAGTAAACAATGGTTTACCTACTAATAGAAATCCTTTGTTGTACTTCCAATTCTTTATTTATAATGTCGTTTTAATTCCTGAGGATAGAGATTATTCAGACGATCTCTGAGTTGTTGGAGATCATCAGCTTTAGACTTTTCTTACTTCTTGAAAAAGAAACTTGGTAAAGAAATCCATTGAAATGTCAATGATGAAGACATAGAAACGGTCCAACTTTTAGGTGAAATCCTTTTAATAATGAATAATCAAATTGTAAACTGATTCAAATTTAATATATAAAATATTAAAAAAAAGTTATGGTATAATTTAATGATGGGAATATTTATCTCATTTAAATAGTTTTTGACGTAGTGCTGAACCACAAATATTTATTGCGAAAGGATAGAATATTTTAATAGCAACGAGGCTTTGAATAATTGAATCAACTTCGACCGACTTAAAATTTAATTTATTCTAAAAATATTATGAAACGGTTCAATTTAATAGTAGTAATGACATAAAAAATTAACCTAGAATCTGAACATTTATCATACTTAAATGATAAAGAAAACAAATAATTTTTTTTTAATTTAAATAATATATTTTTAGATACAAAATATATGCAGCATTAAACAATTCATTAATCTAATATGCCTGTGTACTGTTACTATCCGCAAGTAAATATAAATAAATTTATAGTTCCAACAAGAAATAAATGTAAAAATAAAATCTTATCTTCGTTTTCTTCAAAATATATAATACCTTGAAATTAGAAGTAAACATCCTTGCGGTACTGGATAGAATAATACCAGGCGAATTAATAATATTTCGATGGCTATATAAAATATAAGAACTGCTTTAATCCGAATTTAATCCGGTAGTCATATATCTAACTTGATCCGAATTATGAGAATTTAAATTGGCTGAAATCCGAGATCCTAGCCGTTCAACTTTTTCTGTGCATGTATCTTCGAAATAGCTGATTTTTTCACACACGTATCTCGGAACAGTTCGATGACTGAATCCGAATTACAGAAATTTTAGGAACCCTGTTCATTCATCTCGGATTTTAGCAAATTCGGATTCGAATTATGAAACTAGTTAGTAAATCATGAATTCGCATCCTCTGAAATATCTCAAACTTTGCGTGACCTTTTGTAATATCTCAATCACTCGAATACGTTCTGCTCGAATCTCAAAGCTCAAATAATTCTGGCCCCTACGCTGCCCCGAATAAGCACCGGACACATCGGGCACGCAAAAATTGAGATATCTCAGAGAAGAGATAGGAGTAGGTCCGATGGACATCGGACCTACTTTTAGGTTCAATTAGCTCTAATACCGTACGATTATCATTGAGATTTGTGCGCATGGAAATTGAAAAATACCTGTACGGATTTTAATGACTTTGTATGAATCTTGATGCAGATTTGATGATAATTTCACCATGGTAGGTCCGATAGGCATCGGAACTACTCTCAGTTCCTCAGAGAATACGCACCCAAAACTTGGGGGCTGTTGAAACTTGAAAGTCAAATGGTTCTCGTAGACCAGGCCATTTGGAGAGGGGAGTAGTTGTACTTGTACCATTTCAGCATTTCTGATTCTATTTTTCGTTTATAAAAAAGTGCTGTCCGATTTTCCCTTTTGACTTTATAGTTTATACTCGTTAAAACTTAAAACTGAGTCATCTTCCTGCTTCCACAGATTGACATGTTACCCACGTACGGAACCAATAAAAAATGATTAAATAGTATAAAAAAATTCCAAGCTGTCCTGTTCAAAAATAAATAAATAGAATATAAGATCTGACGGTTCTTATATATCATGAGTATAATAATAACAAGACGCAGATATGAGATATGCTTGAATAAGAACAATGATCACTTGTAGAAATAGCAAAATGCGTATATTAGTTTTAACTATCCCATAAGAGACAATCAGACAACATGATCGTAATTATTGATTATCATTTATTTTTTATATATTATTTACACTAGAGGAGGGATCCAATTACACCCTTTTTTTTACACATCATGACACCGTTTTTTTATAGGTTAATTTTGCGATTTCAAAATCAAAATAGTCGATCCAAACCGTTCAACATGATTGATATACTAAAATGTGCTTGGAGATCAAATTTTACATTTTTTCGAATTTTTTTACTATTTATTAAGACGGTTACAAAATCGCTGTTTTTCAATGGTCCAAAAACAACGATTTTGTAACCGTCTTAATAAATAGTAAAAAAATTCAAAAAAATGTAAAATTTGATCTCCAAGCACATTTTAGTATATCAATCATGTTGAACGGTTTGGATCGACTATTTGAACTTCGAAAATGATAAGTGTCAAAATGTGTCCAAAAAAAGGTGTAACTTGATCCCTCCTCTTTACACTATCATATATAAAACGAACTATATTCAAGTTTTCTGACAATTTTTACAAATTAGATATGAAGATAGTACGATTTTTGAACTTTGTTGAATCCTCGTAAATCTTGAGTTTGTGAAAGATTTGCCAATATGCCCCTAGAAAATTGTACCTGCGCACATTGAGCTTTTGCCTATTTGATTTAGTTCTTAAAGAAAACTTTAACCAGTTGGTTCTGCACATTGTGCAGACTAGAAAATTTAAAATCTTATAAATTTATTAGTTTTTCCTTAATTAGAAATTCAATGGGCATAATTATATTACTCACCTTAAGAGCCTATTTGGCTGCGAATTCACGCCGTGGGAAAAAAAAAATTCAGTCTGACTGAATTTTTTTTCCACATAGACAGTAAAAGTCAGTTCAATTTTTTTTTTCTGTGCCCCTTTCTTTGCCTACCCCTCCGCCGAACAGGCTCTAAATGTTTGCACTTTAGATCCAAAATCAGAACGCACCATCCACCAACCACCAATCCCGGATACTAAGGAGTGGGATGAAAAAAAAAATAATTTGTTTGTCAAAGGAACCAGTGAAATACCCCACAAAATATTTTTTTTAAAATGCTTAATTATAGCCTTAATGCAAAGGTTAGTTGCATACACCAAGTAGAGAAGGAAATACGTGACACGCCGTGACGTGACGTAACAAACACGCCGTGATTTGGTCACGTGACGTGGCGTGACGTGATCAACTTTTTTTTTTCACGTGACGTGACGTGACGTGACCAAAATGGTGGCGGATGGTCACGTCACGCGTAGTCACGCCGTGACCATACGTGACGTGATCACACGTGACGTGACGTGTCATGACGTAAATTAGTCATGTCAAATTTTTTTTATATTTTAATTTAAATTGTTGAAAATTTAGAAAAAAAGGTATAAAAAGTTCTTATATAAGTAAATAATGTTATAAATATTATTTTTTTAAGAAATGTTGCATCTGACATTACTTTAAAGATTCAAATTACAAACATTCATTAGACTAAACTAAAGAAAATACAAATCAGTACTACATGAGTACCAATATCACTGAACTTACACTAAAATTAAAATCTGAATAATCTATACAAATAAAAAAAGTTGGATACTCTATGTTTCGTACCGTGACGTGACGTGACGTGACGTGACGTGACGTGATCACGTGACGTGATGTGACTGGTTCGCGTGACGTGACGTGACGTATATTTTCACTGGAATGTGGTCACGTCACGCGAATGATCACGTCACGCATCACGCGAGTCACGTCACGTAATCGACACACGTGACGTGACGTAACGTGACGTGACGTGACGTTCCGTGACGTGACTAGTCACACCGTGACAAATTTCCTTCTCTGACACCAAGTTCGGATTTTGACTCCCAACTTGGTCAACTTATATACAGCTCATGCTCAGTGTGCATTGGAGAAGTTTATGGTGAAATTTTCTTATATATCCTACAAATTTTGGAATTATATTTCACTGATCTGAGAAGGGCATCTGATCCTAGAAAATTGAATCATATGAAAATATCTTCTTTGTTCAAGTTGCAAGATAGTACTAATACAATAGTCGCTACACAAATACACCTTGCACATGCACAATTTGAATCATTCATATTCTCTCTTTGTTTTATTTTTTAATAATAATAATAATAATTTATCATCTTCAATTAACACCAATCTAAAATTTTCATATACAATAATAATGCCAGCAGGACAACATTTGAGCTACCGGTTGTTGAACATAATAGGAGAGTAACAGGTGATTTTTTTTTTTAAATAAAGAAAAATAAATAATTTCATTATTATAAACGAAATAGTTTTGAATATTAAAAGTGGTGAGCTTGTTGTTACTGATTAAGTAGAATTCTTGGGATAATTTTTTTTTTTTTGACTTTCAACATCATAGTTTTTTTTTATTATTGCATTACCAATGTATGGATCCGACAATAACAATTATAACGTGAATTAAAGCAACATTAGTACCGTATGAAAATTCACACAGGAAATAAAAATGTCGATTGTCTCAAATCAGAAGAGAGAGCATGAGATAATGTAAATTGCCAATTGAAGATAATGTAAATAAAGGGCTTTGAATTGTTCAATTGAAGATTTAGATTTGACCATTTCCAAGTTATATTAGTCTACTTCGTGTAGATATATTTTTTTGAAATAATAATAAGAATTAAGAAATTTAATATTAAACACAAAAACATTCAAATTAAATTTTGAACCAATAACCTTTCACACAAAATATAGTCTTAATTACTAAACTAAAAACTATTTTTTCACACACATAATTATTGTAACTAGCATTTCGTTTGTCACGATATTGTGTGGGATGGGATTTGACGGGTTCAGGAACCTACTTTTTTATTTGCTGGGTTCCATACTCATGGGTATGTATAGAAATTATTATGAGAATATAGTGAATGAGTGTTCCGTTGTACTGTGAGATTAGCAGTGAGAAATTTTGAATTGCTTTAAAAATATGTATTTTTATTTAAATTTCTCATATATTTTAAACACATAAACTTGCTGACTCGTCTATTTATTTTGTACTAAAATAAAATAATTTGCATGTAATGCCACGATAGTCTTTTTTTTTTTTTAAATTACTGACAAATAATCTTTTATCTATAACAATCATATTTTTAGAATTTTCAATTCCTTCCTAACTATTAATTTAATTTAACATTATTGATATTAAATATAATTGCTTTTTAAAATACAATATATGAAGGTTTTGCTCCTGCTACTCTTTGCCAGACGCCAGAACAACAATATAGAAAAGCGCTGGCGAACAAAGTTGGGAAAAAACAAATTCAGTATGAGGCGATATTCTTTCTCCCATTATTTTAAGCGTTGTGGGTAGAACTTAGGGCTGCACAAAATGTTCATAGTTTGTGATTTAATTTTGAGTTCGATTTGGAAAAAAATTGTAATTAATTTGATTTGAAATTAGTTCGTTCTGAAACAAATCAAACTAGTTCGGTTCGAATCTTATTCAAACTCAAACTCAAACTGGATATAGTTTGTTCGAAATTGGTTCGTGAACTATTTAGGTTCAAATCTCAAATAATACAACTAATGGCTTTAACCATCAATCTTTAATAATGCAGGAACCAAATTTATATCAGAGTTCAAAATTGTTAATATAATGGTAACTTTATAATAAAAAAAATATTTCAGCAACGTAACAAATTAACAACGAAATAAGTTTCATTTGACTAGGTTCATGCCGTGATTTTAATCAATCCAACAGCATAAGAGATGAGAGAATTTTGGGTTGGCCCATGATCTATTAGTGTGAATTCGTGAAAAGTAAAAGGTAAAGAAAACCGCATGAATTTTGTTCCACGTGAAGAAAACTAATGCATAAACTACCAGAGGTTGTCTAAAATTTCGTAGTTCGTGATTCGATTGACTTCAACTCAATTCGAAAAAAGTTCATAATTAATTCGATTCGAAATTAGTTCGCAATTAATTCTATTCGAAATTAGTTCGTAATTAATTATACTCGAAATTAGTTTATAATTATATCGATTCGAAATTAGTTTGTTCTGAAACAAATCAAACCAATTTGGTTCGAATCATATTCAAACTCAAACTCAAACTGGAATAAGTTCGATTTGGTTCGATTCGTTTGCAGTCCTAAGAAAAGTTGGGAAGATCAGCCGAACGGGTTTGAGAAATTTTAATCTCAATTAGGCCAAATCCCATCTATTTCCTTGAAAAAAATGGCATCCGAACTAGGGCTGCAAACGAATAGAACCGAATCGAACTTACTCCAGTTTGAATTTGGTTTGAATTAATTTCGAATCAATTTTTTTACGAACTCAATTTCGAACTTTTTACGAACTTTTTTATAATAAGGAAGAGTGATCGTAATCGCCGAGAGCGAGAGATGAAAGTCGTCTAGGGTTTCAGAACTGAGAGAAATAAATACGACTTACGAGTTATGACTTATGACTGGGCGGCCTTATGTTTTAACTTTTAAGTCATCAGCAGAAATCAACGGTTCACGTTATTTTGAGATTTGAACTAGAATAATTCGCGAACTTATTTCAAACGAATCAGGTCCAGTTTGAGTTTGGTTTGAATTAATTTTGAACTATTTCAAATTAAATTTTTTATGAATTTTTTCGAATCAAACTCGAATTGAATCACGAACTTCGACTTCAAATTTTTTGTGCAGCCCTAATCCGCACCGAGGAACTCAAATTATAGGATAGATAATGATCTCTTGCCGCAATTGGAGAAAAAAAAATCCGTACACGGAAAATTTTCGGCAGCAGAGTCGAGTATACCTACCATTATAATTAACGTCACGCTCCAAAATTTCAGCTGTGTAAATTATAAAGAAAATAGAAAAAAGGAAAAGAAAGACACATATGAGTTGAATACGTCATGGAGGACGCATATTTAGTTCATGTAGATGACATAAAAATAAATGTCAGGACTAACAAAAGCCCTTACTTCAAAAAATATATATTAAATGGGCATGTACCGAGAAACTTTTACAATTATCAAAATTGTCATTCATTTCGTAACATTAGCATATCTTACAATAGTAACTTTTTTGTTTTTTCTAAACTTTAAAATCTCTAAAATAGCATTATACATGGAAAATTATTGGTATGTAAATTTGAAAATATACACAACCATGCTAAAAATAAAAAGAAGGAGAACTATACAGATAGTTGATGACAATTGATTATTCCAACAAGAAGATAGATCATCAACAAAAGATGGAATAGAAAATTCGAAATAGATTAATCGTCACACCACCTAACGGTTCCGTAATCGCCACAAAAGATCGCTACCAACCCTTTTATTTTCAACTCTGTTTTTCTTTGAACAGGTTACAGGCGTTGCCCCCCGTTACGCCGTACAAGATCAAGTCAAACCCAACCGCCCTTCGCTCCTGACTCCAGGGGTGCGTATCCTCTGAGATATCTCAATTTTTGCGTGACCGACGTGTCCGGTGCCTATTCGGGGAAACGTAGGGGGCAGTATTATTTGTGCTTTGAGATTCGTGCAGAACGTATTTGAACGATTGAGATATTCCAAAAAGTCACGCAAAGTTTGAGATATCTCAGAGGATGCGAATTCTGACTCCAGTGTAGGGCTGATTAATGAGCGAGCATGAGCGAGTTGGGGTATGCTCATGCTCGGCTCATTTAGTTAATGAGCGCTAATGAGCGAGTTGTTAATGAGCAAGTTATTAATGAGCGGGTTGTTAATGAGCGGGTTGTTAATGAGCAATTGAGCGAGTCACGAATTATGAGTAATTTAAGAATTCAAAACCTAATTTTCATTTATAGAATTTAACAAATTGTCATAATCCAATCTAATTAAATATTACATAATTTAACAAAAATTATCCATAAGCAAATTTAACAAAATCAAACAACTATCTTCTTATCGGTTCTCAGTCTCACCGGTCCCACATGTCACATCCTCGGAGCTATATTCTTGTGAGTTGTGACATATCTACAAATTTATATTATTAAAACAATAATAATAAAAAAAAACAAGCATGAAACAGTGTTGCATAATTATATAAATAAAAAAGATACAAGCCAACAAGCACAGTAATTTAGAATCTTTGACAGGACACCGGACTTTAGGCAATTTAGACTCACTGGGCCGCTGGAGCAAATTTAATTTCAACTTTAGTCTGGACTCTGGAGCGTAATAAGTAGGTTTGGAATTTTTTATTTATTCAGTTTTAATATTAATTTAAGAAATTGGGATTAAATGTGGCAGGATTAGATGTGGCAGATTCTTAATGAGCGAGTTATGAGCGAGTTGGGGTATGCTCATGCTCGGCTCATTTAGTTAATGAGCGCTAATGAGCGAGTCGTTAATGAGCGAGTTCTTAATGAGCGAGTTCTTAACGAGTTTTTAGTGAGCGAGTTATGAGCGAGTTACGAGTTATGAGCGATTTACTCACCCCTACTCCAGTGGATCAATTTTTGTTTTTTTGGTTCTTAGTGGATCAATTTTGAAACGGTACAAACGGTGTCTTAAATTTTGTTTAGATCTGGACCGTCGATTAAAATTCATTTGACCAATTCGGTCAGAAGTAGAATGCATGAGATCATTTTAATATTGGCGCTAAAGCAGATCGGACGATCTGGGATTCAAACTCAAAATTTGAGTTACCTTAGATGAATTGAATTGGTAAAATTATCAAACTCTAAATTAGCCCCGAGGATATGACGATAGGAGTTATTTTAAGAAAGATAAAATTATTTTAAGAAAGATATACTGAAATTTGCAAAATTATTCCATAAATTTTACAAATTAGTTAAGAATTTTTACAATTATTTAATTGTCGCCTTACTTACGAGTTTTCTCTCCCTCCGTCACTGGCCCTGAAGTCAAATCTCCCATCCTTTTCCCTCTATAAAACCCTCTAAAATTCAGAGCAACACACCCACCTCACCACTTCTCTTCGTTCCTTCTCTTCTTCCATTGGTACGTAGCTCCGATGGATCTCGCTTTACTTGAGAAGGCCCTTTTGGGCCTCTTTGCTGCCATTGTTCTTGCTATTGTCGTCTCCAAGCTCACTGGCAAGCGGTTCAAGCTGCCACCTGGCCCCTATCCCATGCCGATCGTTGGCAATTGGCTGCAGGTAGGTATTCTCACAATCCAAATTAACCTTGACTTATACATTAGAAATGTTGACAAAACCTTCAAGTCCAGTTACATATTTACACTTGCATGCATTCTAATTTGATTTGTAATGATTTGCAGGTTGGGGATGATCTTAACCACAAGAATCTGATGACTATGGCAAAGAAGTTTGGCGAGATTTTCCTGCTACGGATGGGTGTCCGCAACCTCGTCGTGGTGTCCTCGCCTGATCTGGCTCGCGAGGTGCTCCATTCACAGGGAGTTGAGTTCGGGTCGCGTACCCGTAATGTGGTGCTCGATATCTTCACTGGCAAAGGACAGGATATGGTGTTCACCGTGTATGGTGATCACTGGCGCAAGATGCGCCGGATCATGACTGTCCCCTTCTTCACCAACAAGGTAATTATTCATCTTGCTATGAAAGGTGATTTGAAATTTTTTTTTTTTTAAAAATGAAAGGGGGAAAAAGGTGAATTGAATTGGTTGTTGATTGCCAAAGGAAATTAAGGAGAAAAAATAACACTAAATTTGCAATTGGTTGTACTTTTATAGGTGGTCCAGCAGAATCGTGAAGGGTGGGAGGAAGAAGCAAGACTTGTGATTGAGGATATTAAAAAGGATCCCCGGTCATCGGTCGAAGGAATTGTGATCAGAAAAAGATTACAGCTCATGATGTACAATGACATGTTCAGGATCATGTTTAACAGGAGATTTGAGAGCCTCGAGGACCCGTTGTTTAAGAAACTAACGGTGCTAAATGCTGAGAGAAGCCGGCTTTCACAGAGCTTTGATTTTAACTATGGAGATTTCATTCCCATTCTCCGTCCATTTATGAATAAATATTTGAGCCAATGCTACAAGCTTAAAGATGCGCGGCTTAAGGTTTTTGAGGACCATTTTGTCAAGGATAGGAAGTAAGTGATTATTTGTATTTTGTTAAATTGTTTTTATTCATCAATCCACCCGTCATCTAGTCATACTCATACGAAAAATTATAAATTGTATAAGATAGTTTCTTTTCAAAGATGGACAATTTTAGTGGTCCCAAAATGGTACTACCTCTGAACAACATTAGCCATAGAGGTAGTTGGTCATACAGCCACATAAATAGCCAAGCATGCACAGGTATCAGGAAAACTTGGGGGCTTTTTCAAAGATCATGACCAGCCCTTCATTTAAGCTTATCCCATGCACCCCCACCCAGTTCCCCACTCTTCATGCTTTAAATATACTGGACCAAGTTTTCTACAAATAATAAATAACTAAATAAAAAATGATAAAGTGGACCGAGATCCATGAGGTGCACTCTTGAATAGGACAATGCTAAATGAGGAGAGTGAATATTCTTAAAATGTACAATTGGAGGTTCAATTTGATAGAGAATAAAATTACTTTTATGTAGCAATTAGGTATTTCAAGCTGGAACCGGTCTTAACTATGGTAGTTAATCTTAATAGCAAACAAAAATAACCCAGTGTAAGATTTTAGTTTTTTTTTCTCAGGTTACTGTACCAAACAAAATTGGGAAAAAAACAAGCACGGAAACCCCAAAAGAAACCATGGATGTAAGTTTTATATGTACTGACTTGTTGTAAAATATGAGCAGAATTGATATGGATCAGAAGAAAGAAATAAAGTGTGCTATGGATCACATCCTTGAGGCTGAGCAAAAAGGAGAAATCAACCATGACAATGTGCTTTACATTGTGGAAAACATAAATGTCGCTGGTAACTTTCTAACATTCCTAAATTTTTATAGATAATTTTTTCATGTATAAGTTACCACAATTGTCATTTTCTAATCAGTAGGAGGCCTTACCTCCCAACCATTTTGCAATATAAATGAGAGTACAACAATAACTTGTTTACAAAAAAAAGATACTTTCTCAGAGGAGGTCACATGTATGGCCCTATAAAGAAGGCAAACATAGCTCTCCTCTGCAAATAAGAAATGCATTTAAAAAAATATATATACTCCAAAACGGTTTGGTACATAATCCATCCCATTTCCCTCATGAACGCCTAAAACTTTCTGAGAATCATCACTGTTTCTTCACAAATGAGTGAAATTAGAGGTAACTAGCATTCTTAAGAATTAGATTGGCATGCAGGAGCTTTTTTATGAGATGTATGTAGGACTTTTCTGTGGGAACTGCATGTGATGATTTTGGGTTTTATGAGGGCTTTCAGGAAAAAAAAAGGCAGGGGGAAAGAGACAAGTATTGGATGTGTGTGGCCAAATTGACCTATTCTTTTCATTTAAAGAGAAAGTCTAAATTAACAAATGTGGTCCCGGGCACCACGGTATGGTAACATGACAATCCAAGTGGGAGACCATTAAGTATATATTTTATTAATTTATTTGATCTCACCCCCTAGATTGCAGCCTCAAGTTTCATTGGTTGTACAATGGAACAAGTCACCTCTCAGGATATAATACATAGAAGTACATGTGCGACTTGTAAAATTATCTCCTTCACATTTAAAATCATATCTTGCATTAAATTAGCTCGCTATAACTTAATAGCTACCGGTCGAATTAAGAAAATGAACCTTTGTATTAATATTTGTTCCTGAAACTAACCTTAAATAACATCAATACCGGTTATCTTATAGAAACTAATGCATCTTTGTTCTGAACCAATCACGAAAATTTCATCTGAAGAGAGACAAGTATGTGTAAAGTTAAATTTTGGTAAGTTAGCTGATAAGTAAACAGAAAGGTACTATAGGGTATTGGGGGTTGGTCACTTGCTCCACCAGGGTACTTAACTTTTGATATTTAATGTTTGTCTTATTTTACTAAAATTTGAACAATTATATAGAGAAGTTGCATATCCCATCTTTTGCCAACTAGCTAAAAACAATCAATTCTTTTACCCTCTCTATACAAAAGTTTTTGGTAAGCTTTGGTAGGTTTGGCATCTTAGAGTCCATGGCCACTGAGAACTTATTTTGGAATATGACATCTCTTCATACGTTTTACCCTGAATGGGATCACTTAAAAGTAACATCCAACAACCCACTTTTTATTTATTTGCTAATTTAGCATTTACAACTGACAAGAACTGACTTTGAAACTGAAAATTTTCAAATCATTTTTGGGTCAGTTGTAAATATTGTCAGTTAAGTCCGCAAACCAAAAAGGTGGTTCCAAGTAATGTGCATGTGGTAGACATGGCTTCCAAGTAAATTATGGACTTTGAGCATCTTCCTTCATGAGAAAATAGAAATTATCAGCGATTAATTAATCGATCGAATGAAATAGCTACTTTTAAAAAATTAAAAAGCTATATAAAGTTTACTTCTAATTTTCTCTTGGGTATACAGCAATCGAGACAACACTCTGGTCAATTGAATGGGGCATAGCCGAGCTAGTCAACCACCCAGAAATCCAAAAGAAGGTCCTAAAGGAGATGGAAGCCGTGCTAGGCCCCGGCGTGCCAGTGACTGAGCCAGACCTACCAAGGCTTCCCTACCTCCAAGCCATTGTCAAGGAGACGCTGCGTCTACGCATGGCCATTCCTCTCCTTGTGCCCCACATGAACCTTTCTGATGAGAAGCTCAGGGGCTTTGATATTCCTGCAGAGAGCAAAATCCTCGTCAATGCCTGGTTCCTCGCTAATGACCCGGAGAAATGGAAGAACCCTGATGAGTTCCGGCCTGAACGTTTCCTTGAGGAGGAGGTCAAGGTGGAGGCTAACGGAAATGATTTCAGGTACACTATAAATGTTAACTTCAAAGATGTAGTCTTTATGCGATAGTACTCTTTGTATAAAGATAGAGTCGAGCTGCATTCTCTGGAATAATTTAAAATGTTCTAACAAAATGCCTTCTCAATGTTGCAGATTTATCCCATTTGGTGTTGGCCGGCGCAGCTGCCCTGGGATTATTTTGGCATTGCCTATCATAGGCATCACACTTGGGAGGTTGGTGCAAGCTTTTGAATTACAGCCGCCGCCCGGGAAGAAAAAGATCGACACCACTGAGAAGCCTGGTCAATTTAGCAACCAAATTCGCACGCATGCTACTGTCGTTTGCATGCCCAGAAATTAGCAGTAGACATCATCTACTTCCATCTAAGCTCCAAATTCTTGTTATTGAGTTCCTTTATGCTATTAATACATTGCTTCTTCCTAATTGTCATTTCTGTATGATTTCATGAGATGAGTTGTCAGTTTGTGTAAATTTGGTTGTACTTGTTAGTTGAGTTATTTAAAAAACATAATCTGAAGCTTTCTTTAATTTATTCTTAGTTATTAGTTTGATGATGATGATGAAAATAGAAATAATATTTGTGATATATATACTTATGCACTATCATGTTGTGAAACTTGATGATTTATGAAGAATGCACAGCACTTTATTCATTATTTCATACTAAATTAGTCACAGTAAAAGCATAATCTGCTGTAAAAACATTCATTCCGTCTTGCCATTGTTTACTTCTTCCGGGCCACACTTTGATCAAAATCAACAGAATAGAAGAAGCCAATCAGCAGAGCTGATGACAAAGCAAGGGGCACAGGACCAAACAGCCAAGTCAAAAACGGTCCAGTCGAGTATAGAACACGATTCCCCACCGATGCACAAAACCATCCTCTCTTGAGCAATCTCTCAGTCGCACAATTGAACGTCTCACCAGACACATTGATCAAAAAATTTGCCTCTATTATAGAACCTATTGCTATTGAACTGAAGAAGAAACTGGTAAGCAAGAGGAAGGAGGCCATTGCAAATTTTACGAGGATGATCTGGTCACCCTGGGAGCCGAAGATTCGATGCTCTGAAAGATAATTTGAGCGGTACACATTGTTGGTCAGAGCAGCGAGTCCAGTGGTTATTAGGATGGAAACTGTTGCCGATAGGATAGAAGCCATAAGAGGATTGCGCAAGCTCTGTACTCCGAGCATGTCTTTCTTCTTGTTCTCCTATGTGGTTACAAAACAGAATTTACCATTGTCATGATCTGATGAAGAAACAAATACACGTACCACTGCCTAACTGGAGCTAGTATTTTCATTGTTTTTCATATTTCTAACCTACTAGTTGTCCATATAACTGAAGCACAAGTTCCGGATGCGATGCATTTTTTTACTCTGTAGTAGTTGGAACGCCCCATGATGCTAGGATGTTATTATTCCTTATGATTTAGTTTTTCTACTTTACACAAATGGTTTAAATTTTTCATCATAAACCAAGGACATAAGGCTTGGTATTTGTTCATTGGTATAGTTGGTTCAGTAGCATGGTAGCCACAATTTAAAGAAGCAACTGGCAGTCTGGGACAGTAATTTAAGATACTGCAGATCTAAGTTCTTAAACTTTTAATAGATAAAAGTAGGTATTGGGGCTCAAAACTAAATTTACATATCCAAAGATTCTTTCATTAATGCAAGGACAATAATTTATGTAATTTAACATAGATATGTATGTAAGAGGACTAACATAAATAATATACTGCATGATTTCAAATTAACTGAAGAAGTATTAAGTTCAGCTGGAGATTAAGTTACATATCTAACCTTAAGAACGCTTTCAATCCAGATTTCCTTTACGCCACGAGTTGTTGCTATGTACCTTTTGTTGATGCATTTCCATCGGAAAACATGGTACGAGGCCGTGAGACAGACTGTTGCGGGAACAAGTACTAGGTCTAGAGAATACCTGCTTAATTCCATCTTTATTTCAACAAAATGCAATGAATAATGAATAATGAATAATTGAACCAGAGAACACTATTTTATAGTCTACAAGTTAATGGGATCATATGCATGCGCTAGTGGAAGTTAGGTACAGCAATTCTTTTCTGTATGCAATTACAGAAAAGATTGGGGGATGTGTAATCCGCTGAAAGTGAATCACGTTGGCTAACTTGTTTTGACTCCTCTCCAATTGGTACAAACTGCAGACATCCTTTTTACATACCCATTTTAAAATTATTTATTACTTATTAACAATATAGCAGCCAATTAACTTTAATATTCATAACACTTTGATAAATTGAGTCGAGTTCGAGTCTACATGATCACCTTATTCGTGAAGACTTTTTAATATCTATTTTCGTTGTTATCTTGAATTAATAAATATAGTGCAAAATAGTTAAGGTTTTTTCCTCCAGCCTCATTTTTTTTTGTAGGATTTTGTTTTATGGTGCATCAGGTATTATATGTTTCATGCTTGCCAGATCTTTTCTACTGCTGATCCACAGGATGCAATAAAGCAAACTTATCTTGATCAAAACATTAATCAATTGCTGTAGTGGTTTCATCATCGTTGCGCAGGCTTCTTTGCAACCCCAATCAAGAAGCACTAATGACAGCAACGTGCATGCGCTGAGATTAAAACAAGTTGAAAGTTTGTCACCTGAATAAAAATAGCAACAATATATAGTCGTACTCTTTAGTTTCACCATCAGAGAATAATTAAAAATGATTTCATATTCCAATTAATTATTCTTATCGTGATAAAACTTTGAATTGATTTCAAATGACGAATCCAAACTATTAAAATCTTTCTACATTTACGAGTGATGCATTTACGTGAATTTTTTTTTAAAATTTCAAATTAATTTTGCATAGAGTCAAGTGATCAAAAGGCGTTAAAAAATGAATGCATTAAAATTCATTTATAAACCTTCTAATTTTAACTACTTGACTTTGTACTAAATTAATTCGAAACTTTAAATTTTTTTAATATAGACGCACCACTCATAGAGTACAAGAATTTTAATAGTTTGAATTCATCGTTTGAAGTCAATTCAATAGATTTTAGAATTGAGTTTACAAAGAGGTTTGGTGAACTTAGAAACACCCCAGTTCTACACAAGAATGTTGCTATGTATCATGCCGACTGGCCCGTCGCAATCCTTGTTTACTTTAATTTGGGCCGTATTTTTGGGCCCATGCCGAAAGAAGCGTTTGCACACAAAATTTCAGTGGGGGCAATTCTCATCTACAACCTTTTGTTTCATATAACATTCCGCTTTTCACAGAAAATTTCTAACATTTAAATTTCTTTGTTTCTTTGATAACCTAACAGTTAATTTTAAATATTGTCCAATACGTAGCATTGCTCCGATTAGCCTCGTAATTTACTAGAAAGATATAACATTACTTGTATATGTAGTATGAAATTCCAATCTTTAACTTTACCTTCGCAATTTTAATAGCTTCTTTAGTTTGTATTAAAAATGTTACATCAACTGGTAATAAAGCTATCAGTTGATGTAATCATTTAAAAAATTTCTACGAATAGTGAAATTAATTTTACAATACTATAATATTTTACTCTAAATTATATAAAAAAATATACACAAATATGAAAATTTTAAAAATAAAATGGATTCAATTCTCTCTTCTTAAGTCCTCCCCTGCTACTGCTGATAAGTAACGTTGTTAAACTTTTCTAGAATAATTATAGTTTAATTTTTTTTTTACTTTAGCAGCAGTCTTGTTCTACTTATTTGTGGTTGTGTAATAGCATGTTTGTCAACTATTCTTAAATTTTGTGTAACATGAGACTATAATGTTCGGCTATATTCTAAAAATACAAACTTTATTTAAAAAAAAAAAACATGTGTGTAAAAACGAATGTCTTTCCAAAGATCTTCTTTAATAACATAATCAAATTAAGATAATATGAAAAAGATGAGGGACCCTATATTTTTAAAGTTTTTAAAGTTTAAACAATTGATCTAAACGTTCAACATAATCTCCATGTTAAAAGTGCTTGGAGACCAAATTTTACATTTTTTTTTACTATTTGTTAAGTATTTTACAAAGTCGTTGTTTTCAGACCATTGAATTTTTGTACTCATCTTAAAAAATAGTAAAAAAGTTCAAAAAAAAATATAAAATTTGATCTACAAGCACATTTTAATATATCCGTCACGTTGAACGGTTTGAACTTTGAAAATGTAGGGTGTAATTCGGGAACACGTATCCTCTGCATTAACTCAAAAGATTCTCTTTTGAGTTAATGTATCTCAGCCGTCTGATTTAAATCCGACCGTCTAATTTTAACACAGGATATTTAAATATTAGTGTGGATCTAGTCTGCACAGATCTTAGAGCAGATGATCGTATTGTTGAAATTCACTAACTCAAAATATTCTCTTTTGAGTTAATGCAGAGGATACGCATTTGTAATTCGGTACCACCAAAAAATGATGTAAGTGGATCGACTGTTTGAACGGTTTGATTCGACTGTTTAAACTTTGAAAAATATAGAGTGTAATTTAGTATCACCAAAAAATAATACAAGTGCATGGATCCCTCTATGAAAAAAAATATATATTAAAATTTGACTTTCATGATAACTTATCTATTAGTTTGGATTCTAATAAAATAAGAGACCCGGACCTGCCGTGAAATCTGTCTGGCATGGTAATTAAATTAATAATTTGTTTTCGGCTTCATTTATAAGTCAGTTTGATACGGACGAAACTTAGTAAACCATGAGAAAAAATTTGGGGACGTTTGGATAAATTAAGAAATAAAGCAAGAACAAAACAAACTTCAACAAAATTGAGAATAGTTGTTGGTTAATTCAATATGTTGTTGGGTTAATAGAATAGTGAGAAAAATTTACAAAAGACAAATAAAAAATAATCCATATTTGCTAATTCAAACACACCTAAATAAATAATAATAACTCAGAATAGTGCTAATTAGGATTATTTAACAATTAAAAAGAAAAATTAGAAAGAACCAAGTAAAAATTTATCCAAACACACCATCCAAACGCACCATAATGTGTAAGTGTAACAAGAGAAAAAATTTGGAGACGTTTGGATAAATTAAGAAATAAAGCAAGAACAAAACAAACTTCAACAAAATTGAGAATAGTTGTTGGTTAATTCAATATGTTGTTGGGTTAATAGAATAGTGAGAAAAATTTACAAAAGACAAATAAAAAATAATCCATATTTGCTAATTCAAACACACCTAAATAAATAATAATAACTCGGAATAGTGCTAATTAGGATTATTTAACAATTAAAAAGAAAAATTAGAAAGAACCAAGTAAAAATTTATCCAAACACACCATCCAAACGCACCATAATGTGTAAGTGTAACATTAGAAAGAAAGAAAAAATATTTAACAATATCAAGTCTCAACTATTGTATTTCAATAAATAAAAATTTCTACTCATTGTTCGGATTCAATTAAAGTCGGTCTGACACGGAAATAACCAAGTAAACTGTCGACAAAAATCGTACCGAGGACGCTACAAGCCAGAATTTAAATATCCACTGTAAGGTCTCCATGGCCTGAAAAATTCTTGTATTGTTTCAACATATATATATTCTACTCAAACAAGATATTTGAAATAGGTAAAAGGCAACGAAATTGGGAACAACAATTGCAAAGAACCATAATAACAAGAAAGCAATGAGAACCCAAATCCTAATTTAGTTATATTGCGTCTTTTCCTTTATCCTGAACACTGGAATTTCTACTGTTTAACTCCGCACTAGTTGATTCCTGCAAATGCAATTAATTACAAATAAAATAAGGATATTGTATTATATATTATTTATTGTATCACTGGTTCAGAAAAGAAAAAACAGAAAGTTGAACTTGCCTCTGATTGTGATTGGGCTTCTCTGCTTTTCTTCTCTTCTTCTTTTTGTCTCAGCGTTTTAACAGAACAAACACCCTGGTTTCATTTGTAAAAAATAAGGATAACGCTTGAACAATTAATTTATGAAATGACTCAATTAATAATTTTTTAAATATTTTAACATATGCTAGAAAGATTAACTTGGCAACAATTAATTACCTCTGACAATTCTCTGCTCTTCTTTTCTTCTTCCTTCATTCTCAATGACTGAACAGGATAAACCCTCTGCCAAGCATTTATTTTTCCCAATAACCAATAAATAATCAATAAATGCACAGATAACAAATTATATCAAGAATTTCTGGTGACCCAAAAATGACAAGTGCAAATCACAAACTAATCACTAACCATTGATGAAGTTCTGAGATCCTTCAGCAAAATGACCTTATAAATCTCTAGCTCTATGCTGTTCTGCTCCTCAGCTCTCCTTTCCATCTCTTTCATGGCCCTCTCCAGTACCAAATCCCTCTCTCTGAGCATCTCCTCTGTTTTCTCTCTCTCCAGTCTGAGCCTCTCCCTCCTTTTTCTCACAAACTCCAGCTCCTCCGCTAAAGACGCCTCCCTCAGCTCATCATCTTGCTTCTCCTTCTTCAAGTTTTCTTCGCATACACTGGGTTGAATCAGATGGCTCTCCTTGTTCGCATTATCTTGAATCAAAGGTTGGGTTGTAGTTTTCTGATTGAGCTTTTTTAGTTTCTTTGGTGGATTTTCTAGTGACGGTATAGAGTTCAAATTCTTAGGCTGTAGGGGTCTTCGGATTAGAGTCTCCATTAGAGAGAGGAGAGATAGATAGAGAGAAGGGGGGGATTAACTTTGAATTTGAAGCGTCAGAGAGGTAACGGCTACTTGAAAAAGGTAAATCTTTTTTCTAATTAAAAAATGCATATAAAAAAGGAAGAGAAGGAGAAGGTGGTTCTCAGCTGAACGTACGGTTTTAGCCTTGGATAACACATGGGATCCATGTGTACTAAATATGTAATTACACATGGTGTAGATTAAATATATACACCCATTCTCACAAAGTGTGGGTCCGGTTTGAAACGGTTCAAGAATATTTGTCTGATCCACAGATGGGAACTTATGTGGGGTACGTAGAAGAAATGGGCAGATTGGAACGATTTTGTATCCTCTGCATGAACTCAAAAAGGAATCTTTTGAGGTAATGAATCTGGACAATTCAATAGACTTTATGATCCGTGCGAACTAGATCCGTACAAATATTAAATGACCTCGACAGCTGGATTGGCTCCATTTTAAAATCAGACGGTCGACATGCATTAACTCAAAAGATTCCCTTTTGAGTTAATGCAGAGGATTCGTGCTTGATTGGAACATTGTGTGGTCTTTTAGGAATTCGCATCCTCTGAGATATCTCAAACTTTGAGTGACGTTTTGGAATATCTGAATCGTTCAAATAAGTTATGCACGAATCTCAAAGCTCAAATAATACTGCCCCCTTCGTTCCCCCAATAGGCACCGGACACGTCGGTCACGAAAATTGAGATATCTTAGAGGATACGGACCCGTCTTTTAGGGGATGCTTCGGTGTAATAATTTGACTTCTTCTGCCTGGGGGCACTATAGAATTTGAATTCATTCAAGTTTTATGTTCTCATCTCATAATTCCCATCTGAAGCCGAACAACCTTTTTTGACTTTATTTATGATTTTGCATGAAGTGGACCCGCTTGGTTTAAGGACCAGTTTTTCTCTATTGGGTCACTGAAGTTCAAGTTCGTTTTGAATGCCGAAGGTAAAACATTTTAGAAATAAAAATATATCTGTGCTGTGCATCAGCAAATTGACGCACAATTTAAGCTTTCGGAAAAACTTCTTATCAAAATTCTATTTTTCAAGAATCATATTTTAATTTAGTAATTATAAGTAAAATCATATTTTAATTTACTAATGCAATGCAGTGAGAATTATGTATCAATTATTTGCTTATTTTAAAAAAGTTGCACTTTTATTTGAGAAAAAATTACGGATGATTTGAAAATTTCCTTGTTACTCTAGCATTAGCACCTCTTACTTTATTTATTAAAAAGTGTAGGATCCAACATGTGGGCCGTGGCAATAACATGGATATTTTGATTCAGTAATTCGATTTGAATCCGGGTACGGATCTATTTTTTTCCGACAGCTTTAATGAATCCGTATACTGATGTTGATGTTGATGTTCATATTTGAATCTTGCAAGACCTGAATCTGAAATTTCATTAAGAAATAACAAGTAATATCCATCAATGTATTTTGAGTTGTTAAAAGTCTTATCCATCGATGTATGTTTGAAATATTAAATCATAATTATTAGTACTAGCTATATATCATAATTATTTTATTTTATTATTATTATTTTTTTTTTATGGTTTAGATTTGAGAGACTGTATATGATGTTGTAAATATATTTATTTTTTTGTAAACTTGGTAGCCACTACCAAACAATTTCAAAAAAAAAGTACTAGCTATAAATCAATTATTCTTAATCTATGCATAATATAAAATTGTCATATTCGCTTGTTATGAATTTTATTATTTTAACTAAAACATATAATATGATCTGAATCGATTAAATCTGCTTCGATAATGGATATGAATTCGCATTTGTATCTCCCGAAGTTTTTATTATGAGAAATTGATCCATATATCTTATTTGTTATAACAAATTCATATCCTATCCATTATGATATCAGTTACAATACAAATCTAGATCAAATATTTAAATATTTAAATAACAGTTACAATTTAACCAGTTATATTTTCTTTGAACCATATCCTATCTAAATTAAATAGAACCGAATCAGTTGCAGTTCGGTACTGAATCGGAATCGGATAATCAGATAAAAGTAGCACGTCTATTGAATATTAATAGATTCACTTTTAAATTATACTAGGCTTCAATCTGAATCTGATCAATATACATGCTCCTTTTTATTTACGTAGAGTTATTGGCAAGTGAAAGTGTTACCAACCGGAGATATGCGAGAAATTAAAACTAAAGAAAAGTTTATCAGTTTAGGTAACAGACATGGGCTATAGTACACTGGGAGAAGATTGAAGTTATTAATTAGGTTACACACTTGACACTTACACATGGGCGTTAAATTATCGATAGGCCGCGTTTAGGCTAAATTTTATGGGCGAGCAAAACAATTTCAATAAAATAGGCCTACTAGCCTCAGCCCGTCTCGGCCTATCTAACAGGATGGATCTTTAGAGCATCTACACGGGGAATTACAAAAGATGACACTTTCACGCATTAATAATTTTTTTGAGATAAAAATGACCGAAAATTTTGTTAATATTAAAAAATATAAAATTTAACATTATGCATTCAAATTCGGGAAAATTCAAAATCTGCTCAATCCGAAAAATAATTCTACGGATCTAGACCTTATTTCCGGAAAATTATTCTCCAGAAGGAGATTTGAGTTTCGGATTTGTGTTTTTATTTTATTTTTGTAATTAAAATAGAAAATGTTATGATTTATTTATTTTTTATATTAAAATATTAGAAATTTCATTTATATTTATTTTCAATACTACATAATTTAATTTATTAGAAAGATTGCGACAAATAACTCGGATCAAAATTTTTCAGACTGGATTTTTTATGGATGTCACAATAATTAAAATATTTCTTTGTGGTTATTGGAAAAAAAATAAAAATATTTTGGATCTGAGTTATTGATCCCGGTTCAAAAGTCACTTCTGAATAAATAAATAAAATATTGTGGTCCTTCTAGTACATTTAAATTCTAAGATATTGTTATCCATTTTGAAAAAAAAAAGATGATGAGAAATAATTTCATCTGACTTCTGTCCGCAAAAATTGTTATTTTTTCGAAAATAGAAGAATCACAGTATTTTCTTTATTTAACTAAAAGTGACTTTTGAACCGGAATCAATAACTCAGATTTAAAACATTCTTATTTTTTCAAATAACATACAAACAAATATTTTAATTTTTCTTACAGCTGTAAAATATCCTGCCTGAAAAATATTGATTAGGATTATTTATCGCAGGCTTTCTAATAAATTCAATTTTATTATATTCTATCCATTTTCAATGAAATATAAAAGATATTTCTAATATTTTAATTAAAAAGATAAATAAATCATAACATTTTCTATTTAAAAAAAAATACAAATTTGGAGAATTATCACCGGATCCACGTTAACCGAGGTGCCCCTAAATCGGGAGAATAATTTTTCAAAAAGAAGGCTTGGATCTAGAAAATTATTCTCCGGATTGGACATATTTCGATTTTTTTTTTCTGAATTTGAGTGATGAATGTTAAATTTTATATTTTTTTGAATATTAATAAAAATTCGGTAAAAATGGAGTTCAGTTTTTTTTTAAAAATATGTATATATAAAAGGAAATTTTTTAAGACATATTTAAAAAATATGATTTTCTACGTAAAAGAGGTTAACTTAGTTACTGAACTAAAATTGAGATTCTCTACTATATATTATTAAAGAACCAATATTTTATCTATCTCAATTAAAATTATTTGACTTTTTGATAGTTAAAATTATAATTGTTACATCAACATTTGCAATCATGCAATTCATAATTAAGTGAAATATAGATGTTCCTTGAGAAAGGTCAGCCATCTCTCTTTTAAAATATGTCTTGACCTCAATTCGTGTATTATCATCATAGGCTTGTTCTGACCCAGCCCGTGTAAGATGGACAGTTCATATATTCTCGTTTCCACTCGATCAGCCAGCGCATGCATAACTGACAAGCACACAACTAAATAAAATAAAATCAGAGAGCCGAGAAATCTAGTACACTTTAATTTTACAAAGGAACCAAAAAATATTAATGCATATAAAACTTACAAAATTTAATAGACAAAATTATAAATTTTCAATTTACAAGAGAGACACCTTATTTTTCTCAAAAAAAAAAAAATTATAGGGGAGGTTGACACCTTTCCCTTCCACTAATATGTCTTACCAGTACAATCATATGCTGGAGCAGAACTAGAAAATTTAGATAGGAGGTAGGGTGGGAGCTAAAATTTAAAATGGCTTAGTATGACTAGTTCTTGAACTCAAGTCTTCACAATAGCGTATTATAGTGAGTAAAGCTAGCATGCACTATGCTTAATTATTACCATGAAGGTCTGATGAGCATAACTTCAAAATATATGCGATTTACTTCAAACGACAAATCCAAACCTTTGAAACTGATATACTTCACGAGTAATGCGTGTACATGCAAATTTTTCAATTTTTTGAATTCATTTAGTACAAAGTCAAGCGGTCAAGAAAATAAAGGCTTATGAGTTATTTTAATGCATTAATTTTTCATTATTTTTTTACCATTTGACTTGTGCTAAATGAATACGATAATTTGAAAAAAAAATTATGTATATGCATCACTCGTGAAGTAGATCAGTTTCAACAGTTTAGATTTGTCGTTTGAAGCAAATCCAATAGATTTTGAGGTTATGCTTTTCAAAAAAACTTGGTGAGCATATGTAATGCAGCTACCTTTACTCAATTATAGTTCTCTAGACTATAAGCACACATGTGATCATTATGTGATAGGCTAAACTAAATAAAAACTTTAAGAAAAAAAATTCAATTAAAATTTAATGTGCATAATTGAAAATTTTGAAATTATAAACGTGCTAAGCACTTCTGAATTATACATAAATCCGCCCTTGACTATGCGAAGATCTGAAGGATGAAGGATCATATATCACATAATATTTAATTTTCACTCTTAATTTGTTGATAAGAAAACGAGCTCTCCCAATAAAATAATTTGAATAGAAGCAAATTAAGGAGTAAACTAATTTGTTGACAGTGACTCAGTATAAGTCGTGTCATGGTAGTATAGTTGGGCAAGAGCAACTTTTTCACTGTAATGAAAATCCCACGTCGGCAGGGACGCAGCAGCCAGCAAGGTAGGGTGTCTTTTTCTGGTGTAAATTTTACTCACATAAATTCCTTTTTCAATTACATTGATGGCAAAGTTTTAATATCAAAATTCACAAAGTATCTATCAAACTGTTGAGACGTGTCACAAAATAAATAGATAAAGGGTATACGGTCTCCTATATACAAATATATATGGACGGTCATTAGATCGAAAAGACATTATATAGTAAAGAAATTTTCAAGGACTGTCTGCATAATTTAATTATACTCTTTAATTACTAAGCACGTAAAGGGATAAAAGTAGCTAATTTTCCTGAACTATTTACTTTTTTCTCCTCTTTTCATATATACATATCTAAAGATCATAATGATGCGAAGTTTCATCTACTGAACTCGTTTTCTTACAATTCCAGCGGCAATTCCAATTGCACCTTGAATTGAAACTCTGAATGCGCCTTGATTGCACTGACATAATACTTGCAGTGCTTGGCTCTTTGTTCAACACGACTGCATAACCGTCATCCATATTTTCGGTGCCCTCGGAAAGTAGTTGCCAGAAGAGGCATCCGCTTGCACTTCCACCCCTCCTCGTGGAATTCAAAATAGTTTTGTACACCGTGTCTATGAACGTGTCTCTGAAAGTCTGGTTGAACCTTCCGTTCTTTGTTGAAACACCAAACTCGCCAAACACGACCGGCATGTCGAGTATGTTTTCTGCGTCCTCAATGTGGGCTTGCATCCATCGCTTCACAAATTGGATGTGTGTTTCTGGCGATGCATCCGATAACCTTACCATGAATATTGTACATCCATACAGGAAGTAGATTAAAACAAGAGCAAATATTCAAATGCTACCTCAAAAAGGAAAAAGATATCCAAATATACTACAGTTGAATCATGACTCACCAAGAATCTGGGTAGATGTGAACGGAAGCAAAATCGATGCCCAGCACTCGATGGTTTTTAATGAAATCGGTTCCGACTTGACCAGCATATGAATTAGGGTTGATTTGTAACCGATCAGCAGTCGAGGGACCATAGAAGCCCTCCGTGCCAATTGCTAGTAGGTGGATTGGGTCGATCAACTTCACATAGTATGCCATTTCTTGTATCCATCCCTGAAGTGTTGTTAGAGGCATTAGTCAGTCAGTCCGTACATGCGCGAATGCACGAGTTTCTGCTTTCATTAGATATATAGCACATATATATCTGGACAATTTACGGGGGTATGAATTCGTATCCTCTGAGTTAATTAAAACTTTTGAGTTAAGATCTGGACCGTCCAATTTAAATCTGCATTAATATTAAAAGGCCACGTATAGGTGTGGGACGGATTGGCCCGAATTTTTATTGCACGGTCCGGAAATTAACTCAAACGGTACATTAATGCAAAGGATGGGGATTCTTGAGAGTATCACCTCTAGGACCAGTATTGAAGAACTAATTAATTTGACCCCTGTTTTTTAGCAAACTATCAAAGAAGAAAGTCTGCCGGTACATATGTACATATGCATTGCAGCCTTGAGCCTTTTATATACTAGACTACAGACAAAATGAAAATATACGCACATAATTAGCTTGAACACCGACTGAATAAGGAAAATGTAAGTACATACTTGTAACTTATTGCCAGTTGAATCTGATTCGCATCGTGGTTCATTCATCAACTCCCATCCCAAAATTGTTGGGTCATCTTTGTAGGAAATATTATTAAATGTATTCACTCTTGTGAGTATAGTCTGCTTAACAAAGAAGTTAAATTTCTCTTAGTTTCCATAGAGCTGGTAGATAGTTACATCTTCAGAACAAAATTATTCAAACATAGTACTAATTAAGAAAGAGGAGAAAACATAGTATATATATCTACTGAGAAAAACATGAAGTTTTACCTTGATATGACATCTGAAGTAGCTTTTAATGTTTGGGTCAACAAAGAAATCATCATCAGAGGTTACATTTAGACCAGCATCTTTACCCCATTTTACATATTGCTTTTTTCCACCATATGCTTCCCAGTTGTTTGTCAAAGATAACAAAAGTCTAATTTTGTACTTTCTTGCTTCATTCACCACAAAGTCCAGAGCCTAACATAAAGAATGAACAATATATATACTTCATTACAGACTCCTGATCTGCCTGTAAGAATAATATGCATATGCGGATTTTAATGCAGACTTATATATGCGGATTTTAAAATGAAATGTTGTTGGACCTAAATATATAGTTTGGGAATTAATATGTCTAAGGAATTTATCATATTATTTTTGGAAATTGGGTGAGAATAATACCCTAAAATTCCAATTTCTTGAAAGTCACTAATTATGGATAGTGATTATCATGAAATAAAATTTATGATAAAATTCGACATAAAAAATCATGAATTTTGATATAAAGAAGCCCTCAAAACTTAAAAGGGGTGAATTTATATAAAATTTTGAGACAATATAATGGGGTATCCCTAACAGAAACCGTAATCAACTCTTAGGTGTCCACATGGACAGTGCCGCATGTAGTATTATGAGTCCACATGACAGCATATGAGACCGCATATTCAAACTCCATATATGTGACTGCATGACATTTTGAGCGCTGCGACGAACCACATACGCATTTCCGGCCGCATATAAAAACATTGAGAATAACAACATATTTGGTTATTCTAAATCTGCTTACCAATTTGCATATTTTTAATAGAAACTATTAAACTTACTTTAATTAGTGAAGTATGATGCACTTGCTTATACTGTGCACATGGATAATTAAATCAGCTCAAAATTTACGTTTACACTTTATCTATAAAAATACAATCATCATGCTAATTAATTAACAGTTTTTGACTAGTGTTGCAAATAATATACAAAATCATTGAGAAGGATAAATGAGACTACCACACTGAGAATCTTAATTAATTTCTAACTGGCATGTTTTCATGTATCATATGTAGACAGGAAAAAATAGAAGTATATATTATGAAGAATATTTAATACATATTGTTATATCTGGTGCAATATCATTCTTTTGAGTAAAGTCTGATGCTATATTTTAGTCAGACTTTCAAATTCAATGGCTCCAAAAGAATTATCGAGTTAATTGATGACTTGGCCTATATATTCATTCTCTACCAACCACCTTTCATTCTAATAATATTTAGAGCACCATCTAAATGTTATTGTCAAGTAAACTAGAAGCTCATCAAAATTATACTAGTTTGACTTATTGGCGCATATCTTCTCGCTTTGTCACCAAATTAAGATTTTGAGTGAATTCCCTCAAATATAAGAGGAAAGGGACTTATTTTTATTATACTCTCTGTACTTCAATTTATGTAAATTACTTTGAGAAAATACTGCTGTACATACCAGAATTTTCTGTTAAGGTCAGAGCATTTAAGCTAGTATTTTTGAGGCAGCATTTAAGCTAGTATTATATGCAAGATATCTTAAATAGGGTTATAGCAAAAGCATTTTGTATTATAAGTCTATAATCTTGTTATTTCCAAATGTTACATGCATTAATGCATTATAATATATATATTTTCATTAAGTACCCAAAATTTATTTTGGTAATACGAATATAAAGGTTAAATGAAACAGCCTCACGTACATACCTTAAAAACATCTTCATCATAGACTGAAGGAGATTTCTGAAGTGCTCTCCAACCTCCATCATTAAAAGCCCATGTCCGACACACCGTTAGTCCAACAGACGAAGCTTGTCGAAATACATCACTTACCTTCTGCCTAGTGGAGGTATCAACTGCTAATAGCATCAACCAATAGGAGTTGAATCCATTAACGTAAAATGGTCCACCATTTACTACAAACTGGTTTCCATTTCTCCTTACCATCTCCCAAGCTTCTGCACCTGCACCGTCGTGCTTCCTATAGAATGATAATAAAAATTGTTTAAATCAAAATTAAATAATGATGTACCGATGGGTTTTACACAGTATGGTGCATATGTAGATATCAGACTTCACTCTGTTAAGTTTCTGATAAACATTATGTTATAATAATGGTCCCCTAGCATTTGGGGTTCCATTATATGAACTGAGATTAATTATAATTAAGCTAGCTATCAATGATTAAATATTGAAATGTATTTCAAGATAAAAATAACATGCATGCTGTCTGTCGTAGTAGAACTTTCTAAGCTTGTGTCGCTGCACGCATTCTGTCCACCGAAACAAATTACAGTTTTGGAGGCCAAAAGAAGGATTGGAATTAAAAAAAGGAGTGGTGCAGTTAATCTAGGTGTTGCCATGGTTCTGTAAGCATAGAATAGTTTCTTGAAGTTTATCAATTCATATATACACAAAAATGGAGGCGGCAATGTTTAGGGGTCGTAGCTTAGAAGCAAGAAATCCAATGCTTAAGAAAACCTAAATTCATTTTCTATTTGGTTTGCTAAGATAGGAAGATACTCCCAAGTGAAGGAAGGAAATGGAGTATGTGGTCAATTTTTGATGTGAAATGAGGCTTGCTTTAAAGGAAGTGCTCTGGACCCAATTGGGCCAGATATACTACTGATGATGTAGGATTTTACCATTTAATTTATATACATGTAAAAAAATAATGCTACGCACAATTAATCACTGATCCCTCATATAATTACAACTTATAGTGAAGAATTGCATACACTATATTTACATGAATTTGTATTTGCGACACGTACAGTAGTGGAGATATATATATAAATATTAGCCAGTTTGCTAAATGACGTCAAATGAAAGAAAATTTGGCTAGTTTGCGACACGTACCGAAGTGCTCCGTACGGACGTTGTCCCACCCATTGAATCTCTCGTTGTATCAAGTAGTTGAAATCTATTTGGCTACGGACTATACTTAATTAATTACTTAAATCCCTTATATTGTATCCTTGTAATTCTAGTTATATGTATATATACGTACCTTATGTGTGATGATGTTCTCATAAATTAGCACCTTTTATTTTGTTTCATGTACATGATATTAAATTCAAATGGATCGAAGTAATTAACTATGACTATTATGATGATGATCATGATGATGATATAGCTTTACCTAGCTAATTTATTTGTATCACTAGGGTTGTTCAGAATATTTCATGTAATTTTGGCTTTTGTTCTGATAAATGATAAATGAGGGCCAAGCTACCGATTAACTTTAAATATTCACAAAAGATGCCCTCCAAATTTCGAGCATGCAACCTAGCTAGGGGTGCAAACGGATCGGATACGGATCGGATAGTGCTCAACCCATATCCGTATCCATTTTTTTTCCCGGATACGGATACGGATCGGATATTGATCGGATAAGAATACGGATCGGATATTAAACGGATACAGATACGGATCGAATATTTTGGATACGAATACAATACGGATATAATTCGAATTTCTAATTCAAAATATATATCTAATTAACTTTTTACGTCATTACAAAATTTATATTTAATTAACTGATCTTATTTATACATTGAACCTGACATATAAGTATCTAAATTTGGAAAATATTTAGTCATATTTGCAAAATCAAAAGTTTGAAATAAGAAATTTGAAATGTCAAAGCTAAGCTTGAGTTGTTCAAAGAAACTAAGATTAGTCTAGATTTCAAATGATCCAAACTTTAAAATAATTTATCCTAATGATAAGAAGTAATGTGTAGTGGCAGATCGTTTGCTGCTTCTTTTTGCAATTGTTCTCAAATATTCATATTTTTCTTTTAGTAGAGGTATGGAAGATAAGAAAGCTGCACCGCACAGGCTCAGAGCTACATATTCTTTTAATTATTATTAGTATGCTCAACTAAGAAGCAGATTTTGATTTTGGGCCAGATTCTCTGTTCTTTGAACAGGTCCAAAAATTGTGTTCTTAAATTATGTGCTGTTTGGGGCTTACTGAGTTAGATATATGGATACCCGGAATACTAAAATATACGGATATGGATAATTATTCTAATCCTAATCCATATCTGATTCCGAAACTCAAACCGTAATTGTTTCTAAATCCACATAAAAAATATCCATATCTGCATCCGAATCCGCAACTATCCATATCCGTATCCGAATATCCGAATCCACACAAAAATTTGGATCCGGATCCAGATTCAGACGGGTAATATCCGATCCGTTTTCACCCCTAATGTGACCTCTTACACGAAAAATAATGTGTCATTAGATTAAAAATTAATTCTCACATTATTTTAAGCACATGATAAACAACAAAACAATGGTACAAGTATCTAATCAGATATTTTGTTTGCATTACAACTTATTGAGACACTCATAAAAGAATGATCGATGACCGTATATTAATATAACTCCTAAAACAAGCAGTATGACACGACAAGGCTCTTTCCCATACCCTCTTTATGTGGTTGGTGTATGCGAAGGAGAAACTCACCCTAACTAGAGTAATGTACAGATTTCTCATCCATTTGACACCAACTTCAAAATTCATTAAGTAATTGTTCATTTTTTTTAGAGTCCGGCCAGTATAATATCGATGTCATATGACACCAACTTCAAAACTCATTAGATAGACTTCAAATAATTAATTCAAACTGTTCAAACCGATTTAATTTATGAGTGATGCATTTACATGAAAAAAAAAATTATTGTTCGAGTTATTCAATTTTAGTATGAAGTCAAGTGGTCAAATTTTTTGGAAAATAAATGCATTACAATTAAACTTAAAAACTCTCACATTTGACTGTTTGACTTGATATTAAATAAATTCAAAAAAAATATAAATCTTGCATGTAAACGCACAACTAATAAAATAGATGGATTTAAATGGTTTGGATTAACCGTTCGAAGATTCAACAAGTTTTGGAGTACTAGCCACATTTTTTCAAGATAATGTTGCATTTTTCTACCCCTCTCAAACAAAATCAATATTGGGCTTGTTTTATGGGTCGTTTTGGGCCTGAGTAAGTGACCGTTTAAGTAACTGTTCTTATCAAGCTAAAAATTAAAAACATGCATTGGAGTAAATAAAAAGAAATTCCATTTGCTTCTAATTTTTTATTTTCAAAAAGCAAAATGTAGAGAAACTCACCCTAACTATAGTAATGTACAGATTTCTCATCCATATAAAAGAAATAAAAACTTCTGCATAATAATGACACCGTTTTTTAAGACAAAAAATAAAAGGGAGAATTTTCCTGTACCCGTACCAAGGAATTAACCAATCCAGCAGACACCTTGTGAGAACCAGGCAGCTGTCTTTTTGTGATCTGACCCTGCAAATATTAAAAGATTATAAAAATAAAAACACTGAATTAGTAAAAGCTGGGAAAGTGTTAAAAAGAAAAATAAAAAAGGCGATTGAAAAAAAAGAAGCAACAATTACATTAGTTCGTATGCATGTACGAACTTCCGATTTCGAGTAGAACCATAGTCGTAGAACAAAAGACGATTGAAAAAGAAGAGGGAAGAGAAAGAGGGGGGGGGGGGGGGGGGGGGGGGGGTGGGGTGGCGTCAAGTGTAACTCATACGTGTAAGCTTCAGTGAAATACACCAAAGCAGGCGTCCATGCACAAGCAAAGCAAGGCGTGAAAGCATCAGATAATTTGGGTCTAAGGTTGGGTCAGATTTTGGGCCCGTAGATTACTAATACTGGGTCAAGGAGCCCATATTTCCAAATTTTGGGTTAAATTCTTGCGTTTTGCTAGCGTCCGAGAATAGAATTCAGAGTAGGTCCGATTGGCCCACCGTACCTACTTTGGTTCGATGGATGAAATGACCATTCGATTGCATCAAGATCCGTGCTAAGGTACTAAAATTCGTGCAACTCTGTTTCAGTTTCCATGCACACTAATCTTGATGCTAATTATACTGTAATAGAGCTAATTGAACCTAAAAGTAGGTCCGATGCTACTCCTATCTCTTGAGAATAGAATTCAGAGTAGGTCCGATGCCCATCGTACCTACTTTGGTTCGATGGGTGAAATGACCATTCAATTACATCATGATTTATGCTAAGAGCACTAAAATCCGTACAAATCTGTTTCAGTTTCCGTGCATCCAATCTTGATGCCCATCGGACCTACTCCTATCTCCGGAGAATATTGTACTTAAGCACCGATTAACATTTTATTTGCTCTGTGTCTTATTCTACGATTTTCTCAGAATTTAAGTTGTAGCATTTTTTGTGGCCGAAAAAATGTATATTAAAGTGTAGAATCTTATTTTCAAAACCAAGTGGGTCAATATTACTCAATAATGAACCAGAAAAGGGTAGAGAGAACGACTGCGCGTGCCAAGGTGGGTCCAGATTATCTGTGAACTTTAGGGGGATTTCAAATTAATCTGTGAACTATTTCGTGAAGCGTACATAGAATCTTCTTAATGTAACTTTAAAACCTATGGTATGAGTTTTCGTAAATAAATTTGTGAGTTGCCGTACATGTAAATTATCACCCTGAATATTTTCCGAAATTTTTATTAATAAGAATATAAATTAAAAAATATCAGTTTTGGGAAAGGTTTTGCGAAGAATTTGAAAAGTAGAAAAAATGTGATTATTTATAACATCCTCTGGACATGATTATTTATAACAGCCTGATTAGCGAAATTAGATTATCGCTAATTAATGCGTTTAAAAACAAAAAAAAGTCTGGCCGTTATGGACGATAACAAAAAACCACACCATCATAGAACTGAACTCAACTGAACTTAAAAAAAAAAACACTGTAGCTGATCGTTATCGTCCATAACGGCCAGACTTTTTTTTTTCTGACGTTAATTAGCGCTAATCATATTTCGCTAATCAGGCCGTTGTAGTTTATAACGTCCAGAGGACGTTATAAACAATCACGTTTTTTTTTTTTTCACTTTTCAAATTCTACGCAAAACTTTTCCCAAAACAGATATTTTTTTATTTTAAAGTTTCTTAATAATAAAAATTTCGGGCATATTTTTGTTACAACTGCACATGCTCTTAATGTGACTTTGTTTACTATAATTTTTTTTTTATAATATCGACAAGGGAAGGAACTGAGAACTCTACATATAGCAACAGTCATATCTAAAATTTTGATGATCACGAACCACTTGATGAACATTATTATTAGTAAGAGTAAGACTTGTAAACCCAAAGCAAAAAAGGTAACTGTAAGATTTGTATATGATTGCAAAACATCATTAATTAGTACAGACATTTCAGGCAAAATTTAAAATCAAAAGAACTCGCTAATAGTGGAAATTGCGCAACGCGTATGCATTTGTTCTCTAGCTCCTCTTAAGTCATACAGACCGGCATAGTCCATCCAGCTGGGGTCTGAGGAGCAATTAGTTGGAGATCACTAAACTGGCTATGACATGTGGCCCCCACCTTTGCTTCTATAAATCTGGCCATGTATGAGCTCTCCTAATTCGGTTCTTCTCTAATTTTGGGAAAAAAAAATATTTTATTACTGTCACTTTTATGTGGTAAAAAACCGATTTTTTTATTAATCGAAATAAAATAAAAAAATATCAAAAAAAGGATAGAATCTGGTTTTTTTTTTTTTTAAATAATAAGGCCGAAACAAATTATCCCATCCCAACGGACGAGATAAACTACCACGTCCCTGCTAATGATAATCCCGCAACAATCTAACCACTAACTAATCCAAAATCCGGAAAAAAAAAAAAATCTCAAGGACGGGATGGATAATCCCGTCCGTAAACAGTGACAAAAAAAAAACATAAAACTTAGGTTTGATTTTGATTAAATAAAAAAAAACTTAGAAAAATTATGTTTCAACTATAAAAATAATGATTTAGTTTAGTAATATTTTTAAAAATAAAATTTATATTTAAAATTTAACATTATAGACACGATTTATATCTTAGATATTATGTCTATAAATATGATGAGATTTGATTTATGTTTTAGCTACATCAAATGACTTGAAATTCTATATCGCTAATCTTGATACATTATTAATCAATAGTTAATTGCATTAAATTTGAATTTAATTGGTAGACTATCTATGTGTCCGATAACTTAGACATATTTTTTTAATTTAATTTATTGAGAACTCCATTACATCAAATGACTAAATTATGTTTTTTAGAAAAACCTAAGTTTTTTTTTTTTTAGAACTCCATTACATCAAATTAACTATTGATGTAATGGAGTTAGTGCAATTAAAAAAATGACACTAATCTAACCACTAATCTAGTCATTTAAAAAATAAATCATTGTTTTTAGTTGAAAAATAAATCATTGTTTTTATAGTTGAAACATAATTTTGTAAATATCATTTTTCTAAGTTTTTTTTTATTTAATCAAAATCAAACCTAAGTTTTCTGTTTTTTTTTTTCACTGTTCATGGACGGGATTATCCATCCCGTCCCTAAGAATTTTTTTTCTGGATTTTGGGTTGGTTAGTGGTTAGATTGGTGCGGAATTATCATTAGCAGGGACGTGGTAGATTGTCCCGTCCGTAGGGACATTAAAATTTATTCCGTCCTATTTATTTTTCGAAAAAAACTCAGATCTATCATTTTTTTCGATATTTTATTCTATTTTATTTCGATTAATAAAAAAAATCGGGGTAAAAAAGGTAACTTTTTTTTTAGTTCGAGCTCCAAATTTCATAGATAAAAGAGGTAATTTAGTAACCTATCTGGCTCGCTGAAACATGAGTTGCCATTGTACAATTTAAAAAAATGCAAGACTTCCGTATAGAAGTTAATCCTAGAAACAACTCGTTACATCATAGTAAGATTCTAAATAGCGATTATTATTCCGAATACGTAAACTTTTGTGGAAGTTATTATATATACATAGTATTTTTTTTAAAATATTATATTCTATATTTTTACTAACTATCAACATGATTAATATTGGAGAATTGAAATAACAATCAAGACAACTAATATAAATCTATATATTTTTAATCGTTCAAATAAGAAAATAAAAAAGGAACCTATAAGGTAACATTCTTTAATTGTTCATACCTAGTATTACAGATTATAATAGACGAACAACAATTAATTTTACAAGTGAAACAAAGTCAGTACCTATTTAATTATTTTGTATATTACAATGATCGAAATCAGCTTTCTATTGAACAAAGGGCAATAATTTTACAAGTGAATAATAGACGAAGAGCAAGCAAAATGAAGAATTATTATTTAAATATTTTCCGATATAAAATGAGATACTAAATCACATATAGGAACAAAGCACAAAGTTGTAGCTGATTACATCTATAACGGTCGTAGCTGAATTAGTGAACTTTTATCCCATAGCGCAGGTTTTATGATCCGAAAAAGCTATAGTTAGCTATTTATAACACTACTTCATAGACTATGGAAAATATTCAATATCTTCTTTTTTTGTATTTAATTTTATTATGTCTTTATTTTTTAAAACTACAATATCTTAAAATTTAAGACATGGATATCAAAATAAAACCGTTAGATGTGATCTAGATCATTATCTCTGTTCACACGTAAAAGAACATAACATTTCAATTTTATTTTGATTAGCATCAATGGCTTGTAAAACTACATCAATGTAAATAAATTCTATATATTAATTTTTCAACTTATTGTTGGTCTCTAAAGGCACTTAGAGAGGGCGAATATGGTCTTTTTAAGTTTTTAATCTAAGTTATAATTAACTAATGTGTCTTGAAATATTATTGGTAGAAACTCGAATAACTTGGTCCTAAACTAAAAATATAATAAAATAAAGAGTAGAGTTTAGAGACACTTGACACGAGAGTTGTTTACGGAGTTCGACACTAACGCCTACATCTCCGGAGCTTGCGACTTTTGAGATGTCGCGCCTTTCTTTACCAAATGAGAAAAGAATACAAGGTGGAACCAGTGAGACCTTTATAAATCTTAGAGAAGTCACATGGCCCGAACACGGAATAAGCTCAAGTACAAGAAGCGAGCACACAAGTCTCATAGATGAAAAGTGAGCATTAAAGGCCTGGGGTAGAAGAAGCGAGCAACAAAGGCTCTAGTGTTTGTAGTAAATATAAGATCTCTCACAAACCACTCTAATTCCTGCAATGGATTGAGTATGGAGTAGATTTTCGGTTGTTGAATTGAAGTTTCAAGATCAAGCAACAATAGAGACTCTCCTTTTTAGCTGAGGAGAAAGTGTTTGACTGCTGGAACCTTGAAGAAAACCTAATATTTGTTTCTATATATAGGGAGAGAAGCAAATATCTGACGTCTTCTTTGTACGGCCTATATCGGCCCATCACTTCACAATTTGAATAAAGTTACAGCATTAAGGTTGTAGAACTCGGTCTCCTGGAAATTTCAAGCTTTGACTCAAATCGGAGTTCGTATTACCAAACGGCGGCCAAAATACAAATGGTGTGTAAACTGCCCGGTATCAAGCGTTGCAACGGTTAAATAACTGTTACAACGGAATAAATCACTTTCAAATTCGTTGCACCACGAATTAAATCAAGTTACCGTTGCACACGGAAGAATTTCCAAAGATCAACCGTTGTGACAGCCGTTTTAACAGTTATCAACCGTTATAACACCCCAATAACCATTACAACGGTTGTATAATTTCAGCATCCTTCAGCAATCTTCAAACTAGCGTATCTTGGCTCTCGGGTATCCGGTTTTGGCATATAATCACTTTTTGGAAAGCTTGTGAAGAGTAGATATTGATTTTGAAGTCTTAACTTTCATCGGAATAATGATGCAGTCAATTATCTCAAAGACAAAGGAAAGAACCTCAACAGTCATGTTGCACTTGATGCTTCTCAGTCCAATGTTTGGTTCTTTGTGGCTCATCATTGATAAGTATATGTAGCAATTTATATCGTCACGAACCTGCATAATATCTCAAGACATGAAACCATAAAATTCAACAAATATATGTTTTGCAAATCTAGTCAAACAGACAAGTCGATTATGGCGCAATCCAACACTTATTTATTCATATAAAATCAAAATCTAAAGTAATAATTTTGTATGTGCATATAAATAATTTAATATAAATCACATCTTACGGCTTTATATTAACATATAAATTTTTTAATTTTTATTATTAGAAAATTAAAAAGTGAAGTTACGATGGAGCCAACAAATAGAGGCATTTGAGCTTCTCTACTTCATATCGGATTGACCAAGTTCTTTTGTGAATTCAACTCTAAAATATATCGGATTGATTTCAAACGACGAATCCAAACCGTTAAAATCCTTCTACTTAACGAGTGATGTGTCTACAAATTTTTTTTTAAAATTTGAAATAAAATTTGTATAGAGTCAAGTGGTCAAAAGGCTTCCAAAAAATGAATTCATTAAAATGAATTTATAAACCTTCTAATTTTGACAACTTGACTTTATACTAAATTAATTTGTAAGGTAGAAGGATTTCAATGGTTTGAATTCGTCAATTGAAGTCAATCCGATAGATTTTAGAGTTGAGTTCACAAAGGGGCTTGGTGAACTTAGGAGCACCCTAGTCCTACTCTATATATAGAGTAAATCTAGGGTGTGACATGCTCACCAAGAGAGTTTGGTGAGCACAACTCCAAAAATACATCGGATCGGCTTCAAATGATGAATCCAAACCGTTGAAATTCATGTCCTTCGTGAGTGATGCATGTACATGCAAAATTTTGGAAGTTTTGAATTCATTTGCTACGAGGTCAAACGGTCAAAGTAATGAATCTTTTAATAAGTTATTATATTAGTTGTTTTATATATTCATTTTTCATCACTACTTTGACCGCTTGATCTCGTAGTAAATGAATTCGAAACTTCCAAAATTTTGCATGTACATGCATCACTCACGACATACATGGATTTCAACGGTTTGGATTCGTCATTTGAAACCGATCCGATGTATTTTTGAAGTTGTGCTCACCAAACCCTCTTGGTGAGCATGTCACACCCTATATTTACTCCTATATATATATATATGAAAAATGATCCAACTTATGACTAGTTTCATATTATTTTTACAACGGTAATAATTAAAATTTTAAGTTTTTTTTTAATAAAAAGGATATAAACTTGAACATTGAAAGTTTTATGTCACATGGAACTTTTGTTCATAATAAGTATGGAATATGAAATTCTTTTGGTTAAAGATCAAAAGATAAAAAGATCAACGACCATGATTAACCATGACCTGTCGTCGTTTTTCCGACGTACTGTTTGTAATAAATACATTCCTTGTATTTACTATAATTTTTCACATAAATACATTCCTTGTAATATTGAATGATTCAACGGTTTATTTGTATAATTTACAATTCTAAATTTTAAATTATTAATATAAAACAATTATTGTAATGCATAATTATCAAAACGGTGTCACCTTCACCGACACCATAAATCCTCCATTATTAAATGCAAACACTCTTTATCAAAAAAAAAAGGAAAAAGACAAACGCAAACACAGATTCCGACTATATTGACTCATATTGGCGGAGGAAGAAACTGTATTCATAGATCCATTGTGTTAATTTTAAACGAAAAAAATACATATTTTTATAAATTTGTAATCTAATTTGTAAATTTCGGGGAAGTCAGTCCTTGGGCTTTGCCATTGTTGACTCGGATCAAATAGCTTGCTCAGCAACAGCTGTACCTTTGACTCAACAAACTATACATATCAATATTCCGAGGTAATTTGGTACTAGGCAAAGGCACTGATCAAATTCCTTCTCAATCACTTATACTGAACAATGACTTACATCACCTCATCTCTCATCCTAATCTTTCCTTCCCTCTTGTTCTTCCATTTCACTGTACCGGCTTTGGCAACCGATTCGACACTCATCCTTTTAAGCTGTGGCACATCAGGTACCATCCAAGACATCGAAAATAACCGTGTATGGGTCGGAGACATTGATTCAAAATACATTTCTCAGGCAACCAGAGAAACTTTGACCATCCCGTACCGGGACGAGTCGGTACCAGAGGTACCATTCACAGCTGCCAGTATCTTCACCTCAAGTTATACCTACACTTTCCCTCTCTCACTGGGCCGGTACTTCCTTCGACTCTACTTCTACCCCACCAACTATTCCAACCACCTTGCATCTGACTCGTACTTTACTGTCACTGCGGGCCCCTACACTCTTCTTTCCAATTTCAGTGCCTGGCTAACAGTGGAGGCATTGAATTATAAGTATCTCATTCGGGAGTTTTCGGTCAATGTCACTTCAACTACTCTAAACCTAACCTTCACGCCAACTACAAAGCACATAAATGCATACTCATTTATAAATGGTATCGAGATTGTGTCATCTCCAGATATTTTCAGTTTATCAAAAGCTTACTTGGCTAATGGTGATAAGCCGACCGAGTTTCCATATGACCCAGGTATGGCTTTCCAAACCATGTACCGGCTCAATGTAGGCGGCCAATCCTTAGGTCCTTCGCAAGACTCCAATGGTTTGTACCGCTCGTGGGATGATGACTCGAGCTACATATTCGGTGCAGCTTTTGGTGTCACCTTTCAAAATGATTCAAATGTCACAATTGAGTATCCAAGAACTATGCCACAATATATCGCACCAGTTATAGTGTACGAGACAGCAAGATCAATGGGTCCGAATCCTCAAATCAACCTTAATTACAATCTCACTTGGATCCTAACCATAGATGCCGGATTCTACTATCTCCTGAGATTCCACTTTTGTGAGATCCAGTACCCCATAACCATGCAGAACCAACGGGTTTTCAATATTATATTAATAACCAGACTGCACAGAGAGAATTTGATGTAATTAATCAGAGTAGTGGAATTGGTATACCCGTTTACAAGGATTACGTCGTTATTACAACCGGGTCGGGTCAAATGGATATGTGGATTGAACTTCACCCAGATGCCCTGACGAAACCTATGTTCTATGATGCGATATTGAACGGTCTTGAGGTGTTTAAGATGAGCATGGCAGAAAACAACCTTGCGGGTCTGAACCCGGTACCGATAGCCTACCATACAGTTGACCCAAGCCAGGCTTATGGCAAGATGCATCATGACTCAAAAAGAAATGTTGTGGCAATCATAGGTGGAGTTGCTGGCTGTATCTTTTTATTAGGTGGCTGTATCTGCTTCTTTGTGATCTACAAAAGCCAGAAAAAGAAGGAAAGGGAGTCAGAAGAAGAAAAGACAAGTGACAGTACGACTATGTCGATACCAGCCAAGACAAATATTACAAGTAACAGTACCACTGCAGATAGCTATAACTCTTTTATATCAGCTTCTGTTGCCACTTTTCATGATGCCAGGTGAGGATAGCTAGGTTCTGATGGACTCACTCTTGGTGCTGCTTTCTCTCAGATCCTGAACTCAAAAGGACTGTGATAAAGTGTGAATTTGCTAGCTATGTTATACAGAATATAGAATAATGTTAGGATTTCATTGGGTGATTGGAATAAGTTCATTTGAAGAAATATATATAATTTAATTTGAAAAAAATTAGAGAGGTTTTGTTGATTCTGTTCAGTGTCCTTTTTCACCTGAGTTTCCTTCATTCATCAAAATCAGAGTACATTGGACAGAAAAACAGTGAATACTTGAAATTAATATATGCATACCTATATGTAGCTTACAGAACAGAAAACACAATGATAAAATAATGAAGAAATAATAAGCATGGGAGAAGCTACAGGATACCTCATCACCCCTGATATTTGAGTCAGGTTCTTGCCCACTCACCATTGTACTCTGAAAAATAAACTCAAAGAAGATAATTTTGGGTCTGAAGCCCAGTAAATTGTTATGGGCTTATCATTCAAAATGTTGGGCCGGGGACTAACTCCTTAAAAATTAGGGAAATTTTTTTTTATGCCACTCTAAAACATTGAAATTATGGAATTGCCACCTCAAAACATGAAATTATGAAATTGCCGCTCTAAAATCACTAAATTCATCAAATTGCCACAAATATACATTTTATATACAAATTTGATTAAAATTATATTAAAATCTGTTGTATAAAACCTGTATTTTCAAAATTCCAGAAATACCGCCCTCCAATTCAACAGAGAAATTAAGTATCCAACCCTCCAATTTATCCCTCTTCTTCTCTAACCTACGCCAAACTCTTCTCTCCGCTGAGAAGGTCTGAACCGGTCCTTCTCCGCTAACTATCAAACTCTTCGCTGAACCCCTCCTTCGCCGGAAGTTGCTCCGCCAAACCGCTGCCTCTCCGCCGGTTCCCTTATTTATATCTCATCACTTCTACATTAAATTATATCATTTAAAAGATAACTATGTAATTCTAGACCACACCTTTGTAATACTTGTTAGCATTTATAAATAGAAATAGGCATTAACTAGTACAAAACTGGTATCGACAGATAATGCAAAGGTCCCTTTTCTCAAAACTGGTATCGACAGATAATGCAAAACTGGTACATTAACTCGTTACTTTTCTATTTTCAAGTAGAAACAAATTGCTCCGATATTTTGAAACCTTCACGTTTTTCAAGTACATCAGTGCATATAGCTCAAATAGATCACAGTTGCTACAACGAACCTTATTCAAGCAACTTTCTTTTTTTTTTGAGACAAAAACTAGTTGGCACCATTTTGGTCCCTTTTGGTATCTCTCAAAACTCTGGGCCAACTGTACCAGTTTGAGGCTATTTAAAAGAAATTAAAATCCCAAGATGCACCCTCATACATTTTGATTTATTTTAACTGACTGATTCAACAATCTTATACACCATACCAGTATATTTTGGTTCCTGCTTTACGACAGAAGTATTGACGAGCTTTCAAAGGTGCCTAAATCCTTGTCTTCATGCAGCCAAATCGAGTAGCTCCGGCAGCATTCTGGCCTCGGTCCAGCGGGAACCACCTAGACTGGACCTGCTTATCATTCCAACGCTGCTCTATTGCAGACACAGGAGGGGGGGCAGAAGACAGGAGGTTCGGCGGACGAGGGGGGCAGAGAGGCAGTGGTTTGGCGGAGCAACTTCCGGCAGAGGAGGGGTTCAGCTAAGAGTTTGATAGTTAGCGGAGAAGGACCGGTTCAGACCTTCTCAGCGGAGAGAAGAGTTTGGCGTAGGTTGGAGAAGCAACCACCTACTGCTTCTTGCTCTTCCATGAAACCAAATTTCCTCCCACAAACATGCAATACCCAGACGTGGACTTTCTATCATCGGCACAACTAGCCCAGTCTGAATCACAATAGCCTTCAATGTTCAAATGCCCGTTCTTCCTGAAGATCAACCCTTCCCTGGTGCACTCTTCAGAAACCTCAAGATCTGGTACACGGCATTCATGTGACCCTCCCTAGGGTCATGCATGTAGCGACTCACCACACTCACCGCAAAACAAATGTCGGGGCGGGTGTGACTCAAATAGATCAAGCGACCCACTAACCTCTGGTACCTGTCCTTGTCAACTGGCTCTCCTGCCTCAGCACTCAGCTTAGCCTTTTGATCAATGGGAGCACCCGCAAGCTTGCATCCTAGCATACCTGTCTCTGTAAGCAGATCCAGCACATACTTCCTCTGAGATAAAACTATCCCCTCTGCACCACGAGCTATCTCAATCCCAAGAAAGTATCTAAGCTGTCCCAAGTCCTTCACCTCAAACTCCTTACCCAATCTCTTCTTTAGCCGAGCAATCTCACCCTCATCATCTCCGGTGATAATCATGTCGTCCACATATACCGCAAGCATCGTAATGTGAATTCCATGTTGCCTAAATAACACTGTATGATCCGCATTGGTCTGCCGATACCCCATGCCTACCATAGCCCTCCTAAACCTGTCAAACCAGGCTCGAGGAGATTGCTTCAACCCATAAAGAGATTTCACAAGTCTGCACACCTTCCCCTCCGTCTGCTTTGTGCCAAAACCAGGTGGGACCTCCATATACACCTCCTCCAACAAGTCACCATGAAGGAAGGCATTCTTCACATCAAGCTGGTGCAGCTTCCAACCCCCATTCGCTGCCAAGGACACAAGAGTTCTCACTGTACTCATCTTCGCCACGGGTTCAAAGGTCTCATCATAGTCGATGCCATAAGTCTGACTGTACCCCTTCGCCACCAATCTGGCCTTGTAGCGCTCAACCCGACCCGCTGGGTTTTGCTTCACAGTGAAGACCCACTTGCACCCAACCGCCTTCTTGCCTGCTGGTAGTGACACAAGCTTCCAAGTTTTATTCTTCACCAAGGCCTCAAGTTCCTCAATCATGGCAGCTTTCCATTTTGGGTCCTCCCTAGCAACCTGCCAAGACTTAGGAAAAGAGACAATGTCCAAAGATGCAATGAATGCTCCATGTGCATGTAATATGTGAGAGTAAGAGACAAACTGAGCAATGTTATGTGGGAAACCATATCGATCAAGGGGAACTCCCGCATTGATGCGAGTGGTCCTCCTTACCGATAGGGGATCTGGAGGAGTAGAGAGAGGAATCATATCACCTGCGTATTCTGAGTCTGTGGTGGATGGTGTAGGTGTCTCAGGAGTCGGGGAAGGCAGGGACAAGGGACTTGGCACAAGCGGTGGCACTGTAGGCACGATTCCCTCATTCTGCTTCCCTCTCCTCGTGTACACTCTCAGCTCCCCCTGAGCCTGAGTTCCACCAATTCCAGAATCATTCCCCTCCTGTTCCTGTTCCGGCACAACGGCCGACTTCTCCACATCCACAACCGGACATGGGACTGTCCCCACACTCAACATCTTCTCACTACCACTGCTACTCTCCCCCTCTCGCCTCATACCCCCTGTATCGAGCGAGTCTCCAAATGGTGATGTAACCTGAGAGGAGTAGTATGGTTCGTGCTCTCGAAATGTGACATCCATACTGGTGAACAACCTCCTCTCTACAGGGCTCCAACACACATAGCCCTTTTGGGTGGCCGAGTATCCCACAAAGATACATTTGACTGCCCTCGGATCCAGTTTGTCCACATTCGGTCTATAGTTCTGCACGAAGCACACACAACCAAATATCTTTAAAGGAAGAATATCACAATTCTCACCTTTTAATATCTCAAACGGGGATTTCCACTCTAGCACTCGTGAGGGCCTCCTGTTTATCAACATCGCAGCTGTCAGGACCGCTTGCCCCCACAAGTACTTTGGCACATTCATCGAGATCATCATACTCTTTGTCACCTCAAGGAGATGTCTGTTCTTCCTTTCTGCAACCCCATTCTGCTCTGGTGTGTATGGACACGTGGTTTGATGCTGGATTCCCTGAGATGACAGGTACTCTCTAAACGCAGTATTCGTGTACTCAGTCCCATTATCAGACCTCAAAACCTTCACTACAGCCCCGTATTGAGTCTGAACCCCTTGTGGAAATTTTTAAAACAAGCAAACACATCATTCTTGTTTTTCATCAAATAGATCCAAGTCACACGAGAGAAGCAATCAATGAAAGACACAAAATATCTAAACCCATTCACCGAAGTTGTGGAGCAAGGTCCCCATACATCAGTATGTACCAAATCAAAACGGCAGGAGCTCCTACTACCAGAACTAACGTATGAACTCCTGGTATGCTTGCCGAACTCACAAGCATCACAAACAAGTCTTTCTTTATCGGCCTTTTCCACCAAAGAGGGATACAATCGACTCAAGAGACTAAAGGAAGGATGGCCCATACGCCTGTGGTGAAGCAACAACAAGTCCTCCACATTACTCCCAACTCCTCCAGATCTCTCTACTACGGATGAAAGGGCCAAGTCCAACCCCTCTCTATCCAGGTACCATAAGCCGCTATGCCATGTGCCAGTCCCAAGTCTCCTGCCCGTCCCCTTCTCTTGAAAGATCACCTTGGGAATATCAAAGGAAACAACACATTTTAGTTGGAGAATGATAGCACTTATGAATAAGAGATTCACAGGAAAAGAAGGAGCATGCAAAACATTGGACAAAGTCAAAGAGTTGGTACATCGCACAGTACCCTTACCCACCACCGGCTGGGCCGTACCATCGGCTGTCTGAATACTCTCAGGGTTTGCCAGGTGAGTATAGGAAGAGAACTCCCCAGCAGTACCCGTCACATGTCTAGAAGCACCAGAATCAACGATCCATGGTGATCTAGTGGTGGGTATAGAGGCAAGAGCATGAGTATCACCAATACCTGTGGCTGAATGAGCATAAGAAGCGATGTTACCCGAAGTGGACGCATCCCCTACTGCGCTTCTCTGCCTCCTCCTAAGCACCTGCGAGAAGGATCTCAGGAGCTCCTGATCCTCTGCAGAAAGGTCATCATCTCGCTCACCCTCTTCTTCTGCTACCATCAGGTTTGCCCGGTAGCCCCCTTTTTCACTCCCTCTACAACCGCGACTGCAACCATGATCTCCATACTGACCACGTCTTCCTGAATTCTTCACTTTCGGTGGCATAGTGCAAGCCGATTTCAGGTGCCCTATCTCTCCACAGTTGTAGCACTCCCGGGTCTTAACCCTAGACCTGGAGTTGCCTGAGTTGGTGAGAGCTAGAGCTGACTCCACCCCTGGAAGTCTCTCTGCTCCAGCCTGTAGTCTGATTCGGGTCTCCTCCTGTATCATGGCTGACACATCAATTTTCACATCAATCGGTGGAAGCTCCAGCCTTGGTGCCGGTGCCAGTGCTAGTGCTGGCTTTGGCGCATTCACACTGGCTCCTGAGCTGAATGCACGCATAAAAGCTGCAATCTCATCACCACTCATCTTCGCAAAGGCCTCCTTCATAAGATCTGGATCCTTATCCTTGCTCGCATCTCCTTCCATTCTTGACCCGACTCTGATCTACACAATCCCGAGTCAAATCCTCTTCAAGACCCGATCTTGCACCCTCAAGATCAAGCCCTCATCAAGATTCGAGCTTCGATCAACCCGATCAAGAACCCGATCAATCCATCCTAACCCCGCTTCTCGGGTATCGTGGGGTAACGGCCCCCCACGCCGGCCAAATCAATCACACACAATCACAAACAAGTGTCAGTCTCAAGCAAACCCGACTAAATCACAAAGAAATCGACAAAAAACCAAACCTAACTAGTAGCTGGTGGCTGCTGGCGGCTGCTGGCGGCAGTCTGCTATAGTGCAGCGGCGGGATCAGGCCACACAGTGGCTAAGCGGAGCAAGGCGGCGCTCCTGGCGGCGGACGGAAACCCTAGGCGGCGGCGGAATCACCAGCCCGAGGCCGAGCAACCTCCTGGCGGCGCTGGAATCGCAACACAGAGGCGGAGAAGAGCCTCTGGCGGCGGACCAGTCCTCTGGCGGCGGACGGAACCACCCCTGGTGGCGGAGGGAACCGCCCTTGGCGGCGGCGACGAGCTTCCTGGTCGGCGCGGGTGGTCTGATCGGCCGGCGGTGGCTCTGGTGAAGTAGATCTGGATCTACACGGTTTTTGATGCCAAACCCTAGATTTAGGAGAGGCTCTGATACCAACTGGAGAATAGTTCTAAAAGTCTCAATTTTATTAATTGACCCCTTGGGGTATATATAGAGCATACATCATTCAATCTAATCCCTATGATTACTCTATATTCTCATTTCACATATAAGTCCCTAAACTTATAACAAATACCAACACACTGCGAGTGTTATTATTAGCATAGTGACAAGATTCGCGAATAATTTCCAAATTATTCACAAATTATTAGGATTTTTGGTGATGCCGAACCGAACGCCGAATTATTCGGTTGACCGAACTTTGACCGAATAATTCCCGAATAATTCGCGAATTTTACGAATTATTTCCGAATTTTAGGAATTTTTTCCGAATTCTTCCTAGAATTTTATTTTTTGGTTATTTTTTTGTGCTCCCTTACAGAACTGAGATATCTGATCCGAATAATACCGAAATATTTCCGAATTATACCCATTATTCCCGAATCACAAATTTTTGACCTCGCCGAACCGAACCCAAATAATTGATTTGTCACTATGATTATTAGGAACCTAAAAAAAAAGGGGAAAAATTGATTATTTGCCACTCCAAAACCTGCAAATCTGAAAAATGCTATTACAAAACTATAAATTTGAAAAATGCCACTATAAACTTATTTAATTCTTAAATTTGCCACAAATACACAATTTTTATATTTTTTTATTAAAAATTAATTGAAAAATACAGTTTTCAGATATGTATTTATGTATTTCCCTATATACCCTTCAGACCCCTCATTATACGTATCTCAAAACTATATTTTTCAGTTAATTTTTAATAAAAAAAATATAAAAATTGTGCATTTGTAGCAAATTTAAGAATTAACTAAGTTTAGAGTGGCATTTTTCATATTTATAGTTTGTGATGACATTTTTCAGATTTGAAAATTTTGGAGTGACAAATAACCAATTTTCCAAAAAAAAGTTGTACATGTAGATCTGTGTGATTTTATTTTGTTTAGAGAAAAAAAATGTGAAGCATCAACAAAAGTGTATTTTTTTTCTTTTGACTTGTAAAATTTGCACTGATTTTTTTCTTCTTAACCATAACAAAAATTAATAAAAATAACCATAAATTAAAAAAATTTTAAAAATAACCAAATCGGCCCATTGAGGGGCGATTCTCCCTTCATACCAGATCGCCACGTGAAATTCAGAATTTACATCTATTATTAGATGGTAATTTTTCACCGATAACTCTAAGGATTTATTCGCCGATAACCGTAAAACTATTTTTATTACAAATTATTGATTTACATCTATTATTTTATTAGATGGTAATTTTTCACCGATGACTCTAGAGATTTTTTTTCGATAACTCTAAAATTATTTTTATTACAAATTATTGATTTACATCTATTATTTTATTAGATGGTAATTTTTCACCGATAACCCTAGAGATTTATTCGCCGATAACCCTAAAACTATTTGTATTATAAATTATTGATTTACATCTATTATTTTATTAGATGGTAATTTTTCACCGATAACTCTAACGATTTATTTGCCGATAATCCTAAAACTATTTTTATCACAAATTATTGATTTACATCTATTATTTTATTATATGGTAATTTTTCACCGATAATCCTAGAGATTTATTCGCCGATAACTCTAAAACTATTTTTATTACAAATTATTGATTTACATCTATTATTTTATTACAAACTATTGATTGATACTTAACTTGCTTCACATATTAAAAAAAACAAATCTCAATCAAATTTTGGGTTAATTACAACACAAAAAAGGATGCTGTAATTACAAAGGTTTTGGGTTAATTTCTGCATTTTTGTCTTAATTATGGGGCAATTTGTTATAACAAATCTAAAAGTTGGCAGTCATTTTTTACCACTTTTTTAAGGAAAAAAAAGAAATTTGTTGTTTCATTCTCACTTGAAGGAACAGGGCACATAGCAGTATAGCACACAGCTGAGAGCACCGTCCGTATATAATATTTGGTTTCTTAAGTTTGGTTAATATAAATGTGTTTTAATCATGCCTTGTTCCCTGGCTGCCAATGATTGACCTGTATGTATACAACATATTGTTTTGGCCTCTTGGATGCATGTTCCCACAACAACAACAACAACAAAAAACCGAATTGGCAACTCGTTCTCTATAGAGTATAGAGAACGAATTGACAACTTGATCTAGACAGGTAACACGTTGTCAACACGGTCTAGACAGACAACACGCTGGCAACAGAATTGGAGAAGTGAAACTTGAAAATTTGGTCATAAATGAGTTGCCAAGCTTGTTTTGTGGGAAAAAAAATGTCCAGAATGAGTTGACAACTCATTTTTTTATAGTTTTTGTAAAAACCGAATCAATCATACTGGTTCTTTAAAATTATTTTTCTATTTATGGTTTATAAAAAAATTCTAGTCTGAATGAACCGAAAGCTGTCCCGACTGCCTATAACCAGTGTGATCTATCTATAACCAGTACCCTGGGATATAAAGATGCTAACTTGGAAAAGCATTAGTCCCTAACTACCTACCACAAAAATTAAAATTAAAATTCCATCACGATTTACAAGGGGATAAGGTAAACGCGCAGCACGCGCTCACATTTTCTCGCTCCAGATAACCCCATTTGTAGCCTCAAGAGCAATTCGTTAGAATCCACTAGCTTGATCATGACTTGTGGTCCCCACCTTTGCCTTTGGGAATCTGCCTAATTATTCCCTGACTTTGACTCATTCCCATTCTGATTTTTGAGTATATATAAATTATAGATCAATTGCAGCCTTGTCGGTATGGTTTACCACCACCAGGATATCAATAGTCTCTCATAATTGATGACTAGCTAATAAAGCGAAATTATACAACCTGACTCAAGAGTAAAGATGATGCCACATGAAAACCGATTTGCAGTCGAGAAAAGTAACGAATAAGATCAAATGTGTCCCCATCTACACTCTGGAAGCCGTGTTCATGCTTCTAGTCTTAATTGACTAGTTGACCTCAGCTATGTTCATATCTCTATATAGACACAGCCAAACTAAACTAGGTTGGTATTAGTCGCTCAGCACACAGTTCTTACACAAGAACTCTCTCTCTCTCTGTTAACCTTTTCTCTTCTGTGCCTCTTACCTCAGTTGTTAGTTCGAATGACTTCTATCCCTTTTTGATGCTCCTAGTTTTTACTGGTAATCCCTTCTACTCCACTTCTCACCTTTTTCTAGTAACTTTCGCAGTTTTACACACTGATTTGATATAAATTCGGATCAACCTTGTGCTCAATTTCCATCAATAATCTCACAAAACAAGATCCCAGACAATGAAATCCGTGACATGTTCTCTAATCCTAATATTTATTCCTCTCTTAATCCTCCATTTTTCCATCCCGGCTTTCACGGCAGACTCCAACGTCACTCACATCCTGTTAAGTTGTGGCACATCAAAAACCTCCCTGGATACCGATGAGAACCTCTCATGGATTGGAGACAGTGGTTCAAAATACATTTCTAATGAAGCCAGTCAAAGTGCAAATATCCCGTACCAGGACCCAGCGGTACCAACAGAACCATACAGTACTGCCCGTATTTTCACCGCAAATTATACCTACACCTTCCCTCTCTCTCCCGGGCGATACTTCCTCCGCCTCTATTTCTATCCCACCAATTATTCAAATTACCCCGCAGCCAATTCATTCTTCACTGCCACTGCTGGCCCTTACACTCTTCTCTCCAATTTCAGTGCCTTGATAACCGTAAATGCCCTGAACTATGCGTACCTCATTCGAGAATTCTCCATCAATGTCACATCAAGAAATCTAAATTTAACCTTTTCACCCTCTACCAAGCAGCCAAATGCATATGCTTTTGTTAATGGAATTGAGATCATGTCATCTCCTGATATCTTCAGTTCTCCAAATACTTACTATGCTAATGGTGTTGATACCCCGTTTCAGTATGACCCAAGTACGGCTTTCCAAACAATGTACCGGCTCAATGTAGGCGGCCGGCCCTTAGCTCCTTCTGACGACTCAGGTTTGTACCGGTCATGGGATGACGACTCAAACTATCTTTTTGGTGCAGCTTTTGGTGTCACCTTTCAAAATGACACTAATGTGACAATTGACTATCCACCATCTATTCCACAATATATTGCACCAGTTCAAGTGTACGAGACGGCAAGATCAATGGGGCCCAACCCACAAATCAACTTGAATTACAATCTCACTTGGATCCTAAACGTAGATGTTGAGTTCTATTACCTTCTAAGATTCCATTTTTGCGAGATACAGTACCCAATGACCAAGCCTAACCAGCGGGTATTCTTTATTTACATTAATAACCAAACAGCACAAACCCAATTCGATGTTATAGCATACAGTGGAGGAATCGGTAAACCCACTTACATGGATTATGTGGTTATTCCTCCTGGTTCTGGGTCGGGTCAAATGGATATGTGGGTTGCCCTTCACCCGGATCTTTCGACAAAATCTGAGTATTTTGATGCAATATTGAACGGTCTTGAGGTTTTTAAAATGAGTATACCTAACAACAACCTTGCAGGTCTGAACCCAGTACCTATAGCCCAAAACACAATCAACCCAACCTTGACTAATGGTGACCATATTTCCTCGAAGCAAAAGCTTGCAAAAATCATTGGCTTGGGGATTGGAGTCCCTTGTGGTGTTTTGCTCTTCTCCTTGATTGTTTATTTCTTGTTTGTGACATGCAAACATCAGAAAAAGAAGGAAATGGAGTCTTCAGAGGATAAGATAAGTGGTGGTACAACAGTCTGGACCCCACTCTCTCTCTATGGGATTTCAAATTCGAAATCTGATGTTTCAACCAACACAAATACTACTGGTACAGGTACTGGTACCGGTAATGGTAGCTACAACTCATCTCTGCCGGCCAATCTCTGCCGGCATTTTTCATTCACCGAAATTTTGGCAGCGACAAATGGGTTCGATGATTCCCTAGTTCTCGGTGTTGGTGGGTTTGGAAAAGTTTACCGGGGCGAAATCGATAATGGGTCAACTAAGGTTGCAATCAAGCGGGCAAACCCATTATCCGATCAAGGTTTTCATGAATTCCAAACAGAGATTGAGATGCTGTCAAAGCTCCGTCACCGTCACCTTGTCTCTCTTATCGGGTACTGTGAAGAACAACATGAGATGATATTGGTCTACGATTACATGGCTCACGGGACACTCCGAGAACACCTCTACAAATCCCGAAATTCACCTCTTACATGGAATCAAAGGCTTGAAATTTGCATAGGTGCAGCTCGGGGAATCCATTACCTCCACACAGGTGCCAAGCATACTATAATCCACCGTGACGTGAAATCAACCAACATTCTTCTAGATGAAAAATGGGTTGCAAAGATGTCAGATTTCGGGTTGTCAAAAACAGGGCCCACATTGGACCAATCACATGTAAGCACAGTTGTGAAGGGGAGTATCGGATACCTAGATCCAGAGTACTTTAAGCGGCAACAGTTAACAGAAAAATCTGATGTGTACTCCTTCGGTGTAGTTTTGTTCGAGGTGTTATGTGCAAGGCCGGTGATAATGACTAATCTGCCAAGAGAGCAAATGAGCCTGTCAGAGTGGGCCATGTTTTGTAAGAGTAAGGGAATTCTAGAAGATATCATAGATCCATACCTGAGAGGGAAAATTGCTCCTCAATGCTTCAAAAAGTTTGCAGAGACAGCCGAAAATTGTTTGGCTGAACGACCTATCGACCGACCAACAATCGGAGATGTGCTTTGGAACTTAGAATTTGCTCAGCAGCTGCAAGCAAGTGCAGAGGAGAGTGGGAGTATGATTGGTGGGACCACCTCGTCAGAGGAGAGTCCATTTGCCCCCCATGGAAGGAGACAGCTCTCTGATGAACCTACTAGTGAATCCACTATCACTACAACTACTACTTTCAGCATGGGAGGAAGGAGCATTGCAAGTGTAGATTCTGACAGGCTTACGCCTAGTGCCATTTTCTCACAAATCATGAACCCAGAGGGGCGGTGATATTGTGTGAAACTTGTTTGTTTGGTTTTGGTGAATGTAGTATATAGGTATTTATTGATGGCAATAAATATGTTGCCTTGATGTTCCAATAAACTAGATATGTTGTAATGGTTAATTATCAAGTACATTATATCAATTTCTTAAATAAAATTGTTACTGTCTTCTGCTTTGTTATTTTCCTGTATTTAATGACCATTAATTTATGTTTTTTTTTCTTTTGAAGTTAAATAGTTACAAATTAAAAGGAGCTTGATTTTAGTTGAGTTACCTGTCGCAGAACTAAGGATATGTTGCTCTGATGATGCTTCAGTGCATCATTACATAGTTTTCATTTCACAAAGGACTCTGTATGACTGTATCTGCTTTGAGCAAGTTATGCTTTTTTTTCTGTATCTCAGTAGTATTTCTCGGTTTATTATGCCTATTACAAATTATTTCCTTGTAGACATGATGTTCAAATGAATAAATTTGACACCCCATATTCAATATGGCGACAACTTCAATTCATGATATCTTCTTTCATGCATAATCTTGTTTGTTCGTATGTGTAATTTGTACCATGTTTGAAATAGCAAATGATAAAACTGGAAGCCCAATACAAGAACATATTCCATTAAAATACTTTGTCTGGACCATCTTAAAATGAATATCGAAGAAAATTGACGGTGTCGCTTGTTTTGTATGTGAGAAATCTTATCAACATTGTTCGCTTGTGACTTAATGACCCCGGGCCTGATAGGTTTCCCTTGATATTTTTATTCTGGCTTTTACTGGTCAAGGCATAGGACTTAGAGTGATAGAGACCCTGAGGTTGATTTCTGATAGGTTCCCTTGAGCTGTTAACTTTTATGAGCTATGTATTATTAAGATATTGTAACTAGAACAGTTAAATAGTAAATACATCATATATCTGAGACAGGAGTAGGTCTGATGGGCATCGGATCTACTTTTTAGGTTCGATTAGCTTTATCACCATAAAATTAGCATTAAGATTAGGGTACACGGAAATTGAAACAGAGCTCCACGGCTTTTAATGTACTTAGCACGGATCTTGATGCAATCGAATGGTCACTTCACCCATCGAACCAAAGTAGGTCCGATGGGCATCGGACCTACTCTTTTAGATGATTTAAATTTTATTCCTAAAAATAATCATCAAGTTGAGAATAATAATCAAGAAAATGATATTATTAATTAATAACACAAATGAAAATAAAATAGTAGAAATTTCAACAGTTAAAAGATCATCTAGAAAATGAAAAGTAAGCCTCGTTAGGCTTGAATAGTAATCTGGTTTAGTTTCAGAGTAGTTAATTTGATTACCCACATGTTATAGAAGTTATTTTGTAGTAATTGAAGGAGAAAGTGACAAAAAAAAAAAAAAGATCTTTTGCGCCATGAAAAAGATTTTTGACGCACTGTTCTTGTCACGAATAGGAAATCAGGATTGCTGTACAGCTCGCAGTCGTTCAACGTATAAGATATTTAGTCTATTACATTGTTTTAAAATGCAGGTTTTTTATGCGACAACATATGTGAATTTTTATGCAGATTTATATATACAGATTTTTTTATTAAATATTTAATATTTAATATTTAATATGTATATTAAAATAAAACAATTTAATATTAAAAAGTCGCTATGAGCATTTAATATTAGAGATGTATTGCATCTGCATATGTATTATAATTTGCAAACACAAACAGTCTAATCATCTCATGTGTTAAAGTCGTTTATAATTTACAAATATAAAAAGTCCAATCATCCTCACAGCAAAAGAATGGTGAATCCTCACACCAAGAGTCTAGTGTCCTTGCTAGCTAGCAGCTGCTCAGCGCTTCAGCATTCTGGTTTGTAGTCTCTATTTAATCTCACAATACTTAAATACAATAAGGCAGCAAGTAGAGAGGTTATAAAAGACCTCTCAGTGGGACGCTTGGAGAGAACACCTACCTGGTGGGTCCAAAACTCCATTAATGAGTTTTGAATATTTTTTTAATTTTTTTAAAAGCATGGACTCACTAGTCACTATGCAGTCCGAATAGCTATTTTTATACGATCAGACACTGAGTATGAATATACATCCATATATACGCCGTATAGAACCGAATTATAAAACAAGGGTTTGTCTATAGTACAGTAAAATTATTCTGACTATAATACAGTAATCAATTTTAATTAAAATCTGACCCTTAATCTCTTTGTTTCGGACTTTAAGTTGTTTAGGGTAGAAACGTCATTCTTCCTTTCCACCTGAGTCCGTTAACTCTTTTCCCTGGAAACAAGACATGCTTACATCTCTTCCTCCGTTAGAGGGTGTGCGAAGAAGGGTAGAGGTTGGGGCTTGGGGCTTGGGGCTTGGGAAGAGGGGAAGAGGAGGGTGACTGAAGATGACCGGACCAGTCGCTCGGTTCTTTCTCTCGACCTCCCCAGCTGTGCGACACCACCACTTCCGAGCTCTCCCTCTCCCCTCTCTGCACTTCTATGACCTACTCTTTCCAACCGACTGAAACAACAGCCAGTAGTAAGAGAGCCTAGATGCAAAGCACCTAAAGAAACTAGCATGGTTAAAGAGAGTCTAGCCTGTCTTCTTTATTCTTGCATTTCAGAGAAGAGGTTGAGAGTTTGTTTGAAAACGTGTACAAAGCTCAGCCGTCAAAAACTGCCGCTAGAAGCGAGAATATCTCTCAGAGACATTTTCACAAACACTTGATGTGCCTGAGAGTTCTATTATACCTCTTTGAAGAAGGAAGAGAGGAGAGTTGAGGATCGGGGGGGAACAGAAGAGGGTATCGGAAGTAGAGATCGATGCAGTGATGACTAGTTCAAGATTGTTTTTGGGGACGAGAGGACGGAGCGACAAAGGCATACGCGCGGTTCAATAAATTACGATTTTGCCCTTCCGACTAAAATTTATGTTAAACTTAACGAAGAAATGCTGTTAAATTTGTATTATCTCAATCGTTGGATTAGAATATGAATGGTTATAATTTTGCTGTACTACAGCCAAAATAAGTTTGCTGTACTATAGACATCCTCATAAAACAATGGTCTATTAAAGTACTGCTTTGAACTTAGGAAACTCATTGATTTATATAATTTGCACCTTATTTGTCCAATTCCGAAGGAAATTTCAATTTATCGCACGAAGTTTCCCATATTTGATGTTTCAAAACATGTTAAAGCATTTAATATAATAATAACAATAACTATAAAACTAAATATTAACATATAAAAATTGAAAAGAAAAAAAAAACTTGAAAGAAACCGAATCAATTTAGACATGTGTGGCTCGTGCTGGATTTTTGTGAAGGAAAACTTAATGATTCAGTAATTCCTTTAAATTTTCTGTAAAATTGTGTGGCCGGTGCTGAATTTTTGCCAAAAATATTTTAAATAGAAAATCGAAACAATAATAATTAAAATGAAGATCGGCAAGAACAAAAAAATAAAGATCAGTCATAAACTATGGTGATCACTCCGAAAAAAAAATGAAAAAGAACTCAAATCTGAACATCACGATATAGTTTTGTTACAACATGATACAACACGTGATGCCAGAGTTTTGTTACCAATATGATTCTGTCACAACACGGCATAATACATAATTCAAATTGCATATCGTGACTTGGGTGTTTCTCGTAGTGACCATCCTTTGAAAAATATGTACATCATGGAACTGGTCTTGTCACGGCGTGCGGTCACGTTTGATCAGGACTGTTAGATTTTGATCTTAATTGAATAAACTAATTTAAATTAGAAATTAAGATCAAGATCGAATGGTTCTGATCACGCGCGGTCATGTGCTGTGATCAAGCCAGTTCGCATGTCATGCTAATTTTTCGAAAGATAGTTACAATAAAGAACACACAAGTCACGTCACGTAACTTGAGTCACATATCGTGCCATAACATAACAAAATTGTATTATCTTAAATGCGCTATGACAGAACCGTATCATAACAGAATCATGATATCACGTATCATATCGCGACGAAAACACTTGTATATAAATTTTTCATAAATTTATATACTAGTCATACATATATATTTTTATTAAATAAAGTCATAAATAGATAAAGTCTAGAGGTCATAAATCGAGCAGTTCAATTTTTCTTTTTCTTTTTTTCGGCAGTGAGGACGCTATGGACTATAGTGTTCCTGCCGAACGTTTTTGGAGAATTTGGTCTGGATCTCTTGAAGTAACTCAATTTTTGAGTTTTGAATCGGGATTGTCTGATTCAAATTTGTCACTCGGAATTATTTCGAGATTCGAATTCGTTGCTCGAGATTTGCGCTCCACTTCAAGATGAATTATCACGGATTCGAATCATACGGTCCCGATCTAAAGTAAAAAAATTGAGTTACGGTTGATCTGAATTCACGCTCTTATGGCTGGTTTTGTATTTTTTATTTTTTTTTGGAATAAAAATGAGTACACCTTCAAAACGTGACACGCCGTGACGTGACATGACAATCACGCTGTAATTTGGTCACGTGACGTGACGTGACATGATCAATTATTTTTTAACGTGACGTGACCAAAATAGTGGCAGACGATCACGTCACGCGAATGGTCACGTCACGCGTAGTCACGCCGTGATCACACGTGAAGTGACATAACGTGAATTAGTCACGTCAAAGTTTTTTTATATTTTAATTTATATTGTTAAAAATTTAGGAAAAAAAATAAAATAAATGAAAAAATCTGAAAAATCTGAAACGAGTAAATAATGTTGTTAAAAATTCAAATTATAAATATTCATTAAGCTAAATTAATAATTCCAACCCTGATTGTACATATTGTATCCATAATCTTCGTAATTGTGCATATACGGATTATATCCATATTGTTCTTGTTCTTCGTTGAGTTGGCTAACCACCTCAGCTTCCTTACTGGGACCAGAATTTAGTGCAAGCCAACCAAGCAATCCATGACCGTGCGTGTTCACGTGACTATACGTGATCACACGTGACGTAACGTGACCACTTGACGTAACATGATCACGTGACGTGATTGGTTCACGTGACATGACGTGACGTATAATTTTCATAGAATGCAGTAACGTCACGCGAATAATCACGTCACGCGACACGCGAGTCACATCACGCGACACGCGAGTCACGTCACGTAATCGACACACGTGACATTACGTTACGTGAGGTACACGTGACGTCACGTAACATCACTCGTCACGCCGTGACAAATTTTCTTCTCTAAGTACACCACAAGTTTAAGGAATCGGTATCAAACCTTTAGTACCATGCACTACTTTATACCTGGTTTTGTATTTCTAAATTTCTTTTTGACCTATCCTTTTCTAATTTTTATTAAAAAAATATTTCGGAAACTTATGTGGCAGCCCAAAGGAAATGCTTCGGTTCCTTTTCAGAAATGCATAAAAGAACTGAATTATTCTATTAAATTGAAATTCAGACGATCTATCCTTTTTTATATTATTTTTAATAAATTTCTAAAATTAAAAATTCTGCTTGGATGGAGACTGGAGGAGCCCACTTAGTAGTCTTTCTAAGAATCAACCCACTAGACTGAATACAACTTGCGGTCGTCCCCACCACTAGACGATTGCACTTCTAATGTTAATGTTAGGATTTACATCTGCTGCGATCCAAATTTGTGAGTCCAACAATATGGTTTGTACTGTTGTTATTTTCTTCAATGATTTCATTTTCACTGTTGCCCTCTGGTCAAAGTGAAGTTTCAGTAAAATTGTCCTTTTGTCAATATATCAACAAGTTATTTGGATATTTTGTAGATTAAGAGCGAGATAGATTTAAAACGTCCCTGAGGGGTGTGGTTTTCAAAACCGTCCGTAATGGACGTTCAAATCCGGACCGTCTGTTATTTATTTTTATTTTTTTGGCTCGATCGTTTGGTTAAGCCGGAAAGCGGGATAGGATTATGATTAAGAGGGACATTTTTGTTTGTTTCGTCTCTAGGGACGTTGATAATTATCCCAGGCTTATTAGTTTTCGAAAAAATTCATATCCTATTCTCTTTTTCGATATTTATTTTATTTTATTTCAATTAATAAAAATCCCGGCTAGAAACCGTGTTCCAAGGATTTTTTTTTACTTTAATCAAATGATCAGTTTGCCTTAGCATAGATATAGCAGTATAGCACTCACCACTAAGCCAACTGCATGAATTGAATGGTAGTGAGTTTGGCACTGATGCAGAGGAAGCTTTTTGTCTACCTCTCTCATCTTTCTCTCCTTCTCGCTCTCTGACAAGGTAAACACTTTCTTAGTTTCTTCCCTCAATTTTTGATATGTTTACTTAATTTCTCGCATCTGATACTATGCTTTTTACAGATGATTCTTCTACTCCACAGAGAAATATATCCTTCTGTTTTTGTCAGCTAGTTTGTAATTTTTCCCTCATAAATTGAGCAAATCTTCACCAAAAAACCTCTAAATTTCACCACTAACCAAGACCCCAATTCATGTAAAAAATGAATTACGCAACCTTTCTTTCTTTCCTCTTAATATTTGTTGCTCCTCTTTTGTCATTCTATTTCACCGTCCCGGTTTTTGCTGCCAACTCTACTTCCAATTCCACTCACATCCTATTAAGTTGTGGCACATCAGAAACCAGCATAGACAATGTTAACAACCTCACATGGATTGGAGACAGTAAAACAAATTACATCTCTCAAAAAGCCAGCCAAACTTCACCTATCCCATACGGAAGCCCGTCGGTACCGTACAATAATGCCCGTATCTTCACCTCAAATTATACCTACACTTTCCCTCTCTCTCCCGGCCGCTACTTCCTCCGCCTCTACTTCAATCCTGCCAACTATTCAAACCTCATTGCATCCGACTCGTATTTTGCTGTCACTGCAGGCCCCTACACTCTTCTTTCCAACTTCAGTGCTTGGATAACTGTGACTGCATTGACCTATGATTACCTTGTTCGGGAGTTCTCAATCAGTGTCACCTCAACTCCTCTAAATTTAACATTTGCACCATCTACGAAGCAACCAAAGGCATATGCATTTATAAATGGAATCGAGATCATATCGTCTCCGGATATTTTTAGTACTTCGACAGCGTACAATGCTGATGGTACTAATAGCTTGTTTCCATATGACCCAGGTATGGCTTTTCAAACAATGTACAGGCTCAATGTAGGCGGCCGACCCTTGAACCCTTTTGAAGACTCGGGCTTGTACCGCTCATGGGATGACGACTCAATCTATCTTTTTGGTGCAGCTTTTGGTGTCACCTTTCAAAATGACACTAATGTGACAATTGAATATCCACCATCTATTCCACAATATATTGCACCAGTTCAAGTGTACGAGACGGCAAGATCAATGGGGCCCAACCCACAAATCAACTTGAATTACAATCTCACTTGGATCCTAAACGTAGATGTTGAGTTCTATTACCTTCTAAGATTCCATTTTTGCGAGATACAGTACCCGATGACCAAGCCTAACCAGCGGGTATTCTTTATTTACATTAATAACCAGACAGCACAAAGACAATTCGATGTTATAGCATACAGTAGAGGAATCGGTATACCCACTTACATGGATTATGTGGTTATTCCTCCTGGTTCTGGGTCGGGTCAAATGGATATGTGGGTTGCACTTCACCCGGATCTTTCGACAAAATCTGAGTATTTTGATGCAATATTGAACGGTCTTGAGGTGTTTAAGATGAGCAAGGTCGAAAACAACCTTGCAGGTTTGAACCCGGTACCCCCACCACAAAATATAGTGGATCCAAGCCGGGCTTTTAACAAAAAGCATAAAGAGTCAAAAGGAAAGGTCACGGCGATTATTGCTGGTGTAGTTGGCAGTGTTTTGCTTCTCTCTTTCATTGTTTGTATTTGCTTGTTTATGATTTACAAACAGAAGAAAAAGAAGGATAAGGTGTCTGAAAAGGGAAAGGTAAGTGAAGAAGTGACTGCATGGACTCCACTCTCTTCTTACGGAATTTCAAATTCCCAATCTGATGTCTCAGCGAAGACAAACACCACTAGTACAGGCACCAGTACTGGTAATGGTACAGGTAGCCATAACTCTTCTTTACCAGCTAATCTTTGCCGACATTTTTCTTTCCACGAGATTTTGGCAGCCACGAATAGATTCGATGAAACCTTAGTTCTCGGTGTTGGAGGGTTTGGAAAAGTTTACCGAGGTGAAATTGATAATGGATCGACTAAGGTTGCAATTAAGCGGGGCAACCCGTTATCTGAGCAAGGGATACACGAATTTCAAACCGAGATTGAGTTGTTGTCCAAGCTTCGTCATCGCCACCTTGTCTCACTTATTGGTTACTGTGAAGAGGAAAATGAAATGATATTAGTATACGACTATATGGCCCATGGAACACTCCGAGAGCACCTCTATAAAACCCAAAGTGCACCACTTACATGGAAACAGAGGCTCGAAATTTGCATTGGTGCTGCTCGTGGGCTGCACTACCTCCATACAGGTGCAAAACATACTGTAATTCACCGTGATGTGAAAACTACCAATATTCTTTTAGATGAAAATTGGGTGGCCAAGGTGTCAGATTTCGGATTGTCAAAAACAGGACCCACATTGGACCACACGCATGTGAGCACAGTAGTCAAAGGGAGCTTCGGGTACCTGGACCCCGAGTACTTTAGAAGGCAACAATTGTCCGAAAAATCTGATGTGTATTCCTTCGGCGTGGTTTTGTTTGAAGTATTGTGTGCAAGGCCACCGATAATAAGCAATGATGTACCGAAAGAACAGGTGAACCTGGCAGATTGGGCCCTATTTTGTCAGAGAAAGGGTGTTCTAGAAGAGATCATAGACTCATACTTGAGAGGCAAAATTGCACCTCAATGCTTAAAAAAATATGCCAAGACAGCCGAAAAGTGTTTGGCTGATCAAGGTATTGACCGACCAAGCATTGGAGATGTACTTTGGAATTTAGAATTTGCACTGCAATTGCAAATAAATGCAGAAGAAAGCGGGAGTGTAGTTGGCGGCAACACCTCTGGAGAGGAGACGCGGGCTGTCATTGTCAGAAAGAAAGAGCTAGCTGATGAACCTAGTTCCGAATCGACTAGCACTACAAATATAGCTATGAGCATGGGAGGGAGGAGCATTGCAAGTACAGATTCTGACAGGCTCACGCCTAGTGCTGTTTTCTCAGAGATCATGAACCCGAAGGGACGGTGATAATTATTGTAAAAGATTTACATGTTCATTTTTACATAATTCAGTAAATATGTACTGATTATCAAATAAATTTTCTTTTCATTTTAATGAACTGCATCTGCTAATGGTTAAAGATCGAGCATGATGCACCTATTGCTTAAGCCATATATTTTAGTTTTGTTCTTTTTTTTTGGTAATACTCAGTCAGTTACTTATATTATATTTAAGTAAGATTACGAAGATGTTGCCTATTGGTTCACTGGTTAGTAATGGAGTTGCAATCAATATATAGCTCCTCTGCTTTGTCTTTTCTTTACTATTTTGCAAATTGAAAATAAAAAAGTTGCACAATTATGTAGTGTGATTTTTTAAGTTTCTCTGGCCTATTGAACATGATTTTTTTGGTTGGTACTTCATATGGAATCTTCTTTTAGCTCATACCTATTTTGAGTGTTTCTTTGATAGATCAATTTTTGTTTTGCCAAAGCCAAAATATTCTCTTTTCTTGTACAGGGTGCAATTGCAAATTTGGGGTCACTTTCCAGCCAAGAAGGTTCCCACGGCATTACGAATTGTGGAAATACTGTGGAATTCATTGGTGAACGACAACTGACTTGGGTCAAGTCGTCCTTTTTAATTTTCTTTTTCTATATGTTTGCGGTTGTTATTGCGTCGTCTCTAGTGGTTGAAGATATAATCATGTGATAAATCTTTTGATAGTTAATGGTCATTCTCTGGAGGGCTCCACTTCTCGTCTCTAGCCCTGGTGGTCGAAGTGGTGGGACCCAGTGAATAGGAAAGGTTTTGAATTAGTCAAAGATAGACCATTAAAAGATTTCTAGGTAAGGAACAGACGCAGAATTTATGTAAAGAGCAAGAATTGGATTCAAATATTTTATTGAATTCAAACTCATTAACTAATTGAATACAGATTTAATCTTAAATTTAATCCTAATTAATTTTTAATTTATAAATTACAATGCTCCAACTTCTAATTTAAATCTAATTTTGAACTTTCAAAATTTCATCTAACCACTACCAAAATGAAAAAAAATAATAAATTAAATATTAAAAAATAGGTTATTTAGCTTCATGCACCGCCCTTGTTGTGTTATTGGGTCTTACACTAGCTATTTCAATTCCAAAGAGGCTACGAGTGTTTGGGCGGAGATGGGTTCTGATTGGATTGGCAGTATGAAAATATTTCTAACTGTTTTTTTTTTTTTTTTTTTATTATTGCTTCAGCAGGCAGAGAGAGTCGGAGTTGCTTCAGAGAGTTGAGAGAGAGAAGAGAGCGACTTCACTAGGGGCGGGGTGCGGACTGCTATTGTGTATAGGTGATTCATAACTCGTGATTAGTTCATAATTCGTTTGTTAAAAGTTCACTAACAATTTATTCATTATCAATTTGCTCGTTAACTTAATGATCAGATGAATCGAGCATGAGTATATTCCAACTCACTCATTAAGAACTGAGTTACATAAAATCATGCCACATCTAATTTCAACCGGATCAAACCTTAAGTAGCCTAATTACAAATCGCTGGGATTCTGTTCTTTGATTGGATTGGGATGTCTATACGATCTAAATTCCTCTTGATCAACCTTTGTCTTTGACAGGACCACAGCCCATCGGACTTAAATTTGCGTCCGATGGGTTCCATAATCGTCCAATTCATTTTAAAATATGTGCGCACGAATTTTAAAGAAGACACGCACGGATATTAAAGTGTTGCGCATAGATCTTAAGGGAAATCAGACGGTTATGCAAACTGATTATCAGTAGTTTTTCTGGAACCTAGGCCTCTTAAAGGTTTCAGCCTCTTTACCTCTACCCCAATTCCCTCTAAGCTCACTTATTCTTCATTTCTTATTTAGGCTTCTTTGTTAATTTGGGCTGGGTTGTTTATTTTGGTGGATTGACAAGAATACGGAAAATATATATGCTTGGATTAAAAAAAAAGCAGAATTTGCATAGCCAAGAATCTACTTTAGAAAAATGACAATAAAGATTTTAGAATTCAAGATGGAATTCTTCTTAATGTTATTGAAGCCGAAGGAAGATCAGAAAATCTAAATCGCCAGAATCAAGAAGATCCTGAATGTTGTTTAGACCAGATTTCTGAAGATGTCCGGATACCCATCGTCGAAAGAATGTCTCAATTTGATAATTATGGAATGTTTCCTCATTTTCCATGGTTATGACATAAAAACGGCCCATAAATTGAATTTGTACAATATCTCCCGGTGAGCCGATATTTCTATCGTTGACATTCTTAGTGGTGGTCTTCATAGATGTGAGTTATATATGTGACATCCATATCATTATATTACATAAAAACCAGCCAACGGTTGTTTTTTCTTTTCGGCTTTTTAATTTAAGATGTGATGTACATATTTATTACATTTATGTTTGTGCATTGAAATATCGATGCACTTGTATTGGAATTAATTAAGGTGTGAAATTATCGATGCACATTTGCATGTTTTTGAGAAAATTATAAGAAATTTGAACTTTGGAAAATTATAAGAAATAGAAGAAAAAATCAGAAAAATATGAAATTTGTGTGCATTTTGCATGTTTTTGAGTTCTTTATTTGACTGTGATCTTATATTTTCATTTTAGTCCCTATGTTCAACAGAATTGACAGATTTGTCAGCAGAGGTCATTTGAGGGCATTTCAGTGTACCAGTGGCATTTGTAATGTGCATATGTGCTAAGTCCTTGCTTGGTCATGTACTAGGGACTGTGTAGCAATGTTTTAACATGTATATGAGGTCTGGTTCAAATGTATAACCATGCTTAGTGGTCTCATACCACTGGTTTGGTACCAGTTCCTATGAGAACAAGATCAAAGCTCCAAAATATGGTATCAAAGCACCAAGATCATGGGAATCAAGCTCAGTTGAACATATTTGAACATCAAGCCCTCTATCATAGTGACAGTTTTGCAAAAAGGTCCTTATTTTGTTTGAAAATTATGATTTTAACATGCCATTTCATATTTTAAAGAGGCAAATCATTGAGGGATCATAGACACAGTATATACCTATATTGAGCATAAAAGCTATATATATGCTACTGATTTCACTTCCTCTCACCATTTGCACAGCACATCCCCTTAAAACTCAAGTTTTCATGCATCACAGCATGTGTCCATACCTGAGATCAGGTTTCTATGTGCATAAGGGCCTGTCAAAGGTACCAGTAGCAATGCTATAAAGCTCAACCTGATTGGACCTGTTATTTGTGCATTATTAAGACCTTTGGTCTTCTTTTACAAAGTAAGCCTAATGGATCTGATGCAGCAAGAACTAATATAGCTCAACTACCACATCTTCACTCATTAAACTCACTTTAAGAGGATCAAAGGAGTCAGATTGTCACTTTATTATGTTTTATACTTCTTTAATGCCTTAACAAGACATTTGAAGAACTCCAATGCATGAGGAACTGTAGAAGCTCAACAGATGCATTATTATCCATCATTTGCCTTATCAGACACTAAAGAAGGATTTTTTTTTCTATCTTTAATAAATATATATTGCATTCTCTATTAATAAAAAATTTGAATTAATTAAAATAACAAATATGCTTTGTTTTAATATATCTTGTTGAATATATATTGCTTGGCAGGTAGCTAATAATATAATTTTTGTTTGGTTGGTAACTTACAATATAATTAATCCACGTGCCACGTGCTATATATAAGGCACCCAACTTATCCAAAAATGGCACTTTTGTTAGCCTTATATTTCTGTTTAGAAACCGGGCCAAATGTTTTATATTTCTGTCTGATTTGACATGACGGTCCAAATCTAAACTGAAATATTATGCTACCTTATGGTCCCTCGTAGTTTTTAATTGTTCTTGGTTGACCAATAAAAGAGAGCGAACGTACCGATAACAACAAAAATCAAATACTATTAGAAAAACAAATCAGGTTCAATAAGTATTTGATTGCTGGTACAAAATTGTACTAGGTGTTCAGGACAATGCATTAAGCCATGGTACCAATTGGTACCAGTGACAAATAAATCAAAGTTCAGTCGACATTGTAGCAAACAGCAAGACAAATCAAAGAAATAAATTAATGAGAAAAACAAACCATGTCCAACAAGTATTTGATTGTTGGTACATAATTGTACCAAGGGGCAATGGTTCAGGACAATGCATTAATTCATGGTACCAAAGGAAAGACCCAAATCACAGAAATCATCCTTTACTGACAAGAAATATTTTAGTTTAGATCAACAATTCAGTATCTATCAAGAATAACTCATAATAAATTGCACAACCCAATACCATCAAAAAATTTAGTCTTAGAAAATAAAAATCAATGTCATAAACAGGGGCAGAACTAGAAAATTTAGTTAGGGAGGGCTAAAACTTAAAATACATGATAATTACTTTGTAGCTAGTAGAATTTGAACCCATGACCTCCCATAAAAAAAATAGTCTTAACCACTAAACTACAAGCACACATTTAACATTTTATGAGGGGGCTAAACTATATAAAAACTTCAAAAAAATAAAAAATCAATTAAATTTCAACGTACGTGATTAAAAATTTCAAAATCACGGAGTGGCTTAGCACCCCTGGACAAAGTGTAGATCCGCCCCTGGTCATAAATCAATTAAGGAATTGATCCAAACTTTCGGTTCAAGATAGGGTGGATCGAAACTTTAGTTTAGTCTCCTCCTCTCGCACCAACACACATTTTTTACCATAAAAAAAATATGATACAGGAGGTGATGAAAATTTTTGTTCAGTCCACTCAGTTTTTGAAATCAAGATATGGGGATAACCAAATATTTGGTTCAAATTACCTAGTTTTTTAAAATCTGGATATGGGTGTGATCAAACATTTATCAGGTCCAGCCGGTTTTTGAAATTATGTGTAGTCCGCAGTGTGGTGACATGACAAAAAGGAAGACTGTACTAATGTTTCGATCAACTCATGCCTGAACCAAAACTTTCGTTTAGTGTTTTTATTTTGGGCGAAAAAAAAATGGATCTGAGTTTAACTTGTTGCTGGTATTCATAGATTTCAGTTGCCAAAACAAATTAGGATTTCTATGAAGTCCATGAACAAAATAAAGATATAATTGCATCTAATAAGGTTAAACAAATGGCTTAATAATTTATCTTTGGAATGTAAATGTAGTTACTAAGAAAATCAACTGAAACTTGGTTACCTAATTGAGTTGCAAATACATACAGTACCTGATTGAGCGCAAGTCAAGGAAAATCAGTGTGTGAAACCCACCCAAGATGTATAACTAGTGCATGTGCCGACTTCCTGCACCTACAAAATTTTGACAAAAATATTAGAGGTTAACATTTTATTAGCATCTGTTATTAGGACGAAAAATATATCCTACAGGTTTCCTCTTTTGCCTTAAAGTTGCTGAACAAAGTTGGCCCTTTTCAACATGTGCCCACTTATATCATGCTTTCGGAAGTAATGTCTATATTTTTACTGCCCACGGCCTTTCCTTCAAAAAAATAATAAATAAATAAAAAGGGTATGTTTTACTTCCCGCTCATATCTATATTTTCAAAGTTCAAACTGTTGATCCGAACCTTTCAACAGGATCTCCACGTTAAAATGAGCTCGGAGTCCAAATTTTACATTTTTTTTACTTTTTGCAAATAAGTGATTTAAGAACTTTTTACTATTTTTTTGTTACCATATTAAACACACCATGGCAGGCCATCATCAACTATACTGCAAACCAAAGACAGAAGATTAGAAAGATATCAATGAAACAAGAAAACCTGGCATAAAATTTGCAACTCATGAGCGACCCTAATCTTGCCCTTGATTAGTCCATATAAATCTCTAGCTGACATCGGACAATCCTGACAATGAATGATTGTTATAAATAACAGACTATTCAAATGTGAATAGGAAATAAATTCTCAACTCTTCTTACCTCAAAATAACTGCTGATGAGATCCTTCAGCCTGCAATCGTCTATAGACACAGAGAGAGAGAGAGAGAGAGATTTAGCTTATTAAACCACCAGAGATAAACTCCAAGAATTTTTCAAATGAACCACTACAAAATTTAACCATCTGCTACCCCCCAGCCCCTTATTTGAAGACAAAAGGCCTCATGGGTCTTACAATTTGATTCAAATGCATGCGTTATCATCTTAATTTCCAAAGCAACCAGCTCTTTCAAAACAAAAATCAGGCCTTACTTTTACATCCCTTGCTCCAATTCAGTCGTGCAAGCCAGAAATTAATGTCAATTTGCAGATGACGAATTATTTTTCTTCCCACATCTATTTTTTGATACATAAAGAACCATCTTTCCCAAGAGGATTTAAAAACCTCATGGCTTTCATACCTCATCGTACCTCATATTCTATATCCCTGTTTTCAAAGTTCAAATTGTCGATCCGAACTGCTCAACTTTCTATCCATATTAAAATATGCTTGGAAACAAAATTTTATATTTTTTTTGAAATTTTTTTACTATTTTTTTAGATAGGTACAAAATCATAGGTTTTGGAAGATCTAGAAATAGTGATTTTGTACCTTCCTCAAAAAATAGTCAAAAATTTTCAAAAAATATAAAATTTGGTCTCCATACATATTTTAATATGGAAATCACGTTGAGTGGTTCGGATCGACAATATGGAGATCACGTACCAGTAATAGCTTTCAAGGTTTTTAATTTTTTGTTGTTGTTGTTTTAATGGAGCACAATAAGTTAGATTGGGGGTAACACTAGAAAAAAAAATGGGGGCAACGCTAGAAAAATAATGACCTGAACTAGAAGTGAAATTGAACAGATTATGAAATGAATACTTAACTTGTTGGCAGCCAAAATTGTCAAAATAGGAGTTTTAACCACATGGACCAAATTCAAACGTACTTTTAAGCCAACCTACCCTATTTTACCTTTAGTGGGGTTCAAATTTGTACTTCATTTTTCACTCATTTCACTTCCTAAATATATTCTATGTTGGAGAAATGCTGTGTAAAGTCTCTAAATAACTAATTCATACAATAAATCTCAAAATGGATAACATACCTGTGTGGTTGCCTTTGCTGGTAAGAACAGATAATTTTGCTGGTTTGAATGGATAATCTTGCAAAATTTGTCCAAATAACATTGGAAACAGCAGCATTGCCCTCAGCAAAGCTTAAAAAAATTGAAGCATATTATCAACCATTTTGGGCACTGCTTGCTGTTTTCTACATTTCTGTAAAAAAAAACTATTAATGGTGGCAACGCTAAAAGACTAATGACCTGAACTGGAAGTGAAATTGAACAGATAATGAAATGGCTATTAATTCATTGGCAACCCAAATTGTCAAAACAGGAGATTTAATCACATGCAACGATAAACAAAGATAGAGAATTTAGAATTTTGCAGTTAATTTCACAAGTCAAACGTAGTTTCAACTCAACCTACCCTATTTTGCCTTAGTGAGGTTCTCATTCCGTCTTCACTTTCCACTAATTTCGCTTCGTAAATATATTATATGTTGCGGTACTGCTGTCTAAAGTCTCTAAATATTTAATTAATAGAATAAATCTAAACAATGCATAACATTCCTGTGTGATCCTCATGCATAAAAATACCTATATAATACTCCTTTTCAACAACAACGGCATATTAGAATAAAATGATGAACTCCATGCTCAAAGTGCGATCATGCTTTCCTCTCATTTCTGGTTTAGAGTTTCAACTAGGCGTCCCTTTTTTCTGGTATTGCTGCAATTTCTTTCCTTTTCTGGTTTTTGGTTTTGCAGGTATAGTGGTTGTCTTTTCTAGAAAGAACAAATAATTTTGCTGGTCTCAAGAGATACTGGAAGATTATCAGCTTTTGCGGGTTACATCGGCTTGTTGCTTGTGTTAGGGTTTGTTAGTGGTGCTTTCTGGTACGACACTGCTTGCTGTTTTCTACTTTCCTATAAAGAAAACAACAACAATTAATTAGGGTCACAGACTAATGACCTGAACTTTTCTGTAAAAATTTGGGTCTTGCTGGTATCACAACTCTGTCTGTCATTCAAAGTTCTTTGGTTGCAGAAACAAATTACAACTCAAATGAAGCTTCATTGCACAATTCAAGTAGTAGTTCCTTCTCATATGGTCGTATTGCGGCTTTCCAATTATTGAGACAGAGGTTTAAATGCAGTAATTTTTAGGCAAACCAAATGAAACAAGTGAGATCTTAGTTGCAGGGATTAAATGTCAACTTAGACCAAAACTAGATTTACATAAAGAAAAATAATAGAATTTGGGTTAGATTGCATCTGGTTACCTTGTTACTCAAATAAGCATAAACTGAGGAAATTCGATAAGTGGATGCACCTGAGACAACTGATGCTTTTGCCAAATTCAAGGCTCAACATAGGTTCATGCGCGTCTTGGTTTTCTAACAACTCATTGCCGACACAAAAGTGAATCAACAAGAAGAGCGGAATCAAAACAAACAAGGCATGTCAACAGAACGTTTTAGATAACTTTTTTGTAAAGCTTAATTTCAGTTTGTTTTAAACATTGTAGCACTTGCAAAAAGACTTAGTTTGGATGGACTATTGATGTTAGGCCTAGGGTCTTCATGTAATTCTTTTGACAAAGAAAATCTACATTAGAATATCTATAAAAATAAAAATAGCTAGTACATGTGCCCACTTTATTGGCCCAAGAAAGTCTTTTCGAACAATTCTTGTTTTTTCCGACAATTTTCTGTGTCAATTCTAAAGATAATTTTAAAGTACTTCAGCCAGTATCAGACAATGGTTTCAAAAAAGAGGGTATATATGAACAACAAGTATCTATGCATTAAATGCCAAAAAAATCTTACTTGAGAGAACTTGACAAAATATTTAATGAAGAAACTTATCTTGCAAAAAATTTCCAAATCAGAGGCAGAGCAGCAGCATCTCCCATGGGTTAGTACCCTTCTACAAGAAAGATGGTTGTACACACCACTTACAAGAAAGGTTAGTACTCTTCTGTAAGAAAGAAACAATTAATAGGGACAAGACTCTGAAATAACAATGACCTGAACTGGATGTGAAATTGAACAGACTCTGAAATAACAACTTGACCCTTTGGCAACCAAAATTGTCAAACAGGAAAAATTTCATCACCTGGAACGATAAACAAAGATACATAATTTTGTAGTTAATTTCGAAAGTCAAACGTAGTTTTAACTCAAACTACCCTATTTAGCCTTAGTAGGATTCTCATTCGGTCTTCATTTTCCACTAATTCTTCCTAAATATATTCCATGTCGGGGTAATGTTGTCTAAAGTCTCTAAATATCTAATTAATAGAATAAATCTAAAAAATGGAAAACATACCCAAGTGATCCGCATAAAAATACCTGTATAATACTCTCTTTTTTTCCACCAACAACGGCACATCAGAATAAAAGGATGAACTCCATGCTGATGAGTTTATAATTTCACTTAGGGAGCAAAACTGAAAGAGCACATCATGCTTTTCTGTTGTATCTTATTAGAGTTACGGCTATGCTTCCCTTCTTTCTGGTATTGCTGTGATTTCCTTCCTTTTCTGGATTTTGGTTTTGCTAGTACAGAGGTAGTCTTTGCCGGTTCGAACAGATACATTAAGATTAATAGCTTTTGCACGTGTTAGGGTTTTTTCATGGTGCTATCTGGTGCGACGCTGCTTGCTGCTTTCTAATTTCCTCTGGAAAAAAAAACAACAATTAATGGGAGCAATGCTCACAGACTAATGACCTTAACTTATTTTGTAAAATTCTAGTCTTGATGGCATCACAACTGTGTCTATCATTCAAAGTTCTTTGGTTGCAGAAACAAATTACAACTTAAATGAAGCTTCATTGCAGAATTTAAGAATTAGTTCCTTCTCATATGATCGTATTGCGGCTTTCCTGGTGCTGTCTGGTACGACACTGCTTGCTGTTTTCTAATTTCCAGTAAAAAAAACCAACAATTAATGGGGCCAACACTCACAGACTAATGACCTGAACTTTTCAGTAAAATTTTAGTCATGCTGGCATCACAACTGTGTTTGTCATTCAAAGTTATTTGGTTGCAGAAACAAATTACAACTCAAATGAAGCTTCATTGCACAATTCAAGAATTAGTTCCTTCTCATATGGTCGTATTGCAGCTTTCCAATTATCGATACAAGAGGTTTAAATGCAGTAATTTTTAGGCAAGCCAAATGGAACAAGTGAGGTCTTCGTTGCAGGGGTTAAATGTCAACCTACATCAAAACTAGATTTACATAAAGCAAAATAAAAGAATTTGGGTTAGATTGCATCTGCTTACCTTGTTACTCAAATAAGCATAAACTGAGGAAATTCGATAAGTGGATGCACCTGAGACAGCTGATGCTTTTGGCAACTTCAAGACTCATTGTTTACACAAAAGTGAATTAACAAGAATGGTGGAAACAAAACAAACAAGGCATATCAACAGAACGTTTTAGATAACTGTTTTGTAAAGCATAATTTTAGATTGTTTTGAACATTGTAGCACTTGCAAGAGGACTTAGTTTGGATGGACTGTTGATGTTAGACCTAGGGTCTTCATGTAATTCTTTTGACAAAGAAAATCTACATTAGAATATCTATAAAAATAAAAATAGATAGTACATGTGCCCACTTTATTGGACCAAGCATGGCCTTTCGAACAATTCTTGTTTTTCTCAACAATTTGTTGTGTCAACTCTAAAGATAATTACTTCAGCCAGTGTTAGACAATGTTTTTAAAAGAGAATGGATAATTTTGCTGGTTTGAACATACTCGAAGATTATTTGCTTTTGCGGGTTGCATCATCTTGGTGCTTGTGTTAGGGTTTTTTCCTGCTACAGTCTGGTCCGACACTGGTTGCTCTATTCTACTTTCCTATAAAAAAAAACAATTAATGGGGGCAACTCTAAGAGACTAATGACCTGAACAGGAAATGAAATTGAACATATTATGAAATGACTACTTAACCCGTTGGCAACCAAAATTGTCAAAACAGGAAATAGAATCACATGGAACGATAAACAAAGATACAGAATTTTACAGTTAATTTCGCAAGTCAAACGTAGTTTTAACTCAAACTACCCAATTTATCCATAGTAGGGTCTCATTCAGTCTTCATTTTCCACTAATTTCACTTCCTTAATATATTCTATGTTGGGGTAATGCTGTCTAATGTCTCTAAATATCTAATTAATAGAATAAATCTAAACAATGGATGACATACTTGTGTGATCTGCATAAAAATACCAGCATAATACTCATTTTTTACACCAACAACGGCACATTAGAATAAAAGGATGAACTCAATGCAGACTAGTTTAGAATTTTACTTAAGGAGCAAACCTGAAAATGCGCATCATGCTTTCCTGTTGTATCTGATTAGAGTTATGGCTATGCTACCCTTTTTTCTGGTATGGCTGTGATTTCTTTCCTTTTCTGGGCCTGAACTTTTCTGTAAAATTTTAGTCTTGCTAACATCACAACTGTGTCTGTCATTCAAACTTCTTTAGTTGCAGAATCAAATTACAACTCAAATGAAGCTTCATTGCAGAATTCAAGAATTAGTTCCTTCTCATATGGTCGTACTGTGGCTTTTCAATTATTGACACAAGAGGTTTAAATGCAGTAATTTTTAGGCAAGCCAAATGAAACAAGTGAGGTCTTCGTTGTAGGGGTTAAATGTCAACCTAGACCAAAACTAGATTTACATAAAGCAAAATAATACAATTTGGGTTAGATTGCATCTGGTTACCTTGTTACTCAAATAAGCATAAAATGAGGAAATTCGATAAGGGATGCACCTGAGACAGCTGATGCTTTTGCCAACTTCAAGGCTCAACATAGGTTCGTGCTCATCTTGGTTTTCTAACAACTCACTGTCGACACAAAAGTGAATTAACAAGAACGGCCGAAACAAAACAAACAAGGCATATCCACAGAACGTTTTTGATAACTGTTTTGTAAAGCTTAATTTCAGTTTGTTTTGAATATTGTAGCACTTGCAAAAAGACTTAGTTTGGATGGACTATTGATGTTAGGCCTAGGGTCTTCATGCAATTCTTTTGACAAAGAAAATCTACATTAGAATATCTATAAAAATAAAAATAGCTAGTACATGTGCCCACTTTATTGGCCCAAGCATGGCTTTTCGAACAATTCTTGTTTTTCTCAACAATTTCCTGTGTCAACTCTAAAGATAATATTAATGTCCTTCAGCCAGTGTCAGACAATGTTTTTAAAAAAGAATGGATAATTTTGCTGGTTTGAACATACTCGAAGATTATTTGCTTTTGCGGGTTGCATCATCTTGGTGCTTGTGTTAGGGTTTTTTCCTGCTACTGTCTGGTCCGACACTGGTTGCTCTTTTCTACTTTCCTGTAAAAAAAAACAATTAATGGGGGCAACGCTAAGAGACTAATGACCTGAACAGGAAATGAAATTGAACATATTATGAAATGACTACTTAACCCGTTGGCAACCAAAATTGTCAAAACAGGAAATAGAATCACATGGAACGATAAACAAAGATACAGAATTTTACAGTTAATTTCGCAAGTTAAACGTAGTTTTAACTCAAACTACCCAATTTATCCATAGTAGGGTCTCATTCAGTCTTCATTTTCCACTAATTTCACTTCCTAAATATATTCTATGTTGGGGTAATGATGTCTAATGTCTCTAAATATCTAATTAATAGAATAAATCTAAACAATGGATGACATACCTGTGTGATCTGCATAAAAATACCAGCACAATACTCCTTTTTTACACCAACAACAGCACATTAGAATAAAAGAATGACCTCCATGCAGACTAGTTTAGAATTTTATTTGGGGAGCAAACCTGAAAATGCGCATCATGCTTTCCTGTTGTATCTGATTAGAGCAAACCTCAAATAAGCATAAACTGAGGAAATTCGATAAGTGGATGAACCTAAGACAGCTGATGCTTTTGCCAACTTCAAGGCTCCACATAGGTTCGTGCGCGTCTTGGTTTTCTAACAACTCATTGTCGACACAAAACTGAATTAACAAGGAGGGCGGAAACAAAATAAACAAAGCATATCAACAGAACGTTTTAGATAACTGTTTTGTAAAGCTTAATTTCAGTTTGTTTTGAACATTGTAGCACTTGCAAAAAAGACTTAGTTTAGATGGACTATTTATGTAGGCCTATGTGAACCACATGCATAAAAATATCAACATAATCCTTCTTTTTTCTCTATCAATGTCATAAAAGGATGAACTCCATGCTGGCTACTGTATAATTTTAATTCGGGACCAGACCTGAATGTGCACATCATGCTTTCCGAAATTCATCCTATGACTTGTCACTAAGGCCCTGTCAGTAGAGAAAAAAACACAATTGAACAGAATGGGAATTTTCATTCAGATGTCCATTTAGTCTAATTGGTAGCCTTTGAGGCATCACAAGTATACTGTACCACCACAGTTTTAGTGGTACAGCTAAAGTAGGTTTCAACTAATAAAACATAAAGCTACTTGGAAGCTATTTTTGTTTATTCTCTTCTCTCACCTTGAAAGAAAGATGCTAACCAGCAGAGTGATCTCTCACTCATTCTTCCGTCTCTCCCCTGCTTCCTCTTCTACCTCTTCATCCTCTCTTTCTTCTTTAAAGACTATACTTTCCCCATTTCTTACCAAAACCCAAGTGTCATACACCAGGAATTCACGCATGGCTTCCAGTATGACTGCCCGGGCTTCGGCAAGGAAATTAGAGAATGCTAATGAGTTGATTGATTCAGTTGAAACATTCATATTTGATTGTGATGGTGCGATTTATCAATAGTTCATGGGAAAGAGACTTGTTTTTGTTACAAACAACTCGACGAAATCAAGTAAACAATATGGAAAGAAATTTGAGACACTCGGCCTAAGTGTTAAAGAGGAGGAGATATTTGCCTCATCTTTTGCTGCAGCCGCCTACTTGCAGTCCATTGACTTCCCAAAGGACAAAAAGGTTTATGTCATAGGTGAAGATGGAATTCTAAAGGAACTGGAGTTGGCAGGATTTCAGTATCTCGGTGGCCCAACAGATGGTGACAAGAAAATAGAGCTGCTGAGGTTTATGCTCTATTATCAGTACATTTATCGGTGCAAAACCTGTTGGTTGGACCTTTGCTGGCACACAAGGATTCGAGGCCATTTAGTCTGATGGGGGTTCAAGCCTACCCAACTTTAAATATCCCCATGCCAGTATTGAAAATGTGACCTCTGTGTTACCTCTGACACAGACCAAAGACTAGCTCTCGGGATTCTACTATAATTTAAACCTTATTTTACAATATACCGTATGTCTAAAGAAATACGGTAATTGGAGTCTTGATGGCATAACAAATTTAGTCTTGCTGGCATCACAACTGCGTCTGCCATTCAAAGTTCTTTGGTTGCAGAAACAAATTACAACTTAAATGAAGCTTCATTGCAGAATTCAAGAATTAGTTCATTTTCATAAGGTCGTATTGCAGCTCAATTATTGAGACAGTCTTAAATGAGTAATTTTTAGGCAAACCAAATGAAACAAGTGAGGGCTTAGTTGCAGGGTTTAAAGTCAACTTAAACAAAAACTAGATTTAAATAAACAAAATAATAGAATTTGGGTCAGATTGCATCTGGTTAGCCCGTTACTCAAATAAGCATAAACTAAGGAAAATTGATATGTGGATGCACCTGAGATAGCCGATGCTTTTTGCCAACTTCAAGGTTAAGTAAAGGTTTGCTTGTGTCTTCGTTTCTAACAACTCATTGATGACACAAAAGGGAATTAACAAGAATGGCTGAAACAAAACAAACATGGCATTATCAACAGAACGTTCTAGATTACTGTTTCGTTAAGCTGAATTTCAGTTTGTTTTAGAGGCTCAACTGCCTGATGCATGCAATGAGAAGTAAAAAGGATAAGTAAAGGGACATGTACTCACAAAATATGCCAATATGGGAAGAGCCTCCATCATTCTAACCACCAGACCAAGCAAAAGGATGTGTTCTGTTAAGGTCCCTCCCCGCATTGCAGTAATTGTAAATAAAAACCAGCTGAAGTCTGCAAGTGAGACATTAGAAAATTGAGGTTAGAGATCACTTAGAAGGCAAACCAGTGTTATTTAAATAAATAATAAGAGCATGTTAGAAAAACTTATGTGTCATGCAGGTGTTCCTCCCCATATTGCTTTTGCGGCATAGCATGTGGTACATCTTCAAGCAAAAAAATTACATAAAAGAGGTTAGAGATCTATTAGAAAGTAACACAAAATTAAATTATTTAACAAATGGCAGCTGTATGTTACAAAAATGATGTGTCATGTGGGTGTTCCTCCCACACTGCCTCCACTTTAAAGCAAGCCTAATTGAATTATCTACTTGGTCTTTATTTTCCTCTAATTTTACTTCCTAAATATATTTCCATGCTGGTGAAATGCCACGTAAAGACCTTACACCATTAATTAATAGCATTAAAGTTAAACAATGCATCACATACCTGTGAAATCCTCATGCATAAAAATATAGTGATTGTTACATGATACAATAAATTGAATTGCCATATTGATGATGCCGCTCGGATGCATAGGTTTCAGTAGCTGAAATAAAGTAGAATTCATGATAACAAGTGCGTCTAGATAAGGTTAAACAGAGGCTTTATTATTAAAATTGGGGATTACATGTACTTACCAATAAAATCAATTGAAACAAAGTTGAAACATATTTAAATGAAGTAGTTTAAAGTTTCAAAAATGTGACCAAAATAGTTAAATGAAGTAGGTTTTTGACCAAAATAAGGTTTAAAAAATGGGGCAAGGTTACCTAATTGAGTTTCAATTACATCCAGTTCCTGCTGATTTGTCTATTTGAGCACAAGTCAAGGAAAATCAGTATGTGAAACCCACCCAGGATAGCCAGTGCATGTGCCAACTTCCTGCACCTACAAAATTGAAAATACAAACAGCTTAGGTGTACCCAGGAACCAGATTATGACCAAAACCAGTAGCAAATCACCCAGAAAATAGCCGAATATTATCATAACACCATATTAATTAGAAGAATAGTTCACTTACTAGCTCTTCTTTACAATATAGAGAACTCAAGAATAGTTCACTTTCTAAATATATTCTATGTTGGGGAAATGCAGTCTAAAGTCTCTAAATAACTAACTAATAGAATAAATCTAAACAATACATAACGTTCCTATGTGAACCACATGCATAAAAAAACCAGCATAATCCTTCTTTTTTCTCTATCAATGTCATAAAAGGATGAACTCCATCCTGGCTACTGTATAATTTTACTTCGGGACCAGACCTGAATGTGCACATCATGCTTTCCGAAATTCATCCTATGACTTGTCACTAGGGCCCTGTCAGTAGAGAAAAAAACACAATTGAACAGAATGGGAATTTTCATTCAGATGTCCATTTAGTCTAATTGGTAGCCTTCGAGGCATCACAAGTATACTGTACCACCACAGTTTTAGTGGTACGCTAAAGTAGGTTTCTAACTCAGTTCATTTATCGGTGCAAAACCTGTTGGTTGGACCTTTGCTGGCACACAAGGATTCGAGGCCATTTAGTCTGATGGGGGTTCAGGCCTACCAACTTTATATATCCCCATGCCAGTATTGAAAATGTGACCTGTGTTACCTCTGACACAGACCAAAGGCTAGCTCTCCGGATTCTACGATAATTTAAACCTTATTTTACAATATACCGTATGTCTAAAGAAATACGGTAATTGGAGTCTTGATGGCATAACAAATTTAGTCTTGCTGGCATCACAACTGCGTCTGTCATTCAAAGTTCTTTGGTTGCAGAAACAAATTACAACTTAAACGAAGCTTCATTGCAGAATTCAAGAATTAGTTCATTTTCATAAGGTCGTATTGCAGCTCAATTATTGAGACAGTTAAATGCAGTAATTTTTAGGCAAACCAAATGAAACAAGTGAGGGCTTAGTTGCAGGGTTTAAAAGTCAACTTAAACAAAAACTAGATTTAAATAAACAAAATAATAAAATTTGGGTCAGATTGCATCTGGTTAGCCCGTTACTCAAATAAGCATAAACTAAGGAAAATCGATATGTGGATGCACCTGAGACAGCCGATGCTTTTTGCCAACTTCAAGGTTAAGTAAAGGTTTGTTTATGTCTTCGTTTCTAACAACTCATTGATGACACAAAAGGGAATTAACAAGAATGGCTGAAACAAAACAAACATGGCATTATCAACAGAACGTTCTAGATTACTGTTTTGTTAAGCTTAATTTCAGTTTGTTTTAGAGGCTCAACTGCCCGATGCATGCAATGAGAAGTAAAAAGGATAAGTGAAGGGACATGTACTCTCAAAATATGCCAAAATATGGGAAGAGCCTCCATCATTCTAATCACCAGACCAAGCAAAAGGATGTGTTCTGTTAAGGTCCCTCCCCGCATTGCAGTAATTGTAAAAAAAAACCAGCTGAAGTCTGCAAGTGAGACATTAGAAAATTGAGGTTAGAGATCACTTAGAAGGCAAAAAAAATCAAATTTGTGAAGCCATGGATTGATGGGATCTTTTTCTCTGTTATGTGGTAACTGCTCAAAACAAAACAAAAAATCAATAATGAAAGTAATCATTATATAAAAAAATTCAAATTTTCGCCATTTATTTATTAGGGTTTTTATTGTGTTTTTGCCAATTTTACCCCCTAACAATCTTTCTATTGTATTTTCTTTAACTTCTACTGGTTCTTTGCAGTTCCTAGAGTCCAGTATGCATCTACATGACAGAGAAATTGTATGAAGAATTTAGATAAAAAAAATCAGAGAAATCACTTAAAATATCAGATTTTTCAATAAAAACCAGAAAAAGAGAAAATAGGATACAAAAACATAATCCACCTGATCATCCCTATCTCAAATCATCCTGCAAACAGCGCAGTGTATCGGGCAGCCTGTTGTGCATTTTTGGCAACCAGCGCAGTGTACCGAGCTGTCTCGGGAATCTTCGTACGCCAATAATAGGTCAACACTGCCGGGGCAGCACCAATCATGAGAATGAAGCACCAGATGAAGTCGGCCTGTGCTGGGAGTGATCCTGTCGGGTCGACCTGATCAAGCAGGGAACAAGGTTTAGGATAAATTTGAAGACCTTTTTTCTATTTGATTAAGAATAACTCTTAACTCAAAAAAACTCTAAAAGTCTAAAGACAATGCATCAGTAATTTAAACCGCTCTTCTGATAAGCCCTACTTGCTTCATTTTCAACACAGCCCTTCTGTTGAGCATATTTATGGAACAATTGGAATACCAACCAAGGGTCTTGCTCCAGTAAGTTGATCAAATTACACACAAGACAAACTAAGAACAAGGATTGTGCACAGAAATACAATGTGTCAAATTGTCATTTGATCAACTTACTGGAGCAAGACTCTTGCAGTGTCCACACCTGCCATTTATGTAAAACATCATGAAATCAGCTAGCAATCATTTTTTTTTGTTTAACACAATTGTGTAAATATCAAATGAGAAGATATTCACCAAGAAGAAAATGAAAAAACAATACTAACCAAGAGGCATAAAACTCAACAAGGACATCTTTTGTTTCATCAAGTACAACTTGGTCAAAGATCTCTGGACTCAGTACCACCACATTGGAAGGTGCTGCTGCAATTTCACATTTGTTCCTAAGAAAGACAGCAATTATAGTTTTGTTAGCTGTTGAAATGAAATCAATCAACAAAAGCCAGGAGTACATTCACAGTTGTCTGTACTAATTTGGCCAGTGCATGCAATTACTTAAGCGGTAAAGTGACAGCTGGAGGATACACAGGGTGAACCAAGCTTATTTCAAGACTAATTCACAATTGATGCAAAAGCTATACTTGATGTAGTCCTAATTGCAATCTGAGTATAGCAATTGAGGAATAATTAAATTGCACATTACTGAAAATATTACCTGCTTTTGTATTTATAAATTCAGCAAGCGCTTCAGCTGTTGGTGGTCCCTCATATCTGATTAAGCAAGTAAAAATTTAAATTTAAAAGTTTGAGAAACTGAATGCAAAAATTACCTACAAATGTCATGCCATTGAAAAAAAAACATTAAATGTACAGAAAAATATTTTTTGGACTACAATACCCTCGAAGGACTCGAGTATATATATAAATAGAAGTACGGAGGAGTTCATGTCTACAATTTGAGAGTCAAATGCTGGATTCACATGTCGAAAAGATTACAAAAATGATAAAAAAAAATTACTCTAATCAAAGAAGTGAAAATTTGAGAGATATGAGCTTACTTTTTGGCTACCAGTGATCCTTTAGGGAACCATTGAATTGTGGGATACCTTGAAACTCCATATTTGCTACACAAGTCCTTGTGTTGATCACAGTCAACCTACATTAGTGCAACATATTAGAAAAAATGTAAGCACTTATATCATAATAAAGACGAAGAAGCTTACAACAACAAAAACTTACTGGGTAGTATATATTGCACCTAGTATGGTAAAATAAAATGAAGCCATTCAGATTTGGAAAACCAATTTCCTTTTTGATCAAAACAGTTTTAGCTTTCTTAAAGCTTGATCCGAGCTTCTCATACTCTGGGGCAAGTTTCTTGCAATGGCCACACCTATAGTACAATGTTTAGTAAGATAACTTCCATAGTACTATAGGTGTGGCCACGCCTATAGTACAATGTCTGATTTTTTTTTTTTAGAATTGAGGGTCTTGCCCTTCATTTAATTTCATTGAACAGGTACAAAAGTTTTGTAACTTGCATTATAGAAAAAGCAAAGCTCAAAACATTTGAGCATAAAAAAGCAGATTAAAGATGGAAATAAACACAATTTAAGATAGAAGCAAAATGAAATTACAGTAGCACCTAGTTCAGCTGCACAATGTTGTAGCATCAAAATACTTTCGTACCAGCAACCGTAACAGCAAATATACAAGCAGTGCCATAGTTAAATTTACAGTGCTCTTTGTACCTTATAAAATTGAAGCTGTCATATTATCTGCTCCATTATCATTATAATTTTTACCAAGGCACCCTCATAATTTATCTCATCAGTCCCACTATTAATTTGAACATCACCCACCAATAAAAATCTCCCATTTTAGATGCACACTTGTGGGATGTGCACTTGAGAGTGCACATACCTATCTGTACCAAGCATTCTGTACTCCAAATTTCAACAAATCAAAATTTCAGTATAAAATATTGAAGATAACCAAAGTTACAAAGCAATGATTTTGGTACCAGTGTTACTGTCCCAGTATAAAATATTGAAGATACCTATAGCTTGGCACCACTACACCAAGCAATTCAGTTCAGTTTGTAGTCTTGGACTCTATGTTTTACTGTACTGGCAGCTATCCCTACAGTATGGTATGTACTGACAATCGGGCTTTGGGTACCCAAAAATACTTCCATTAAACTTGGTTAGAGGGTTCACATACACACCCAAAAATACTTCCACTAAACTGGCATCTATCCCTACAGTATGGTATGTGAGTTGCCCGTAAAGCAAACCATTCGAAACCCACATAATTCTGCAAAACAAAAATTATAACAGAGAAGTTAAGACCAGAAAATGGTAACTGTAAAATTAATATGATTAAAGGTACTTGCCTTTGTACATTTGGTAGATAGCTCAAGGGTGATGCTTTCGCAACTGGTGCACGCTCTTGAGTTCCAATCAAAACTGCTAATTTCAAAAAAATGCCTCGCCTTGCAACCAAAATTTCCAACAGAAAAGTAGAGGACAACCAACAAAAATGCCATGCTAGCTTGTACACTCACTAATCTTTGATCAACAATAACCGCAAAAAACAAAGACACAGATTAAACTGAAATGCAAAGTTAGGCTCACCGATTAAGCTCGAAATAAGAAGAAATTGTATCAAAAGGAGGCTCACTGATTTGGTTGAACTGATTTTGACTGCGAAGTTGGAGGCAACAAAGAGGCGAGAAGCATAGAGACCAGAGATAGAGGTACGGAGTGTGGAGAGTAGAGTGGAAGCCTGACTTTGGGAGATCCTCTTCTTTCCTTTCCGACCTGCTGAAACGAGGGAGGCTACTCGGCGGTGGAAACCTAAAATCAAAAAATCTCTAAAATTGAGATTATAAATTAGAGTGAGCTCAAGAAAAGTCTCTTTTTTCCTCACCTCGCTCTCTCTCTCGCACGCTCGACTCTCGCTATTCCCTTGTCCCCTCGTCTCTCTTTTCTCACACTCTCCCTTCACTCAAAGGGTTTTTCCTACTTAGAAAGAAAATTGATTTGAGATGGCGACACAGGGTCTCTTGAAAAAAGTGGTTACCTGTTAAGCAATTGGGGCAACTTTTATTACTGCTCTCTTGAAAGAAGGGACAGGAGCTTTTAACAAGATTCAGGTTTCTTGATGAACACGCAACCTCAGCATTAATGATTGTCTTTTTGATTTAATGTATCTTTGCCATCCAATCAGCTTCAAGATTCGTGCAAACATAATCCGCACTAGTATTAAAGACCCACTGTGTTAGAATCAAACGTCTGGATTGGCTCTGCTTAAAATCAGCGGCCAAGATGTATTAACTCAACTGATGAATTCTTGATTGAGGCGGACCAAAGATACGGACCGAAGATTTTGTTAATCGAATTGATTTGTTAATATTTAATATATATTTATGCAGAATCATGACAAAACTAAACAAAGAAAATATTGAAACTAAATCTCTAAAAATCAAACCTCATGCAAAAAAAATATATGTTTTAGATTTGTCAAAATGCGCCAAGTGAAAAAAAAAAAAAAAAATCTCAAGACATAAGACACTTGATTAAGTTATCAGTTTGATTTTTTTATTGATCTATAATTAATTAGTTTTTCTTTCGGATGAGAAAGACAGAATTTATTACGAGGATTTATTTACACAGCTTTTTTTTCTCTTATGAACGCAATATTAGTTAAATATTTTCATAAATAGATTATTTTACTCTTCATTAATTATATCGTTTAAAAACTACAGTTCTTCCTTATATTATCATTAAAAAATTCTTAAAATTTTAAGTATATAAAATATGTTGTTTTACTTAAATTCTTGTTTTTATCTTGTACATTATTATATAATTTTCTAAATATATGTAAAATAGAAAATAAATATACCGCAATTTTCATTATTTGTATTTCCTTACAATTTTAAAAAATTTAAAGCTATTCCAAAAACATAATATTTTATTATATCATATAAACACATCAATATTGTATACATTGATTATATTATCGGTATAGCATTGATTTTGGTCTTAATTGTATTCTAGTTTTTTGGTGTCTCCACAAATTTTATATTGTTTAGTTTTCTCATCAAAAGTTAAAAAGTTTAATTAGTTTGTACAAATAAAATGCATTAATTGGTGGAAAACACATTATAGCTTGTAAAAGTCTTACATTAACTTTACTCCTCAACAAATTAAATTATAATACCAAAATCTGAAATGCAGCAAAAGTTATTGTCTAAATATTGTTTTTAATAAAATTAGAATTATCCAGTTACGTTGAACCACTGTACTCGATATATATTGCATCTCAACGATTGAAGAATTTTTTTTTCGATAACATAAAAAAATTACGAAATTCAAACAAAATATTAGATTTCCAAAATTTTATAAAACGAAGACATTAGCAGAATGATTGCATTTTTATCGCTAATAAAATTCAGCGGTAGGTTTTTGGCTTTTTACCGATGACTATGCTTTTTGGTATAAGTGGATAAAGACCATGCCGCTTGCAAAATCAGTGGTGACGATAAAATCTCACAAATATATGTGAATTTAAATGATGCAAAATTTAAAAAACAAACAGACAAATTAGTTTAAGTTAATTTCAAGAACGACAAACAAATGTTGCAAGCCTAACACAAGTTGCCGTTTGCTTTGCAAAAAAAAAAAAAAAAAAACCATTTCAGCAAGTAAATATTTGGAGTTTATTTTTTTTTGCTAGAAACGGAATTGAATTATCGGAGGATGGTGATCGATACCGTTGATTTTGTCAGTAGCCATCAAGAATTACCTCCTCCATACTTTAAAATCACCAATTGTGGGCCCACAAGGCTAATTATATCCCGATTTTTTTATTAATCAAAATAAAATAAAATAAATATCGAAAAGAGGATAGATCTCAGTTTTTTTCGAAAAATAAGTAGGCCGGGTTAAAACCAACGTCTCTATGGACGGAAATAATTACAGCATCCCTGTTAATCCCACGCTAACTAATCAAAGCGGGTCAGGGAGATAAATTAAGTAGGGATGGTGAGGATCAATCCGTCCGTGACTCAAAAAAAAAAAAAAACCAGAAACAGTGAGGATCAATCCGTCCCTGCTTTGACGTTTTCATCAACGCCGTCCCTTGTTATGCAATTATGTGGACAAGCTTAATACAAAAGAAAAAAAAAAGAGAAAAAGTTAAATATAAAATAAATATCGAAAAAGAGGATAGGTTCTGGGTTTTTTCAAAAACTAATAAGGCCTGGATAATTATCAACATCCCTAGAGACGGAATAAACAAAAATATCCATCTTAATCATAATCCTACCCCGCATTCCAGCTCAATCCAAACGATCGAGCTAAAAAAAAAAAAAGTAACGGACGGTCTAGATGTAAACGTCCTTCACGGATGGTTTAGAGAGCAACGTCTCTAAGATACGATTTAAACCACAAAGTCCCTGGGCGAAACCAAGGATTCAATGCATGAATCATGCCAGAGAATTTGCACCATGAAATGATGCCTCATTGGTTGCTTTTGAAATGGTCAATGATTTAATCACAAAGAGGTGTCTGCTTTGACCATGGACCATGGGATTTTAAATAATTAAAAAATGATTTTATTTTGAATTCTGAATTTCTGATATTTGAGAAACATTTTACTCTTTTTTTGCATATCTGATTATCAGTAAAATGTTTCTCAAATACCTGATTAGAAGCGATTATGCGTATCTTAAGTTTAAATTCCCTGGTGGGTCCCACCACCACCAAAGTTTGTTTTAAATCGGTGTGCACCTTTAGTTGGAATTGAACGGCATTGATTAAAACGTCCAAGCAAGTTTTTTTTTGTTTTTTGTCACGGACGGATTAATCCTTACCGTCCCTGCTTAATTTATTTCTCTGATTCGTTTTCGATCAGTTAGCATGGAATTAACAGGGACGCTGTAATTATTTCCGTCCATAGGGACGTTGATTTTAACCTCGGCCTACTTATTTTTCGAAAAATACTGAGATCTATCCTCTTTTTCAATATTTATTTTATTTTATTTTGATTAATAAAAAAAATCGGATAGGTGAAAATCTGAGGTACGAAAAAGAGACCAATGCCCATGAAAAATTACTGCAAGTCAATAAACCGCAACACTCTATCATCGTATTATAGATGGCCATGTTTGCCAGTATCCCATAGCAGGGACAGCGTTGATTAGAACGTCTGAGCAGGATGGATTGATCCTTACCGTCCCTGCTTGATTTATCTCTCTGATCTATTTTGATTGGTTAGCGTGGGATTAATAGGAACGCTATAATTATTTCCGTCCATAGAGACGTTGGTTTTAACCCCGGTCTACTTATTTTTTGAAAAAAACTAAGATCTATCCTTTTTTCGATATTTTTTTATTTTATTTTGATTAATAAAAAAATCAGAATTATATCACTATGTAGGCCCACAAGATTGAAATTGATGTATTGTATGTTTATTTAAGATTTGAGCTATGAGATAACACGTGCGTATATATCTATAAGAACTAGCATTTGGTCTAGTGGCAAAGACACATGATCTCTATGTGAGAGGTCATGAGTTCGAAACCTAGATGGAGAAATTTTTTTATTATAATAACAAAAGTATTAAATAGTTGGGTGGCTTGACCTCCAACTTTACTCAAAAAAACAAGTATATATATATCTACAATGATACTGATCTATAGCTTAGTTCAACATAAATTACTAGTTTTACTCTTTATATGTTATTTGGGACAATTTAATTCTCAATTTAAATCGCGCAAATTCAAAATAAATGAATTGGCGGTCTGTACCTTTATCTTTTAACTTTTCCTTCGTGCTGCTCTGACTCCTGCATTTGTTATTAATCGAAATAAAATAAAATAAATATCAAAAAAGGGATAGGATATGGTTTTTTTTGAAAACTAATAAGGCCGGAGTAATTATCAACGTCTCTGGAAACGGAACAAAAATAAACATCCCTCTTAATCATCGCATTCCAGCTTAACCTAAACGAAAAATAAATGATCGGAAAAAAAAAATTAAGGACTGTATGAGACGTCCTTCAAGGACGGTTTAGAAACTAGCGTCCCTAATGGACCGCACAAAAAATAAAAAAAATGGAGCAATTTTGGCCGATTTTTTTAATAATCGAAATTAAATAAAAAAATATTGAAAAAGGGGATAGGATATGTTTTTTTTCCAAAAACTAATAAGGCTGGAATAATTACCAACGTCTCTAGGGACGGAACAAACAAAAACGTTCCTCTTAATCATAATCCTTACCCGCATTACAGCTTAACCCAAACGAGCGAGCCAAAAAATAAATAAATGCAACGGACGGTCTGGATTGAAACGTCCTTCACGGACGATGTAAAGAACCACGTCCCTCACGGACGATTTTAAAATCAACGTCCATTCCTGGCATTACAACGTAGCCTAGCTAGCGCCCTTCTGTGCTATTAAGCATATCTTTGCCCTTGCAAACCTACTGTACGTTATGCCTCTCCATTCATGCTCTCAAGTGCTATGCAAGCAAACTATCCAATCTACTAAATCCTATGGAGATGCTCATCCACCCAGCTTTTGTAATTATGTCTGAACCCTTCTACATGTTGGCTGATTAAAAAAAAGTTAATCGAACTAAGATTAGACCCTTTTTTTATTAATAGGAAAATTAAATAAAAAATATCGACAATAGGAAACAATTCTGACAAAATTCGAAATCTAGAAAAACTGTTAAGGCTACGTTTTAATTTTAAAAGAAGCGTGGCCTTTTGACTGCTTAAAAGTTTGCAAAGGTAAAGGTATGCTTAATAGCACAGAAGGGCACTAAGGCTACATTGTAATGCCAGGAATGGACGTTGATTTTAAAATAGTCCCTGAGGGATGTGGTTCTTTACATCGTCCGTGAAGGACGTTTCAATCCAGATCGTCCGTTGCATTTATTTATTTTTTGGCTTGCTCGTTTCGGTTAAGCTGTAATGCGGGTAAGAATTATGATTAAGAGGGACGTTTTTGTTTGTTGTCCTTAGGGACGTTGATAATTATTCCGGTCTTATTAGTTTTGGAAAAAAAACCAAATTTTATCCCCTTTTTCGATATTTTTTTTTATTTAATTTCGATTATTAAAAAAATCGGCAATTTTGGTGGGTTCAAAACTTCAGATGATAACAACAGAATGACCGAATGAGCTCGGTGCAACCTCCGAATAGTAATCCGGTATTGTATTGAACTGTTTAAGCCCTTGAAAAAATATAGAAAAAATCCTTCATGAAATTCTTGCGCAAAAATTTAATAAATATATATTGTATTAAATTATTTAGAATGTGAAGATAAAGTTGTAAGTTTTGCATATAATATAATTATAGCAAATCGTAGTAGGTTTGATTAATTGAGGTGAATTTTAAACTTGTACTGCACTTTTTGAACCTTTTGTATTCAATTTTTGTCAAAACGAATTATTACATAATATATTTAAAAGTTCATATTTTAGATGTCATAAATTTCCCCATTTTTTATTCAATTCTTGATGTCATAAATTTCGTTTTTTTCATGCTACAAGAAAAGCATATTTGATAGCTTTAATATTAATTATATAAAACTTGTAACTTTCCCCATCTTCACTGGTACAGTTCTCTTTTTCTCGGTGTGTAGATTAAAATCCTACACCTGGTCCAAACATCTTAGTTTGAAAAGAGATGTGAGGAGGGTGGTTAAAGCCGGGATTTTTATTAATCGAAATAAAATTAAATAAATATCGAAATAGAGGAGAGGATTTGGTTTATTTCGAAAATAGAGGAGAGTTATCAAGTCATTTGATTTAGCTAAAACATAAATCAAATCTCATCATATTAATAGACATAATATCTAAAATATAAATTGTGTCTATAATGTTAAATTTTAAATATAAATTTTATTTTTAAAAATATTACTAAACTAAATTATTGTTTTTTAGTTGAAAAATAAATCATTGTTTTTGAGTTGAAATATAATTTTTTTAAGTTTTTTTTTTATTTAACCAAAATCAAACTTAAGTTTTTTTTTTTACTGTTCACGGACGTAGTAAATTAAAACGTCCCTGAGAATTTTTTTTTACTGTTCACGGACATGTTAAATTACAACGTCCCTGAATTTTTTTTTTCCGGAGTTTGAGTTAGTTAGTGATTAGATCAGTGCGGGATTATCATTAGCAGGAACATTGTTCTTTAACCCGGCCATAGGGACGTTGCAAACTATCACATCCTTATTACCTTTCGACATAAACCAGATCCTCTCCTCTATTTCGATATTTATTTAATTTAATTTTGATTAATAAAAATCTCGGTGGTTAAAGCACATGCTTTTTGGGATCGCTGCCTTTTGAAATCGAGACCGTCCATAAAACGTGTTGATGGATATAGAAGGATCATGTGCCGTCTAGGTGGAATCTGCACCGAGTATAGAATAATACAGTGTAACGAAAAAGCGTGTACGCTGTTGCTATAAATACATTTTTTTTATTTTTTGTGCGGTCCATTAGGGGCTCTGGTTTCTAAATCGTCCTCGAAGGACGTTTAAATCCACACCGTTCTTAATTTTTTTTTTCCGATCGTTTGAATTTCGTTTGAGTTAAGCTGGAATGCGATGATTAAGTGGGACGTTTATTTTTGTTCCGTCTCTAGAGACGATAATTGCTCCGGTCTTATTAGTTTTTGAAAAAACTCAGATTCTATTCCTTTTTCAATATTTATTTTATTTTATTTCGATTAATAAAAATCCTGGGCTCTGACTCGCCACACGGTGGAATTGAAATAGCTAGTCGTGTTTTCTTACACTTTCATCTATATTATGGCGCCACATGAAAAAATTCACGGCTGTGTCTACATAATATCTTAATAAAATACTGTTCATTCACAAGAAGTATTTTTCTTAGAGGAGCGTTCCAATGCACCCAAAATTATATGCTCCCATTTGCACCAAATCTTTTATCTCCTTTATCTTCATTTCCGATGTCCGAATAGCCGATCTGAACCGCTCAACATGATTTTCATAATAATATATGTCTGGAGACCAAATTTTATATTTTTTAAAATAGGTACAAAATCATTGTTTTAAAGAAATTTTGGACCATCTGATAAAGTGATTTTGTACATATATTAAAAAATAGTAAAAAATTTCTAAAAATATAAAATTTGGTCTCCAAGCATATTTCATTATGAAGGTCATGTTGATCGGTTCGGATGTACTATTCGAACTTTGAAAATGAAGATAGAGAATTAGACGCAAATGAGAGCATATAATTTTAGGTGCATTAGAACCCCCTCTTTTTATTATTACAATATAATTTTGGAATGCGAAAAGGTGACCTCTTTCTTACTTAATTCTTATTTTACTTCCAAACTGAATCCATCCACCATCCTGGTCTTTTTATTTATTACATCCTCGTTCTTACTTAATTCTATCATTTTTCGTCTAATTATTTTGTTTCACATCTTTCTAAAAACTCAAAATTATTAAAATCTCAGTTTGTAATATTTTTGTGAAGTTGAGGATTAAATTGAAAGTTTGATATCTAATTAAACTCCACTCAAATTTAAAGGCGCTGATTTCCATTTTTATCAAAAAAATTAATGAAGAGGCGTTTTTTCTTTCTTTCTGTACATAACGCTCTAATTAATTAATCATATTCTTAATTTTCCACATGCCTAATTGGAGACATCTAATTTGTGGTGATAACTTGGGTTGGCAGAGAGCTGGATTCAGCTCAGCTCATTTTCCACATGCCTACCTGGAGACATCTAATTTGTGGTGATAACTTGGGTTGGCAGAGAGCTGGATTCAGCTCAGCTCATTTTCCACATGCCTACTTGGAGACATCTAATTTGTGGTGATAACTTGGGTTGGCAGAGAGCTGGATTCAGCTCAGCTCATTTATTTACTGAGCAAGTTGGACTGAGTTAATTTTAGAAGTCTGGGCTAAAATTTCAGTTTGTAATCTTCATGATCGAGTTGGATCGAATTGGCTCGTTGGGGATCTTCATACCTAGACGAGTTAGCTCCCAAGCTGGGGAGTGATCTAAGCCCCAACTTAAACCTATCTAATATGCATCGAACCACTAACGAGCCGGTTTATTAACTACTCGATTCAGTAACGAGCAAACTGTTAGCGAACGAGTTAGATGCGAATCACAATCGAGTCACAAGCTACAAATTTTTTAACACCCGTTGATAATTTTGAATAATCGCAGCCACTGTCAAATAGTTTTAAAAATAATAATAATAACTTTGAATAATCGCATGTGTCTGATGCGCCTTTAAGATTTATCAATACTTCTCATTCTCATTTTCGGCAGTCAAACTAGTCAATTGGATAACCTCAATTGGTATTTCCCAATCAATTTTTTTTTTAATTTCACAGAAGTTGTGAAGTCATGAGAAGGAATCAAATTCTCAATCTAGGTAAATACAGAAAATATTGTGATTCTTTTATTTTTGAAAAAAAATTCTCTGACTTTTGTCAGACGAAATGATTTCTTTTCATTTTTTTTCAAAATAAATACAATATCTTAGAATTTAAATGTATTAGAAGGATCACAATATTTTATTTATTTACTCATAAAAGACTTTTGAACCGGAATCAGTAACTTGGATTCAAAATATTTTTAATTTTTTCTAGTAAAACACAAAGAAATATTATAATTTTTCTTACAACAACAAAAAATCTGACCTGAGAAATATTGATTCGGGTTATTTGTTGTAGTCTTTCTAATAAATCAAATTAAATAATATTTCATCTTTTTTTTGAAAAAATATATAAAATATATAAAATATTTTAATATAAAAAATCATAAATCATAACATTTTCTAATTAAATAAAAAAACTATAAATTTATAACATTTTCTGACAGAAACCATGTAAATTACAAAAAAAATTATGTTACTCGGACGTTGAGAATTTCGGTGGCCGATTATTTTCTCGGAATGGACATTTTTTTTAATTCTTTACAATATTTAGGACTTGTATTATATTTTATTTAATGTTGGATATTAAAAAAAGGGAAATTTCACGTATACCCCTCAAAAACTTCAAAATTACATATTTCTCCCTCTAAACTTAAAAAACTCACACATTTACTAATTTTATTGTATTTTATATTAAAACACATTTTAAATTCACAAAATACCCATTTTACCCTTTCATTAAAAAATATAAAACATCCATCTCACTCCAATTTGAATCGGAAAGGTTCCTCTACCGTTCGAATTGCTTTAAGATCAGTGTATCCTAAGTCAGCACTAATCTTAAAGTGAACATGCATGAATATTGAAGCAATATGCACATATCTTAATGTGATGCACGTGAATAAATTTGCTTTAAAATTCGTGCACACTAGATCAACACGAATCTTGAAGCGAATACATACAGATCTTATTGCGATGCGTGCAGATCGAACAGTAGAGGAACCCTTCAGATTTAAATTTGAGTTCGATGAAGTGTTTTATATTTTTAATAAAGTGTAAAATGAGTATTTTATAACTTTAGAATGAGTTTTATTACAAAAGACAATAAAATTGATAAATATGTGAGTTATTGAAGTTTGTAAGGAAAATTATGTAATTTTAAAATTTAGAGAGAAAAATACGTAATTTTGAAGTTTTTGAGGGGTATACATGAAATTCCCCCTTAAAAAAAACCGGCGACTCCTGTTACGAAGCCCATAACTCGCTTCAGGAAGGTTCTCATAGGATATGAAACAGAGGATAGAAGCTTTATTTCTTTTTCTTTTTTCCGAATAGTAGTAGTACGGTACCTCAGAGACTTGTCATTCTGTCAATGCTCGACTTGATTTGATTGTAGAGAATATTTTTAAATGGAGCAGTTGGTACGTTGCGTGAACTTAAAAGAGTAAATTGATGAAGCTTTACTGTGTTTCGTGTATATGTAGGTTTGGCGATCTTATTGGAGGTGAAGCCCGAAGAGATCAGGGGGAAGAACAAGAGACAGGGAGAGATAAACCATGAGTAACTTTTATGTGGAGATGGATGCTGCCTCAATGTATACAATGGCAAGTTTATACACATCCTTCAAATTTCTACTATTCTTTCTTAATGCATATAATGATAGTGTTTTTAGATTACGAACAAAAACAGGGACCTTATTCTAAATTGTTTTCTTTCAGTCAGCAGTTTGTTCTTTGGTAATATTCTCATGTTTTTGTTTTGACCAACAAACCGTGTACTGAGCTATTCGTTTGCTTGTAAAACTACTTTTTTATACTGATTTCTGAATGAAATTGCAGAATATTCCAAAGAAGTTTGCAAAAATCTTCAATGGGTCCATGAGAGAAATTGTTGAAGTTGAAGGTCCAAGCGAAATTACTTGGAATGTGAAAATGATCAGGTTGTCTAACAACACATTTGCTATGCGATCTGGTTGGAAAGAATTTGTTATTGCTAATCGAATAGATAAGAATGATGTTTTAATATTTACATACAAGGGTAATTCCTCTTTTAAAGTTGCTATCTTTGATCCGAGTGGATGTGAAAAAGACGCTCCTTTCTTAGCAAAAAAGATGAAGACACAGTCAGAGGAGTCGAACGACTGTTCGATTCGAGAAAATGCTGCACTTCATAGTGAGGTTAAGAAAGAGATCATATCTTTATCCTCTGGTAGTAGTGACAGTGATGAATCTTCTACTGATATTTCATCACGTGACACTCGAGAAAGGGTTTGTTGTAAGAGGAAACGAAGAGGTAGGTATATTTTATTCATATTTGTTATTTATGAACTTCTTTTATGCATCAAGGATATTATTTTGTTCAAGGAATGTGATTCTGATCTCTATAGTTGCTCTTTTTTTTTTCCCTATTATGAAAATTTCTGGTTACAGAATTGGTACAAGAATCAAGTGAGAGTGATGAAGGAGAGTCCGGAACTGTTAGAATAAGAAAAACAAAGGAGAATAGAACTAAGAAAGCTTCCAGTTTATATATCATACCCCACAAGACTCATTTGACAAAACCTCAAGAGGAGATTGCTAACAGGATGGCCCGAAAAACTCAAAAGGGTAGTCACTTGTTTGTCAAAATCTTGACTCCATCCGAAATTCCTCCAAGGACGAATTGTGTACTGGTACGTAAGCATTTTTAATATTGTCCTCATTACTTAAAGTTGCATTGATGGAAACAAAACAAATTACATAAAGGAAGATATAAATATGAACCACATATGCAATCAAGCTATCTTACTTGTACTATGCATCAATCTTACTATCTTATTGTACTATGTTACTACTATGTTAGCAGAGGTTACCAGCTGGTTTTGCGCGCTAAGTTCTTGAAAGCGAGGAGAAGAAGATTACTCTGTTACCTGCCAATTTAGATAAGAAAAGCAAGGCATGTACTGCAAACTATTTCAAGAATAGAAATGTCAAATGCATAGGTCAAGGATGGAAAAAATTTGTATGCAGAAATGGATTGAAGCAAGGGGATCTTTGCCTTTTTGAACTAAGAAAGCAAGAAAGACGAGGATTTCTAACCATGGTAGTTCATTTCAATCGGGTGAGTAGCTAAGAGATATTTATAGAGGTTTCATTTTGTTTGCGAAGTACACCCTGCTTTAAATTATTGCTTGTTAATTACTTCTGAAGGTAACAAATTGGGTGTAATTTGCAAAGGCCTCAACACTGATTATATGTATTTGCAAATGTATTATATAGATGTGCTGGTAATACATGCTTTTGTATTAGTTGTGAAAACTAATCAGTTGTGATTGTAAGACAAACTAGATATGTTTATTGCGTAGTTGACATCTCTTAATTTCTATGTGAAGCCAGTGAATAATTAAGGCAACAATGGCTAGAAAATTTATTTTCTAGATATTTGCTAATATAATTATTTACTAGCATTTGTATTAGGTTGGGTATTTTAGGCATAAAAAATTTAAAGCGACTCCAGGTCACAGTTACTGGTTTTTTAAAGCAGGAGCTATTTGGTAATAATGAAAGAAAAGGAAATAGAATTGTTGATCTAAAATAAAATATTTCTTGTCAGTAAATGATGATTTCTGTGATTTCAAAGCCATTAGAGGGCACAACACCGATTCCTTTTTTGGGTTTTCTATGATTTGGGTCTTGCCCCTTGGTACAATTATGTACCAGCAATCAAATACTTGTTGGACTTGGTTTGTTTTTCTAATAGTGTTTGATTTTTCTAATTAATTTATTTCTTTGATTTGTCTTGTTGTATGCTACTATCTCGAGCCTCGACTGACCTTTGATTTAGTTGTCACTGGTACCAATTGGTACCATGGCTTACTGCATTGTCCTGAACCGAGTTTTTTTTATAAACCATAATTAAAAAAAAAAAGTTCGGATTTCAGTATGATTAGCCGAGTTTTTACAAAAACCATAAGAAACGGACTGCCAAACCGTTTTTGACTTTTTTCAGTTTTACCCCAAAAACGGGTTGCCAAACCGTTCTTGACTTTTGCTACAGTAATTTTTTTTTTTTTTTTTTTTTACCGTTTGATTATATAATTTGTTTGATTTTGTATATTAATAATAAGATTAATGGAACAATTTGAATATATTTTTTTTGTGTATTTTGACCATTTTATCATTTTATTATTTTAACAAATCAATTGATTGGTTTTTTATGTAAAAAAATCAATAAATATTTCCGTGAAGAAAATTAAAAGAAAATGTAAAAGTGAATTACAATAACAATACTAAAAATTTGTATCTCTGGATACTTTTTTTCTAGAAAATAATGTCTCTGAATGATTAATGGACATATTTTTCATAATCTAACATCTTTTATGGCAAAAATCGACTCTATTTTAATTTTTTTTCAAAACTTATGGTTACAGAAACTTCTAAATCCTCCATGTAGTAGACCAATGTATCATTATTTTAAAAAATCGACCAATTAAAATACTAACATATTTTTTCATAAATAAAACACTTATTTTATATTTTGTATATTAACAATAAGATTAATGGAACAATTTGAATATATTTTTTTATATAAAAAACCAATCAATTGATTTGTTAAAATGATAAAATGATAAAATGGTCAAAATACACAAAAAAAATATATTCAAATTATTTCATTAATCTTATTGTTAATATACAAAATCAAACAAATTATATGATTTATTTTATAATCAAACTGTAAAAAAAAAAAAAAAAAAAAAAAAAAATTACTGTAGCGAATGTCAAGAACGGTTTAGCAACCCGTTTTTGAGATAAAACTGAAAAAAAAGTCAAGAACGGTTTGGCAATCCGTTCTGAAGGATATATGGAACGGTTTGGCAGTCCGTTTCTTATGGTTTTTGTAAAAACTCGGCTAATCATACTGAAATCCGAACTTTTTTTTTTTTAATTATGGTTTATAAAAAAAGCCCTCCTGAACCCCCGGTACAATTCTGTACCAGCAATCAAATACTTATTGAACCTGATTTGCTTTTCTAATAGTATTTTATTTTTGTTGTAGCTACTTAGCTGTACGTTCGCTCTCTTTTATAACAATTAAACTATGAGGGCGTGATGGATTGGAGAAACAAATAGCAACGAGATAGTAGAATTGTTAAGTGCTAATTAATTGTAGATTACTTAATATTAACTACAACTTGCCATTAGTGTGTGCATAAACTGAATCACAGAAAAAATCCAAAGGTTGTTTCTCTGCACCATTAAATGTACATGTATACACTGAAAAGCAAGATCTTGAAAGTTCGAACGGGTTAATTGATGTTTGTTAGGTATCTACAAACATTTCAACGAATCCAATTGAACCGATCAATCTGATTCAAAAAACAACGGATTTGAATTATATTTTATTTGATATGAAATTTGAAATATATATATATATAGAGTCCGGCTAATGTCACAACGTTATAATTTCAGCCTAAGTTATAACGAGTCAGTTTTCGCAATTTCAAAGTCTAAACAGTCGATTCGAACCGCTCAACATGATCTCCATATTTAAATGTGCATGGAGACCAAATTGTATATTTTTTGAAAATTTTTTACTATTTTTTAGAGTGGTACAAAATCATTGTTTTCAGATAATTCTGGACCATCCAAAACAGTGATTTTGAACCTATCTAAAAATAGAGTAAAAAAATTCCAAAAATTATAAAATTTGGTCTCCAAGCACATTTTAATACGAAGATCATGTTGAACGACTCGGATCAACTGTTCGGACTTTGAAATTGCGAAAACTGACTTGTTATAACTTAGGCTGAAATTATAACGTTATGACATTAGCCGGACTGCACACACACACACACAATCGATTGTTCTTGAGGTTGGCTAATATATATATATATACATAGATAGAGGTTGGCTAATATACAATCGATTGTTCTTGAGATCCCGTGCAACCAAGTTGTTTTTTAATTTTCGAAGTCAAAAACATCGATCCAACCCGTTAGATGTGTTCTCTATATTAAAATGTGCTTGGAGACCAAATTTTACATTTTTTTTGGATTTTTTTTACTATTTATTAAGCCACTTTCAAAAACACTGATCCAACAGTGGCTCAATCAAATAGTAAAACTAGAAGCCACCGTTGGATCAGCGATTTTCAAAGTGGCTTAATAAATAGTAAAAACATTCCAAAAAATGTAAAATCTGGTCTCCAAGCATATTTTAATATAGAGAACACATCTAGCGGTTTGGATCGACATTTTGAACTTCAAAAATTTGAAAACGATTTGATTGCACGGGATCTCAGGAATAATCGATTATATATTAGCCAAACTCTCTCTCTCTCTATATATATATAAAATAGAACTAGGGTGCTCCCAAGTTCGCCAAAACTCTTGTGAACTTGACTCTAAAATATGTCGAATAGACTTTAAACGATGAATCCAAACTGTTGAAATTCTTATATCTAATGATTGATGCGTCTACATGTGAAAATTTTAAAGTTTCGAATTAATTTAATATAGAGTCAAGTGGTCAAAGGAGTCCAAAAAATGAATGCATTAAAATTAATTTATAAACCTTAAACTTTTGACCACTTGACTCTATATTAAATTAATTTGAAACTTTAAAATTTTCACATGTAGACGCATCACTCATTAGGTAGAAGGGTTTCAATAGTTTGGATTCATTGTTTAAAGTCGATTCGATATATTTTAGAATCAAGTTCACAGGCGGTTTGGTGAACTTAGGAGCACCCTAGCTCTACTCTATATATATGTGTGTGTGTGTGTGTATGTATGTATCAAATTAAAATCCAACATGAAATTAGTAATTTAAACAAATCAATACACCAGTGATATTAGAAATAGAAGATAGGCGCATTTTTCTTTTCTTAAAAAAAAACCTATATATGATTGGTTTCAGAATCCAAGAAGCGTATATTCTTTGAGTTGAAATTTAGATATCATGTGTTTTTCCTATTTACCAATCCTAACGGCTATAAAATTATGAAGCTGCAAGATTAACATTTTTTTGCGAAAGATATTAAAAAAAAATCCGATTTAAAAACTGACTTCTTGCTAACATTTTCAAATAGTTTTCAATGCTCTGTGACGGATATGGTGATAAACAAAAGAGTAAAGATTTTGTCCCCCTCCATTTAGTCCCCTAAATGTCCCCCTAACTAACTTATCTATAAAAAAGTACAATGGGGACCACTAACTAACCAGGAGAAACATTAATTACTTGAGGGACCACTTAAATTTGAAAAAAAATTACAACTGGTGTGCACATGTATGAACACTTATGTGCGCAAGTATTCCTATATAATATATAAAGTATTCATACCTAAGATATTAAGTATTTAAACAAAAAACTGGACATAAAATTTCTTTTTTCCATAGTCACACATCCATTTTTTACATATTTTTAGAAGTGGATTTTTTTTTTCTCCGTTTAATCTAATCAATATTTCTAACGATCCGTGAGGAATTTTGCAAATCTAAAACCACAAATATTTTCTACGTAATTTTCTCTTTCAAATGAGATCCATGATGAAGTACTTTTGGGTTCTTCGTCGTTCAAGTACTCATACCTCGACATGCAAGTATTCATACCTTGTAGTGTGAATACTTTCAATCTTATAGTGTGAATACTTGCATTATATTTGTACAGATATTAAAGATCTCATGCATTACCTGAGTGATCCGAATTATGATCGGACGGTCTGTATCTAAACACAAACGGTGCGTTCATGCAGAGAATGTTGAATTGATTCACACGAATCTCAAGAAAATTTTGATCTGTATAATTGCTGGACTATAATATTTTCAATTCATACTTTAGTTATAGATATGAATACTTTCTCCAGTATCTATCAATACATTTAAGCACCAAATAGATTAACTGATTTATCACCATAACAATTCACACTTCAATGCGTAAGTATGAATACTTAAAATTTTAGATATTAATATTATTACTAAAACTTCAATGTTTAGGTATGAATACTTGATGTTAATATTTTTATTAGAAATACTTGATATCTTAGGTATGAATACTTGATATATTATATATTAATACTTGCGTGCATATGCATTCGTACTTGTGCATCGTATAAGTATGAATACTTTCCTCAGTATATATCAATATGTTTAAGCATCAAACAAATTAACTAATTAAAGTTATTTTACAACATAACAATTCACACTTCAATGTGTAAGTATGAATACTTGATGTTAATATTTTTATTAAAAATACTTGATATCTTAATTATGAATACTTGATATCTTATATATTAATAATTGCGTGCATAGGCATTCGTACTTGTGCACAGTTTTTTTAGAAATATATTTTGTATTTTAGGTATGAATACTTGCATTACGAGATGTAAATACTTGCTCGACGAGTTGTAAATCATTTAGGAATTTCTCAGGAATATTTTCCAACATGAAAATTTACACTTCAATGCGTAAGTATGAATATTTTAATATTCTAGTATGAATATTCTATATGTTTTAGTATGAATACTTTGTAGTTTGAATATTTTATAGTAACTTTGTAGTTTGAATATGTTATATGTTGAATATTTGCTAATAAGTATATGTATACATGTAATGTTTTAGTGTGAATATTTACATGTTTTAGTATGAATACTTTGTAGTTTCTATATTTACTAATAATGATACATTCAAAGTTATAGAATGAGTACTTTATATATTTTTTAGTATGAATACTTTCTAAATTTAGTATGAATACTTGTATGTCGAGGTATGAGTACTTGAACAATAAATAACCCGAAAGTACTTCATCATGGATCTCATTTGAAAGAGAAAATTACGTAGAAAATGTTTGTGGTTTTAGATTTACAAAATTTCTCATAGATTGTTAGAAATATTGACGAGATTAAATGGAAAAAAAAACCCCACTTCTAAAAATGTGTAAAGGATGGGTGTGTGACTAGAGATAAAAGAAAGTTGATGTCCAGTTTTTTTGTTTAAATACTTGATGTTTTAGGTATGAATACTTGATATATTATTTAAGAATACTTGCGTGCATAAGTGTTCATACATGTTCACGTTAGTTGTAAATTTTTTCAAATTTAAGTGGTCTCCAAAGTAGTTATTGTATATCCAAGTTAGTTAGTGGTCCCCAACATACTTTATGGATAAGTTAGTTAGGGGGACATTTGGGGGATAGAATGGGGGAACTATTAGTCACTCCCTAAACAAAATCCCTGACCCAGACACATTTAAATTAAACAGATTATATTTATTAGTCTACAATTTATTTATCATCGCTTTACACAATTTAATATGTATATATAAATAAAATTATTATAAATAAAGTATATTATGGATATTCATTTGCAACTCTTCACTAATTACTTCAAAATTTCTTCTTAAGAAAGTATGTTTCATCTCCCATATTATTCAAATATAATTAATTTTGATAGTTTGTAATTTATATTTTCTAGCTTAAAATATAATATAGATCACATCTAATGATTTTATTTTGACATATAAATTTTTTGAAATTTTGTTATTAGAAAATAAAAAAATTAGAGACATAATCAGGACACAAAAATAGAGGCATTTGAATCCTCTTACAATCGTGTCATTTTTTTTTAATAACAAAGCTTGTTGTTGTTGGTTACATTTTCTAATTTTTTTTTATTTACCTCTAATTTCTTTAACTGATACAGGTATAATGCTATCCTATTTTATTTTTTTTGTATTGAATATTAATTCAATCCGTTTTAGCAAGAGATAAATGCCAAATCACCTTGTTGGATTCAGAACATTAATTACAGACCCCCTTTAAAGTGAAGGAATTGCAACTGAATGTTCTCAATTTCACTAATTAAGGTAAGTTTTTCTGATTTTGAACTTTCTCCCAAAATACGCAGTAAACTTTCCAAAAAAAATAAATAACATGATTACATTTATGATTTATGTGACTTGAAATCGATTTAACAGCACATTTTCTTGATTTTTCCCTAATTAACTGAAAGATTTCATTCTGTCTGTTTACTCAGCTGGTTAATTACTACATAATTGCAAAATTTGGAGAACTCTCAAGTACAAGAATTCCAAGTAACACTGATCGATGTTTGCTGATGCTTTCAAGAAGGAAAGAAAAAATTAAGAAGGAGAATTTTTTTTCCTTCTATTGCATATTCCTGAAGTTAATTACTATATGAGTGGGCTTCTTAATTATTTTAGAACTGTTTGTAGGACCCAGCCGCCTGTGACTATTGATACTAATTGAGAGAAATATGGACGCAGTAAGCTCATTGGCCAAAGAGAGCAAATTTTATTTATTCTTTTTATTTAGGATGCTTGGCCATACATACATACATATATATATATATTGAGGAGGGTTCCAATGCACCCAAAATTTCGTGCTCCTATTTGCTCACAATCCTTTATCTTCATTTTGAAAGTCCAAAAAGTCGATCCGAACCGATCAACACGACCTTCATAATAAAATATGCTTGGAGACCAAATTTTATATTTTTTGGAATATTTTTACTATTTTTTAAGATATGTACAAAATCACTTTATCGGATGATCCAGAATCTCCTTAAAACAATGATTTTGTACCTATCTTGAAAAATAAAAAAAAATAAAAAAAAAATTTGGTCCCCGAGCATATATTTATTATGATGATCACGTTGAACGGTTTGGATCGACTATTTGGACTTTGAAATTAAGATAAAAGAGATAAAAAAATTGAGAGCAAATGGGAGCATAGAAATTTGGGTGCATTTGAACCCTCCTCATATATATTTTGCCAGACTAAATATTTACATAAATTTGGTATAAACAAAGCAATTCCAAAAGATATTACCAAATTACCTTCTAACTATGAGTTTAAGTGTTTTTAATTAAGTACTTACAATCACAGTTGAATGGTAATTCAGACTTCCATCCATACTTGACCTGCGTCAATGATACAAAATAGAGCATGCAATATAGCAGCTTAATTAGGAAATATTAACTTGGGAATGAGAATTAATATTAACATCATAATTAATCTAGTTCTAATTAGTTGACCATCAACATCATACAGATTCAGACCTCAATTAACATCTGTAACGACAACAAATAAAAAAAAAACACAAATGAAATCAGGTCTAGATGCCTTTAGTTGTATATCTAAAAACATGCAACCTTTTATTTTATTTTATAATTTTGCACACTAATAAAACAGTACAAAATAATATCAGAATACTTCTTCCGTTATTATTAATTATTGTTTAACCTTTTTGCATAAAAACCAATAGTTTTGCCAACTTCACAAAGGCAATATCATTTCAATTCCTTTTTTTTTTTTTTTACCGTTATCAGATATATAAATATAATAAAAATAGGCACCTGTGATAATTTATCGTGAAAAAAATATATACTATTGCATATGCTTTATAAAAAAATTACTATGTTTTATAGTTCATGATGGGAATTCAGAAGGAAAAAAAAAATAGAGACAACTATGTACCGTGTTATATTTTTCTTGCCACATTATATGCACTCATATAGTGCATATTGCATTGGAAGAAAGTGATCAAATTTTGACAAAAGCAAAAGATATTTAATTAAAATTAGATAAATAAAGTTAAAAAAAAATACGACTTCTTTATAAAGTTTATTGATCTCAAAACTTTTTATCGTTACTGAAATTGGAGTGATATTAATTAAATTGTTCTAAACTCCATGGCATTTTATCTCTTTAATCACATCATAAATTCAATTTTGATTCAAGCGTCTTAAGTTAATTTCGATCGACACCGCTATTTGATATTTGATAAATTTATTATTTTTCTAAAACTATATTTCTATAGAGAAATAGATGGAGCATCTTAGAATTTGAATGTGCTAGAAAGATCGTGATAATTTTCTTTAATTATTCAAAAATGACTTTTGAACCGGGATCAATAACTCAAAATTAAATTATTATTATTTTTTTCAGTAACACATAAAGAAATATCTTATTTTTTCTTACAACCACAAAAAGTTCTGATTGAAAAATAGTGATCCGGTTATTTGTCATAATCTTTCTAGTAAATTTAATTATATAATATTCTATCTTTGAAAATATAATTTTTTAATATTTAATTAGGAAAAAATCTTCTATTTAATTAAATAGCATAATAAGAAATAACACAGGAGTAAGTGAGTAACTATTCGTCTGACTACGTATAACATAAAACATTAACAAATTATAAAAAAAAAAAGAGAAAAAACGTTTGTGCCGAAAACGCTATTCCACACAAAGGTGTAATTGTTCGGCTACACTATAAAGTCCCACCGTTTTGAAAAAAAAATTATCAAATTTTAAGGGGTCGAATTGGCTGTTCAACACAGTAACAAAAAATGATTTGGTGTCCAAATTTCGGTACTTGTGATTTTTTAAAAACCAAGGTTTGATAATTTTTTATTTTTTATTCATGGTTTCTAAAAAAAATTATGCTCTCGAGTTTCCGACGCATGCATCTGTAAAACAAGCACAAATTAAGATGAACCGATCGAGCCCTATAATTAATTTCGCACTGTCCTTTTTATCTGATATTATGTTTGAATTCCTCAAAAAAAAAGGAAAAAAAAGAGAGAGACAAATATTACGTTTGTATCTGATATCCACCGTCCGATCTGAAATAGACGTCTTAGATCTCCTGAGACGGTCCAATATTAATCGTTAAGTTAGAAAAGACAGACTACAAACCTAGTGGCACCAATCTCAATGCACTTTACACCGGCTGATCCATTTGAACAGTCCCGACTCCTGAATCAACTCGAGTCTTGAATCCAGTTCTCTAAGGTAACAAAATATTTAAGTTTAAATAATGACCATTCGATCAGAATTCGGGACAATCAGACAGAGGTGGACTGCACCGGTAATCGTGCAAAAGTAGATCGAAAGGTCCAGATCTAAACTCAAAATTTCTATTACCTCAGGGGCTATCAATTCGTCTTTCTTAAACCCCTAAACTAAAACCCCAGGTGAAATGCCGATTCTCCGCTCCGCTCTCTCCCAGCTCCGTTCCAAATCTTTTTGATATCTTGCGAAATCCACCACTGAGATCCTAACATTAATGGCGAAGATCATTTCCGTTCGATCGCAACGGCTATTTGTAGACCTTCCCTTCGCTTTCTCTCCCAGCTCCGAATCTTTTTGATATCTTTTTAATATCTTAGTAAATCCACCACAGAAATCTTACAACACACTAACCGAAGATCCTTTCCGTTCGTTTCCGCTCGATCACAACTATATATAGCCCCGCTCCTCCCATAGTTTATTTAGGGCCTTTTAGTTCTTTCGCAAAGGTTCATTTAGTTCTTCTCAAGAGAGAGAGAGAGAGAGAGAGAGAGAGGGAGTGAGCGAGAGCGTGCCTCTGTCTGACGAGATTGAAGGAGAAAGCGTGCCAAGTCTCCGCCTCTCCTCTCCTCCCGTGCGTGTGAGACTATCCGGCGCGGTTCCTCCTCGCCTATCTCGCTCTTCGCCTAGTAGCTTTCAGACGCGCCTCTTTCAGACCCTCTCGTAGAGACGAAGACTGGTGTCCTCTTATCTGAGGCACTTCTCACTACTTTTCTCTACAATCCCTGTTTAGTATTTTGCATTTTTAAGAGAGATCGGGAGAGCGTGCCTCTGTCTTATGAGATTGAGGTCAATCAGACAACGACCGGCCCTGATGTGCCCTCCCGCCTCTCCGCCTTGGCTAAGTCTTAGCCTCTCCTCTCCTCCCGCGAGCGTGAGAAACTGTCCGGCGCGGTTTCTCCTCGCCTTTCTCGCTCTCCACCTAGTCGTATTCAAACATGCCTCTCTCAGACCCTCTCGCAGAGATGAAGACAGGTGTCTTCTCCTCTTAGGTACTTCTTTATACATTTCCTCTTAAAATTCTGTCAACTGTTCTAGTATTTTGCATTTTTAACCTTAATTGAAACAGTAAAGGAGGGAGATTTCATTTGTAGATTTCACATTACAATCTAAAATCTTGTTTCTTGAAATTCTGTCAATTGGTCTAGCATTGCATTTTTAACCTTAATTTTGACAATTTTTTTTGTTTCTTTTACAATTTCTTGCAATGTCTTACAGATTTTTTTTGTTTCTAAAATAAATGAAAAACAGGCAAACATGTTAATGATCTCATGTTGGTAAGCGTCAATGGTTAAAATCTGAGTAATCATATTTTATTTGGTTTTGTGCTACTTCAGGTTTTCGCAAGATCTGAGGGAACAAAGATGGTGTATATTGCGTGGCATTTTTGTTGATTGTCTTCCACTACAAGAAATTAAGTAATTAACGGCTTTCAAAAACTCGGCGCGATAGGAAACGCCGCAATACGATTAGATCGGCCAGCGCTAGTATCTCGGCGAGATTGAAAGCGCCTGCGTAGGTTTTAGCGGCGCCATACAAGTTGGTGTTGTTAGTGTGGTTTCCAATTCTACAACTGTGGCTAAATTAGATTGGTACCAGTTTGGGTGATTGGTCTCAAGTAAATTGTCTCCCGTTATTATTTCAGTCAATTGGACTTCCGTAACAATAAATCTGAGATTTTCTCAAGTTTGATATGATATAGTTTGTCAAGTCAGGCTGAGTTGTGGGTTGGTTTGGGTTGAGTTTATCAGTGAGATAGGTTTGTGGTTACTCAGAGTCTTGTATGGTTTTATCTCTGTCTGCTTGTGAAAAGTTAATTTATGTTGGGTCTTGCTTAGATCATTGACTTGTAAAGACACTTGGATCTGTTTAGTTTGGGGTAACAATTGTGGTCAGAGTAATAGCATGTATTTAGAATTATTCACATTTTACATTTCACAGTTATTTTTATTTGATCTTTACTTGGTAAGGAGAAGTTTATCATGGAGCGAGAGTCAAGCACGCGGGCGAGAAGTAAGCATTCTTTTTCTTGTGCACTATTCAGGTATTCTTCTTGTCAGATTTAAGATTAAACCTCTGGAATGATCAGTTTCTTGTTTTTTTTTATTAAGTATCAGTTACACTTGTAGGCCTTGTATTCTCAAGGAAGAATTTAAAAAGCATGAGAAAAAGAAAAAATAGCAAACATACAACTAAAAGCCAGTAGAAAAATGGATTTTTTGTTTCTTATTTTACATTGTTAATGATATCATGTTGGTAAGCGTCAATGGTTAAAATCTGAGTAATCATATTTTATTTGGTTTTGTGATACTTTGGTAGCTGGTTATCAGATTGTGTTAAATGTTAAACCTTTGTCAGCATGTCAACATAAATTGACTTTATGTAATGTCAGGTAATCAGAGGATGCTATATTCTAAAGAGGTATTTTTTTCATGTCATATGTTTTGTCATTTTGTCTAGTGGTGGTGTTAGTATGGTTTCCAATTCTACAACTGTGGCTAAATTAGGTTGACACCAGTTTGGGTGATTGGTCTCGAGTAAATTGTCTCCTGTTATTATTTCAGTCAATTGGACTTCCGTAACAATAAATCTGAGATTTTATCAAGTTTGATCTGATATAGTTTGTCAAGTCAGGCTGAGTTGTCGGTTGGTTTGGGTTGAGTTTATCAGTGTGATGGGTTTGTGGTTACTCAGCATCTTGTATGGTTCTATCTCTGTCGGCTTATGTGAAAAGTTGATTTATGTTGGGTCTTGCTTAGATCATTGACTTGTAAAGACACTTGGATCTGTTGAGTTTGGGGTAACAATTATGGTGAGAGTAATAGCTTCTTTACCCTCATGGATTAAGAATTATTCACATTTCACAGTTATTTTCATTTGATCTTTACCTGGTAAGGAGAAGGTTATCTTGGAGTGAGAGTCAAGCATGCGGGTGAGAAGTAAGCATTCTTTTTCTTGTGCACTATTCCGGTATTCTTCTTGTCAAATTTAAGATTAAACCTCTGGAATGATCAGTTTCTTGTTTTTTTTTTATTAAGTATCAGTTACACTTGTAGGCCTTACATCCTAAAGGAAGAATTTAAGAAGAATGAGAAAAGGCAAAAATAGGAAACATACAAATAAAAGCCAGTAGAGAAATAGATTTTTTGCTTCTTATTTTACTTTGTTAATGATCTCATGTTGGTAAGCGTCAATGGTTAAAATCTGAGTAATCATATTTTATTTGGTTTTGTGCTACTTCAGGTTTTCGCAAGATCTGAGGGAACAAAGATGGTGCATATTGCGTGGCATTTTTGTTGGTTGTCTTCTACTTTTCTGTTGGAATTTTTGGTTGCAAGGTGAGGCATTTTTTTGAAATTAGCAGTTTTGATGGGAACTCAAGAGCGTACACCAGTTGCGAAGCATCACCCTTGAGCTATCTACCAAATGTACAAAGGCAAGTACCTTTAATCATATTAATTTTACAGTTACCATTTTCTGGTCCTAACTTCTCTGTTATAATTTTTGTTTTGCCGAATTATGTGGGTTTCGAATGGTTTGCTTTACGGGCAACTCACATCTTCCTACCTTGTTCAAGCTATTGCTGGTCTAATGCCTAAGTTGTAGGTCTCGCTTCATATTGGAAAAAATTTGTGAGATAAGATTTTTTCATACTTTTGTCATTTTTCTTTCTTACCTGTCATATGCCAACAAAAAGTTTTCTAGGCTGCATATAATTGTTGCAAGTTTGAAACATATGAGATGACAAATCTAATCTGTCGTCTTTATTTTTGCTAGATTTTTTGCATTTGAAAAGGAAGCAAAGCCATCATCTAGACAGAATGGGAGATTAGTGAGTGTACAAGCTAGCATGTCATTTTCGACCTTTTCTAGTTGGATAAAATCAGCGAGTGAGTTGCGTACAGTTTACTGTTGGGAAACGAGCAAGAGTATGGGACTGGCCAATCATTGGACATTTGTTGGTGCGTGGAATGGAATTTGTTGCACAATTCAGGTAATAAGATGCTATAGTAAATAGGTATAATTTTTTTTAATTTCTTGTGCACTTGGGTAGCTGGTTAACAAATTGTGTTAAATGCTAAAAATAGAAATATCTGGAAAAAGTATTATTTTATTCATTTGACTTCTTGGGTCTATATAGGGTGTTACATCTTACATCCGAGCCCCTATAATTCTCTCTAATGTCATTTTTACCAAATGACCCCCTAAACTATCACATATCTCAACACTCCCCCTCAAGATGAGCCTCTGGACGAAAAATATCCACTAGGCCCATCTTGTTACAAAGTCTCGACAAATCTAACGAACTAAGCCCTTTTGTGAGACAGTCAGCTACTTGCTCTCCAGTAGCTATATATCCAAGCTCGAGTAGTCCGCTGTTCAACTTCTCCTTGATGAAGAACCTGTCGATCTCCACATGCTTGGTCCGGTCATGCTGCACAGGGTTATTGGCAATGCTAATGGCCGACTTGTTGTCGCACCACAGCTTCATTTGGGCCCCTTGGTCCATCTTGAGCTCCACCAATAGAGCTTTCAACCACAGCAACTCTGCTACACCCAATGCCATGGCTCTGTACTCTGCTTCAGCTGTGGACCTAGCAACCACCGACTGCTTCTTACTCTTCCAGGAAACCAAATTTCCTCCCACAAACATGCAATAACCAGACGTGGACTTCCTGTCATCGGCGCAACTAGCCCAGTCTGAATCACAATAGCCCTCAATATTCAAATGCCCGTTCTTCCTGAAGATCAACCCCTTCCCCGGTGCACTCTTCAGGTACCTCAAGATCTGGTACACGGCATCCATGTGACCCTTTCTAGGGTTATGCATGTAACGACTCACCACACTCACCGCAAAAGAAATGTCGGGACGAGTGTGACTCAAATAGATCAAGCGACCTACCAACCTCTGGTACCTTTCTTTCTCAACTGGCTCTCCTGCCTCAGCACTCAGCTTGGACTTCTGATCAATAGGAGCCACTGCAGGTTTGCACCCCAGCATACCTGTCTCTGTGAGCAAGTCTAGCACATACTTCCTTTGAGACAAAACGATCCCCTCTGCACCATGAGCTATCTCAATCCCAAGGAAGTATCTCAGTTGTCCCAAGTCTTTTACCTCAAATTCCTTTCCCAATCTCGCCTTAAGCTGAGCAATCTCACTCTCATCATCACCAGTGATAATCATGTCATCCACATACACCGCAAGCATGGTAATGCGAACTCCATGTTGCCTAAAGAACACTGTATGGTCTGCATTGGTCTGTCGATATCCCATGCCTACCATAGCTCTCCTAAACCTGTCAAACCAGGCTCGAGGAGACTGCTTCAACCCATAAAGAGATTTCTTCAGCCGACACACCTTACCACTTGTCTGTTTCGTGCCAAAACCTGGTGGTACCTCCATGTATACCTCCTCCACCAAATCACCATGAAGAAAAGCATTCTTCACATCAAGTTGGTGTAACTTCCACCCACCATTTGCTGCCAAGGAAACCAGGGTCCGCACTGTACTCATCTTCGCCACAGGTGCAAAGGTCTCATCATAGTCGATTCCATAAGTCTGGCTGTACCCCTTTGCCACCAACCGAGCCTTGTAGCGCTCAATCAGGCCCTCTGGATTCTGCTTGACTGTGAAAACCCATTTGCATCCAACTGCCTTCTTGCCAGGTGGTAGTGACACAAGCTCCCACGTGTTGTTCTTGTCAAGGGCACCAAGCTCTTCTAGCATAGCCGTCTTCCACTTTGGATCATCCTTAGCAACCTGCCAACACTTAGGGATAGAGACAGTGTCTAATGATGCAATGAATGCTCCATGTGCAGGTGATATGTGAGAGTAAGAGACAAACTGGGCAATATTATGTGGGAAACCATACCGATCAGGGGGAACTCCCGCATTGCTGCGGGTAGTCCTCCTTATCGATAGGGGTGTGGGAGGAGTAGAGAGAGGAAACATATCACCTGAGTCTGTGGTGGATGGTGTAGGTGTCTCAGGAGTCGGAGAAGGCAGGGACAAGGGACTTGGCACTGGTGACACTGTAGACACGGCTCCCTCAATCTGCTTGTTCCTCCTCACATACACCTCACGGTATCTCGACTCCCCCTGAGACAGAGTTCTACCACCATCGAGCTCATTCCTCACAACTTCCGGCTCAACTCCAGCCGACTCCTCATGTTCCGGCTCAACCACAGCCGAAATTTCAAACGGGCAAGGAATATCACCCACACTCCTCCTCTCACCATCACTACCACTCTTCTCCCCCTCTCGCCTCATACCTCCTGTATCGAGCGAGTCTCCAAGGGATAATGTCACACCGGAGGAGTAGTATGGTTCGAACTCGCGAAATGTAACATCCATACTCACAAATAATCTCTTCTCCACAGGACTCCAGCACACATACCCCTTTTGAGTAGCTGAATACCCCACAAAGATACACTTCACAGCCCTAGGATCCAGTTTACCCACATTTGGTCTGTTGTCCTGCACAAAACACACACAACCAAAGTTTCTCAAGGGGAGAAGATCTCCTTTGTTACCTTTCAGCATCTCAATCGGAGACTTCCAATCCAATACTCGTGATGGCATCCGGTTGATCAAGTAGGCAGCTGTCAGCACCGCTTGCCCCCACAAGTACTTTGGGACTTTCATCGAAAACATCATACTCCGTGTCACCTCAAGAAGATGCCTGTTCTTTCTCTCTGCTACCCCATTCTGCTCTGGCGTGTATGTACACGACGTTTGATGCTGTATCCCCTGAGAAGACAAGTACTCCCTAAACGCCCCATTGGTGTATTCTGTTCCATTGTCAGACCTCAATACTTTCACCACAGCACCGTATTGAGTCTGAACTCCTTTGTGAAAATCTTTGAAACAAGCCAATACATCACTTTTATTTTTCATCAAATAAAGCCATGTCACACGAGAGAAACAATCAATAAAAGAGACAAAATATCTAAATCCATTAATAGCATTTGTGGGACAAGGCCCCCATACATCAGAGTGAATCAAATCAAAAGCACAAGAACTCCTATTACCAGAGCTAACATAAGAGCTTCTGGTGTGCTTCCCTAACTCACACGCATCACACACAAGTTTTTCTTTATTGGCCTTTTCAAACAAAGGCGGATACAACCTACTCAAAACAGAAAGAGAGGGATGACCCAAGCGCCTATGATGGAGCAGCAACAAGTCCTCCACACTCCTCCCAACTCCTCCAGCTCCATCCACAATAGAAGAGAGGGCCAAATCCATACCCTCCCTATCTAAGTACCATAATCCACTATGCCATGTGCCAGTCCCAAGTTGCCTGCCTGTCCCCTTCTCTTGAAAGATCACCTTGGGAATATCAAACAAAACGACACATTTTAGTTGTGAGATAATAGCACTTATAGATAAGAGATTTACAGGAAAAGAAGGAGCATGCAATACATTAGACAAAGTCAGAGTGTTGGTACATTTCACTGTACCCTTACCAACCACGGGCTGGGCCGTACCATCGGCTGTCTGAATGCTCTCTGGTACTGTTAGGGAAGTATATGAAGAAAACTCCCTAGCAGCACCAGTCACATGGCGAGATGCACCAGAATCAACTATCCAATCTGGTGATCTAGTGGTGGATATAGAGGCAAGAGCAAGAGTATCACAAGTACCTGTGGCTGAGTGAGCAAAGGAAGCAAAGTTACCCCTAGATGAAGACGAGGTGGATGCAACATCTACCACACTCTTGCCATCACCTTCTGCCTTCTGCTTCCTCGTAAGAAGTACATCCAAGAATGCCTGATCCTCCTCAGAGAAGCCCACACCAGTCACACTCCCCTCGTCATCTCCCTCTGCTACCGTCAGATGTGCCTGATAGCCTCCTCTACCACCTCTCCTACCACCTCTGCCTCGACCTCGACCTCCAAGCTGGGCACGACCACCTGAGTTCCTGTCCTTCAGTGGCTTCTTACAAGCCTGCTTCAGATGGCCTATCTCACCACAGTTATAGCACTCTCGGGTCTCACCCCTAGGTCCAGTACCTGGGTTGGAGACAGCTAGAGCTGACTTCACCCCTGGAAGCCCCCCTGCCCCAGCCTGTAGCATAATCCGGCTCTCCTCCTGGATCATCGCTGAAACGGCCTCCTCAAGCGAAGGAATCCTCGTCTGAGCCAATAGCATAGCAGCCCTCTGCTCAAACACCGGTGCCAGACCCTCAAAGAACACCATAACTCTGTCCTCCATCTCAATCTCGTAACACACAGGGTCAGTGCAACATCGTCGTCGGACCCTGAAGTGGGTCTGATCTCGCCACAGGCGGTCCAGCTCTATGGCATACTTCTGCACTGTTCTCTCCCCCTGAACCAGAGCCGATACCTCCCTCTTGATCTGGTACACCCGCAGGTTGTTCCCAGCACCCTCATAGGTCTTCTTCAACTTCTCCCAGACATCGTGTACCTTTGCTATGCCATCCACTTGGGATGCAATAGCCGGAGTCAATGAACTCAAAAGCCAGATATACACGTGCATGTGAGTCGACTTCCACTCAGCTCTCTCAGGTGCAGTCAGATCTGGCTCCACCTTCTCTCCAGTCAGGTACCCCTCCAGATCCTTCCCTTCCAGAGTGTACCTCACCCGACGTGACCAGCCCAGATAAGTGGCTGACCCATCGAGCTTCATATCGACTGGTGGCAACTCAACCTTCTGCTGCTGCTGCTTCGGTTTGCTCTCAACTACTGGAGGGCTAGTGTTAGCTGCGGCTGACAACTTGAACACTTGCATCAGAGCCACAACATCCTCGGGACTCAGCATCGACATAGCCTCGGCTAGCCGACTACCCGTGCTGCCACTCCCCTCATTCTCAGTCGACATTGATCCGACTCCAATTTACCCCTCGAGTATCGATCTAAGTCCGGATCCTTCCTTCTTACTCAAGACCCGATCTTGTACCTTCAAGATCAAGTCATTCTAACCCCGCTTCTCGGGTATCGTGGGGTAACGGCCCCCCACGCTGGCCAAATCAATCACACACAAGCAAGAAACAGTGTCGGTCTAAAAGAGAACCGATTAAATCACAAAAAATCAGAACAAACGAAGAGCAGTGCTACAGTAACCGCGCGCTACAGTGTTTCGTGCTACAGTAGCCTCGCGCTACAGTAACTTCGGACTTCAACACAGTAGCTCAACACAGCAGCTCAAGATCTGAGCCAGAGCTCTCCTGACAGAACCGCCGGACAGAGGCGGCGGAGGCGAAGCTCCAGGTGGCGGAAACGGACCCTCCTGGGCGGAGGCGGACCCTCCTGGGCGGAGGCAGAACCTCCTGGGCGGAGGCGGAGCCCTTCCTGGGCGGAGGCAGAACCTCCTGGGCGGAGGCGGAGCCCTTCCTGGGCGGAGGCGGAGCCCCTCCTGGCGGCGGCGGCGCTGGTGGTGGACTGGTCCGGCGGCAGCTCCTGTTGCACGATTTTTGATGAAGCCCTAGATCTGAAAATTAGGGCTCTGATACCAAATAGAAATATCTGGAAAAAGTATTATTTTATTCATTTGACTTCTTGGGTCTATATAGGGTGTTACATCTTACATCCGAGCCCCTATAATTCTCTCTAATGTCATTTTTACCAAATGACCCCCTAAACTATCACATATCTCAACACTAAACCTTTGTCAGCATGTCAACATAAATTGACTTTCTGTAATGTCAGGTAATCATTGCATGCTATATTCTAAAGAGGTATTTTTTTTCATGTCATATGTTTTGTCCTTTTGTGTAGTGGTGGTGTTAGTATGGTTTTCAATTCTACAACAACAACAACAACCAAGCGTTTAGTTCCAAACATGTCGGTGTTGTTAGTATGGTTTCCAATTCTACAACTATGGCTAAATTAGGTTGACACCAATTTGGGTGATTGGTCTCAAGTAAATTGTCTCCCATTATTATTTCAGTCAATTGGACTTCCGTAACAATAAATCTGAGATTTTATCAAGTTTGATCTGATATAGTTTGTCAAGTCAGGCTGAGTTGTGGGTTGGTTTGGGTTGAGTTTATTAGTGAGATAGGTTTGTGGTTACTCAGCATCTTGTATGGTTCTATCTCTGTCTGCTTATGGGAAAAGTTAATTTATGTTGGGTCTTGCTTAGATCATTGACTTGCAAAGACACTTGGATCTGTTGAGTTTGTCTTAACAATTATGGTTAGAGTAATAGCATGTATTAAGAATTATTCACATTTCACAGTTATTTTCATTTGATCTTTACCTGGTAAGGAGAAGGTTATCTTGGAGCGAGAGTCAAGCACGCGGGCGAGAAGTAAGCATTCTTTTTCTTGTGCACTATTCAGGTATTCTTCTTTTAAGATTTAAGATTAAACCTCTGGAATGATCAGTTTCTTGTTTTTTTTATTAAGTATCAGTTACACTTGTAGGCCTTCCATCCTAAAGGAAGAATTTAAGAAGAATGAGAAAAGGCAAAAATAGGAAACATACAAATAAAAGCGAGTAGAAAAATGGATTTTTTGCTTCTTATTTTACTTTGTTAATGATCTCATGTTGGTAAGCGTCAATGGTTAAAATCTGAGTAATCATATTTTATTTGGTTTTGTGCTACTTCGGGTTTTCGCAAGATCTGAGGAAACAAAGATGGTGCATATTGCGTGGCTTTTTTGTTGGTTGTCTTCTACTTTTCTGTTGGAATTTTTGGTTGCAAGGTGAGGCATTTTTTTTAAATTAGCAGTTTTGATTGGAACTCAAGAGCGTGCACCAGTTGCGAATCATCACCCTTGAGCTATCTACCAAATGTACAAAGGCAAGTACCTTTAATCATATTAATTTTACAGTTACCATTTTCTGGTCCTAACTTCTCTGTTATAATTTTTGTTTTGCCAAATTATGTGGGTTTCGAATGGCTTGCTTTACAGGCAACTCACATCTTCCTACCTTGTTCAAGCTATTGCTGGTCTAATGCCTAAGTTGTAGGTCTCGCTTCATATTGGAAAAAATTTGTGAGATAAGATTTTTTCATACTTTTGTCATTTTTCTTTCTTACCTGTCATACGCCAACAAAAAGTTTGCTAGGCTGCATATAATTGTTGCAAGTTTGAAACATATGAGATGACAAATCTAATTTGTCGTCTTTATTTTTGCTAGATTTTTTGCATTTGAAAAGGAAGCAAAGCCATCATCTAGAGAGAATCGGAGATTAGTAAGTGTACAAGTTAGCATGTCATTTTCGACCTTTTCTTGTTGGATAAAATCAGCGAGTTGCGCACAGTTTACTGTTGGGAAACTAGCTAGAGGATGGGACTAGCCAATCATTGGACATTTGTTGGTGCGTGGAATGGACTTTGTTGCACAATTCAGGTAGTAAGATGATGTATTAGCAAATAGGTATAATTTGGTTATCAGATTGTGTTAAATGTTAAACCTTTGTCAACATGTCAACATAAATTGACTTTCTGTAATGACAGGTAATTAGAGGATGCTATATTCTAAAGAGGTAATTTTTTCTTGTCATATGTTTTGTCCTTTTGTCAAGTGTGGTGTTAGTATGGTTTCTATTTCTACAACAACAACAACAACAACCAACAACAACCAAGCCTTTAGTTCCAAACAAGTTGGTGTTGTTAGTATGGTTTCCAATTCTACAACTGTGGCTAAATTAGGTTGACACCAGTTTGGGTGAATGGTCTCAAGTTAATTGTCTCCCGTTATTATTCCAATCAATTGGTCTTCCGTAACAATAAATCTGAGATTTTCTCAAGTTTGATCGAATATAGTTTGTCAAGTCAGACTGAGTTGTGGGTTGGTTTGGATTTAGTTTATCAGTGAGATGGGTTTGTGGTTACTCAGCATCTTGTATGGTTCTATCTCTGTCTGCTTATGTGAAAAGGTGATTTATGTTGGGTCTTGCTTAGATCATTGACTTGCAAAGACACTTGGATCTGTTGAGTTTGGGGTAACAATTATGGTCAGAGTAATAGCATGTTTCCCCTCATGGATTAAGAATTATTCACATTTCACAGTTATTTTTATTTGATCTTTACCTGGTAAGGAGAAGTTTATCTTGGAGCTAGAGTCAAGCACGTGGGCGAGAAGTAAGCATTCTTTTTCTTGTGCACTATTCAGTTATTCTTCTTGTCAGATTTAAGATTAAACCTCTGGAATGATCAGTTTCTTGTTTTTTTTTTATTAAGTATCCGTTACACTTGTAGGCCTGTTATCCTAAAGGAAGAATTTAAGAAGCATGAGAAAAGGCAAAAATAGCAAACATACAAATAAAAGCCAGTAGAAAAATGGATTTTTTGCTTCTTATTTTACTTTGTTATTGATCTCATGTTGGTAAGCGTCAATGGTTAAAATCTGAGTAATCATATTTTATTTGGTTTTGTGCTACTTAGGGTTTTCATAAGATCTGAGGGAACAAAGATGGTGCATATTGTGTGGCATTTTTGTTGGTTGTCTTCTACTTTTCTGTTGGAATTTTGGGTTGCAAGGTGAGTCATTTTTTTGAAATTAGCAGTTTTGATTGGCACTCAAGAGCGTGCACCTGTTGTGAAGCATCACCCTTGAGCTATCTACCAAATGTACAAAGGCAAGTACCTTTAATCATATTAATTTTACAGTTACCATTTTCTGGTCCTAACTTCTCTGTTATAATTTTTGTTTTGCCGAATTATGTGGGTTTCGAATGGTTTGCTTTACGGGCAACTCACATCTTACTACCTTGTTCAAGCTATTGCTGGTCTAATGCCTATGGAGTCTGAGACTGCAAAGCCTACAAGCACAATTTCAAGGCTATAGTTATGGAGGTAACTACATATCCGTTTATTTCGATCCATGGTATTATCCTTGCTATATTTTCTGCGAGGTATGTTTTCATTTTTTTTTAACCTTTTCTTTATTTTACAAAATAGGTCAGAAAATGCTAGATTATTAGGTTCCCATTAGATGTGACACTTATGTTTACCTGACTGGAAAAAGTCAACATAACCTGATGAAAGGAAGATTGTTGCCCAATGGGTTGTTAGGTCCATTTTATCATAATTTTTTATGTGATCAGATCTCACCTCACTTGATATCCATCAATTCATGCTCTTTTGTTAAATAATTCAAGCCCACTAATTTATGCCTGGAATCTTACCTATGATAGATTTTAACTGGTGTGTCGTTTAAAGATTAAACCTTTGGAATTATCAATTTCTTGCTATTTTTGATGATGCAGTATCCGTTACACCGGTTGGCCTTATATCCTAAAGGAGGAATTTAAGAAGCATGAGAAAAGACAAAAATAACAAACATACAAATAAAAGACAGTAGAATTTAAAGAAAAATGGAATTTTCTGCTTCACATTTTATTTTGCTTGTGATCTCATGTTGGTAGACGCCAATGGTTAAAATCTGGGTAATCATATTTTATTTTGTGCTACTTCTAAGTAATCATATTTTATTTTATTTTGTTTTATGTAATTTGGGGGGTCCAAGTGACAAATTGGTTTTTTCTTCTACTTTTCTGTTGGAATTTTTTGTTGCAAGGTGAGGCCTTATGTGCATGGTACTGGCCACGTTCCCATGAGTGAGGTGAGGTTCTGTATGGCTTCGCTTTATTTGATTTGAAACTAGCGGTTTTGATTGGAACTTAAGAGCATGCACCAGTTGCACGGCATCACCCTTGAGCTGTCATACTAACTACCAAATGTACAAAGACACCTTAATCATATTAATTTTACAGTTACTATTTTCTCGTCCCAACTTGTCTGTTATAATTTTTGTTTTGCCAAATTAGGCGGGTTTTGAATGGTTTGCTGGACGGGCAACTCACATCCCACTACCTTGTTCGAGCTATTGATGGTCTAATGCCTAAGTTGTAGGACTTGCTCCATATAGGCAAAATTTTGAGATTTTTTTTTCATATTTCTGTCATTTCTTTCCTACCTGTCAGACGCCAACCAAAAGTTTGCTAGGCTACATATTTTTGTTGCTAGTTTGAAACATATGAGATCACAAAGCTAATCTGTTGTTTTTATTTTTGCTAGGTTTTTTGCATTTGAAAAAGAAGAAAAGCCAAGATCTTGACAGAATCAGAGATTATTTCAGCTGTATGCAATAACTGTTTGGTGTTTCTTGTTAATTATTTTTATTAGGAGTGCGGCTTGATGATCTAACCATATGGATCAGTTAATATATTCTGACCTGATTATTTTCTAACTTTAAATGATAGATTACTGGTAGGCAACCGTAAAGCCAGTGCACCGTTACTCTTTTTGTTCAATATTTTTGGGCATGTTACGCAAGAATATTATGAAAGATCCAGTTGAGTGATCATAAGATTGTTTTTTTTATTATTGTTATCAGAATACTTTTCTAGTCAACTTTTACTTCTTACCAACCTCACTGAGTTTTTCGGTGGCTTTGAGACTTTGCATGTTTCGTTGTTTTCTAGCTTTAAAAAGTTTTGAAGTTATTCTTGTTCAGGTGAGTTTTAGATTAAACCTCTGGAAGTGCCGACTCTAGTTTAATTCAGAAGTGAGGCTTGTTGTAATACTACCACCCCTTTCTTGTAATACTTACGACTGGTACTCTAGTGCATCTTTAGGGTTCTATTCATTTCTGTTTTATATTCGTACGGGGTCTATAATTTAGAAATAATATTTTGTTGTTGTTAACTTTAATTGAGCTTTTGAAGAGTGTTGAGGCTTGTTATGATGAGGACGAAGAAGCCAACCTATAGATTGTTCAACGATGCTAGATAGTTAAAGACAGGACGAGTAAGGAGTCTGAGACTGCAAAGATAGTTTCAAGGCTATAGTTTTAAAGGTAAATGCAGATCAGTTTATTTGGATTCAGGTATTCCCCTTGCCAGATTTTTGTGTGGTATGTTTCATTTTTTTAAACCTTTTCTCTATTGCACAAACTAGCTCAGGAAATGCTAGCTTATTAGCTTCCCATTAGATGCGGCAGTTTTATTTACCTGACTGGAAAAAGTCAACATATCCTGATGAAATGAAGACTTTTGCCCAATTGGTTGTTAGGTCCATTTTATCATAATTTTTTTGGTGATGTGATCTCACCTCACTCGACGCCACCATTTTATGTTTGATTCACGCACTTTTGTTAACACAAAAAAAGAAAAAGAATGCATAATTCATGCCCACCAATTTATGTTTGGCATCTTACCTGTGATGGATCTTAACTTGTGTGTCGTTTAGGATTAAATCTCTAGAATTATCAGTTTCTTGTTATTTTTTGTTGATTAAGTATCCGTTACACTGGTAGGCCTTATATCCTAAAGGAGAAATTTCAGAAGCATGAGAAAAGAAAAAAATAACATACATATAAATAATAGCCAGCAGAATTAAAGAAAAAATGGATGCTGCTTCACATTGTACTTTGTTAGTGATCTCATGTAGGTAAGCGTCAGCTGTTAAAATCTGAGTAATCATATTTTATTTTGTTTTGTACTACAGTTTTCGCAAGATCAGAGGGAACAAAGATAGTTGATATTGCGTGGCTTGCTAGTTTGATGTGATTTGGGGGGCCCAGTGACAAGTTGGTGTTTTTCTTCTACTTTTCTGGTAGAATTTTTGGTTGCAAGGTGAGGCATTGGGTGCATGGTACTGGCCTGGTTCCCATGAGCGAGGTGAGTTTCTTTATGGATTCGCTTTGGTTGATTTAAACTAGAAGTTTTTATTGGAACTTTGAGTGTGCACCAGTTACGCAGCATTTCCCATTGAGCTGTCATACTAACTACCAAATGTATAAAGGCAAGTACCTGTAATCATATTAATTTTAGAGATACTATTTTCTGGTCCTATTTTCTGCCCTTTCAGTTTTGGTCATTATACCCCGAAAAAATAAACAAGTATCATCTTTGTTATAGAATTAAAACTTGCCATTATCATGTCTGAACGAGATGAACTTCTTCATTTTGATTTGCTCTTGTGAAAAATTAGCTAAATTGATTCGGTTATGAATTTTAATGATGATCTACCAATTTTCAGTACCAACCAAAAATATTTATAGTGGGGTTGTGGACTTGACGGCGTGACACTCACTATGAGACTATAGGGAGATATGTGCGTGAATATACAGTGATGGGTGAGTACGGTACATTTAGCTAGACCGAATGATTTAACTTCTTGATCTGTAAAATTGTCCTACATTTTCTTTTCTCAACAATTAAGTATTAACTTTGCTACACTGTCAAGCTTAAAACCCTTTTCTTTATTCTTGTTATGTACTGCAATCTTCAAGGGGAGCTGCATTAATGGAATGCACATTTAATAATCCGTGTAAGTATTTGTTTTTCACTGGTACTCTTTAATTTTATATCAATTGTTGTCTGACAAATATCTGTTGGAATTTGTGGCAGCAATTGAGGCATTGTGTACATGTTCTTCGCCTGGTTCCCATGAGTGTGATGAGGTTTTGTAAGCCTTCTTTTTGTCTGTTGTGAAACTAGATGTTTTTTTTTTCGAACTCTAAGAGTGCACCAGTTGTGCTCCTGCACCTTTGAACTATCATAGCAATCTCCAAAGCGGCAAGTAAGTACCATTAATCCCATCAATATTTCAATTTCTCTTTTCTAATCCAATATTTTCTGCTATAATTTTATTTTTGTTTTCCAGAATAAGCTGGGTATCAAATTTGCTTTATGGGCAATGCACATCCCACTACCTCCTTCGAGCTTCTGCTGGACCAGCACCACTTAAGTTGTAGGGCTCGCTCCATATTGGCCTGATTTTGCGAGATAAGTTTGTTTTTACGTACTCATGTCATTTCTATCTTATTTGTCAGTGGCTGATAATTAGCAATTGAAGACCTAGGCTGGATTCATTTTGTAGTCGTACAAGTTGCTACACAATATATACCTCTTTGGACAATGATTGGGAATACTTTAGTTACGATTCAGTTTTTGACATTATACTTTAGTTAGAATAAATGCTAGCCACTATCATGTCTGAACTGTATAAACTTCTTGTTTTGTTTGTTTTAATCTTGTGAAAAATAAGCAAAATTGATTCGGTTATAAATTTTAGTGATGCTCTACCAATTTTCAGTTCCAACCAAAGATATTTATAGCGGGGTTGTAGACTTGACGACGTGAAAATCATGATTAGACAATAGGGAGATATGTCCACGAACAAACAGAGATGAAATTATTGGTGGTTACGGTACATTTAGTCAGACTAAATGATTTTCCTTCCTGGTCTTGATATGTCAAATTGTCCAACATTTGCTTTTTTCAGCAATTAAGCATTAACTTGGCTAAACTGTCAAATACCCTTCTTGAACTCGTACAAGTTGGTACACTATATATCACAGAAGGCCTATGATTGGGAATACTTTGGTTAGCATTCAGATTTGGTTATTATACCCCCAAAAAATAAACAAATATCATCTTTGTCATAGAATAACAACTAGCCACAATCATGTCTAGATGGTATAAACTTATTCTTCTGTTTGATTTGCTCTTGGGAAAAATTAGCTAAAATGATTAGGCTATAAATTTAATGGTCCGCTACGAATTTTCAGTACCAACCAAAAATATTTATAGGGCGGTTGTGGACTTGACGATGTGACACTCACGATGAGACAATAGGGAGATATGTCCATGACTAAACAGTGACGGGTGAGTTCGGTACATTTAGATAGACTGAATGATTTGCCTTCTTGGTCTTGATCTTAAAATTGTCCTACATTTACTTTTTTCAACAATCAAGCTTCAACTCGGCAAAACTGTCAAGCTAAATCCCCTTTTCTTTATTCTTGTTATGTACTGCAATCTTCAAGGGGAGCTGCATTAATGGAATGCACATTTAATAATCCGTGTAAGTATTTGTTTTTCACTGGTACTCTTTAATTTTAAATAATTTTATATTAATCGTTGTCTTACAAATATCTGTTGGAATTTGTGGCTGTAATGTGAAGCGCTGTGTGCATGTTCTTCGCCTTTTGTAAGCCTTCGCTTTGTCTGTTTTGAAACTACACGTTTTTTTTTCTTTGGAACTCGAAGAGTGCACCTGTTGTACGCAAGCACTGCAGCTTTGAGCTATCATTGCAATCGCCAAATGTTCAGTGGTAAGTATGTACCATTAATCCCATCAATATTTCAATTTTTCTTTTCTAGTCCAATGTTTTCTGTTATTTTAATTTTGTTTTTCAGAACAAGCTGAGTTCAAAACTGTTTGCTTTATGGGCGAAGCACATCCCACTACCTCCTTCAAGCTTCTGCTGGACCAGCGCTGTCTAATTGTAGGTCTGGCTCCATATTGGCCTGATTTTGCGAGATAAGTATGTTTTTTTTGCATACTCGTGTCATTTATCTTATTTGTCAACTGGCTGATAATTTGCGCTTGAATGACCAAGGCTGGACTCTTCTTGTAGTCGTACAAGCTGCTACACATATTGGCCAGGCTCCATATTGGCCTTATTTCAAACTGTTTGCTTAATGGACGAAGCACATCCTAAGTTGTTGGCCTGGCTCTATGTTGGACTTATTTTGCGAGATAAGTTTGTTTTTACACACTCATGTCATCCATCTTATTTGTCAGATGGCTGATAATTAGCAATTGAAGACCTAGGCTGGATTCATTTTGGAGTCGTACAAGTTGCTAGACAATATATATCTCTTTGGACAATGATTGGGAATACTTTAGTTAGGATTCAGTTTTTGTCATTATACTTTAGTTAGAATAACAGCTAGCCACTATCATGTCTGGACGGTATAAACTTCTTCTGTTTCTTTGGCTCTTGTAAACAATTAGCTAAATTGATCCGGTTATAAATTTTAATGATGAGCTACCAATTTTCAGTACCAACCAAAAATATTTAGAGTGGGGTTGTGGACTTGACGGCATGACACTCACGATGAGACAATAGGGAGATATTTTCGTGAATAAACAGTGACAGGTGAGTACGGTACATTTAGTTAGAATGAATGATTTAACTTCTTGGTCTTGATCTGTAAAATTGTCCAACATTTGTTTTTCTCAACAATTAAGTATTAACATGGCTAAACTGTCAAACTTAATACCCTTTTCTTTATTCTTCTTATGTACTGCAATCTTCCAGGGAGGTTGCATTAATGGAATGCACATTTAATAATCCGTGTAAGTATTTGTTTGCTGCCGGTATTCTTTAGTTTTAATCAATTTTATGTACTGTTGGAATTTGTGGCTGCAAGGTGAGGCATTGTGTATATGTTCTTCGCCTGGTTCCCATGAGGGTGCTGAGGTTTTGTAAGCCTTCTCTTTGTCTGTTGTGAAACTAGACTTTTTTTTTTTGGAACTCGAAGAGTGCACCAGTTGGGCGCTAGCACCCTTGAACTATCATAGCAATCGCCAAATGTTCAGCAGCAAGTAACATTAATCCCATCAATATTTCAATCTCTCTTTCGTAGTCCAATATTCTATGTTATTATTTTATTTTTGTTCTCCATAATAAGCTGGGTATCAAACTAATTGCTTTATGGGCAAAGCACATTCCACTACCTCCTTCGAGCTTCTGCTGGACCAGCGCCGCCTAAGAGGTAGGTCTCGCTCCATAGTGGCCTGATTTTGCAAGATAAGTTTGTTTTTCACATACTTGTGTCATCTATCTTATTAGTACTTGAATGACCTGGGCTGGATCATTAGCACTTGAATGACCTGGGCTGGATTCATTTTGTAGTCGTAAAGCTACACATTATATATCTCTTAGGCCAATGATTTGGAATTCTTTAGTTAGGATTCAGTTTTTGTTATTATACTTTAGTTAGAATAACAGCCACTATCATGTCTGAACTGTATAAACTTCTTGTCTTGTTTGTTTTAATCTTGTGAAAAATGAGCAAAATTGATTCGGTTATAAATTTTAGTGATGCGCTACCAATTTTCAGTTCCAACCAAAGATATTTATAGCGGGTTGTGGACTTGACGACGTGAAAATCATGATTAGACAGACTAAATGATTAAAAAAGAGATGTAAAATTATTGGTGATTACGGTACGTTTAGTCAGACTAAATGATTTTCCTTGGTCTTGATATGTAAAATTGTCCCACATTTGCTTTTTCAGCAATTAAGCATTAACTTGGTTAAACTGTCGAGCTTAATACCCTTTTCTTTATTCTTGGTATGTAGTGCAATCTTCAAGGGGAGCTACATTAATGGAGTGCACATTTAATCTTGAAGGGTACCTTGGTTTAAAACTGTTTGCTTTATTGGCGAAGCAAATCCCACTACCTCCTTCGAGCTTCTGCTGGACCACCGCTGCCTAAGTTGTAGGTTTGGCTCCATATTGGCCTTATTCTGTGAGATAAGTTTGGTTATTGAATACTCGTGTCAGTTATCCTATTTGTCAGCTGGCTGATAATTTGCGCTTGAATGACCAAGGCTTGACTCTTCTTGAACTTGTACAAGTTGGTACACATTATATCTCTAGAAGGCCTATGATTGGGATTACTTTGGTTAGCATTCAGTTTTGGTCATTATACCCCCAAAAAATAAACAAATATTATCTTTGTAATAGAATAACAACTAGCCACAATCATGTCTAAATGGTATAGACTTCTTCTTCTGTTTGATTTGCTCTTGTTAAAAATTAGCTAAAATGATTAGCCAATAAATTTTAATGATGAGCTACCAATTTTCAGTACCAACCAAAAATATTTAGAGTGGGATTGTGGACTTGACGGCATGACACTCATGATGAGACAATAGGGAGATATTTTCGTGAATAAACAGTGACGGGTGAGTACGGTACATTATTTAACTTCTTGGTCTTGATCTGTAAAATTGTCCAACATTTGTTTTTCTCGACAATTAAGTATTAACTTGTTTAAACTGTCAAGCTTAATACCCTTATCTTTATTCTTGTTATGTACTGCAATCTTCAAGGGGAGTTGCATTAATGGAATGGACATTTAATAATCCGTGTAAGTATTTGTTTGCTGCTTGGTACTCCTTAATTTAATTAATTTTCTATCAATTGTTGTCTTACAAATATTTATTGGAATTTGTGGCTGCAAGGTGAGGTATTGTGTACATGTTCTTCGCCTGGTTCCCATGAGCGTGCTGAGGTTTTGTAAGCCTTCTCTTTGTCTGTTGTGAAACTAGACCTTTTTTTTTTGGGTACTCGAAGAGTGCACCAGTTGTGCGCCAGCATCCTTGAACTATCATAGCAATCGCCAAATGTTCAGCAGCAAGTAACATTAATCCCATCAATATTTCAATTTCTCTTTTCTAGTCCAATATTATCTGATATTATTTTATTTTTGTTTTCCAGAATAAGCTGGGTATGAAACTAATTGCTTTATGGGAAAAGCACATCCCACTATCTCCTTCGAGCTTCTGTTGGACCAGCGCCGCCTAAGTTGTAGGTCTGGCTCCTTATTGGCCTTATTTGACGAGATAAGTTTTTTTTTTTACATGTCATTTATCTTTTTTGTCAGCCGGCTTATAATTTGCACTTGAATGGCCAAGGCTGCACTTTTCTTTATTTGTACAAGTTGCTACACATTATAACTCTATTCGGCCAATGATTGGGAATACTGTAGTTAGGATTCTGTTTTGGTCATTATACTAAAAAAAAACAAATATCGTCTTTGTTATATAATAACAGCTAGCCACTATAAACTTCTTGTTCTGTATGTTTTGCTCTTGTGAAAAATTCGCTAAATTGATTCGGTTATACATTTTAACGATGAACTACCAAATTTCAGTACCAACCAAAATTATAGTGGGTTGTGGACTTGACGACGCGAAACTCACCATGAGACATTAGGGAGTTTTGTCCATGACTAAACAGTGACGAAATTATTTTGTTTGTTGTTGGTTCTTTTTAAATTTGATTAATTTTATATCAAATTTTGTCTTATAAATATCTGTTGGAATTTGTGGCTGCAAGGTGAGGCACTGTGTGCATGTTCTTTGCCTGGTTCCCATGAGCGTGCTGGGGTTTTGTAAGCCTTCGCTTGTCTGTTTTGAAACTACCTTTTTTTGGAACTTGAAAAGTGCACCAGTTGTGTGCCAGCATACTTGAGCGATCGCAGCAATCGCCAAATGTTCAGCGGCAAGTACCTTTAATTCCACCAATACTTCAATTTCTCTTTTCTTGTCCATTGTTCTATGTTATAATTTTATTTTTGTTTGTCAAAATAAGCTGGGTTTCAAACTGTTTGCTTTAGGGGCGGAGCACATCCCACTACCTCCTTCGAGCTTCTGCTGGACCAGCGCCGCCTAAGTTGTAGGTCTGGCGCCTTATTGACCTTATTTTGCGAGATAAGTTTGTTTTTTACATACTCGTTTCATTTATCTTATTTGTCAGCTGGCTGATAATTTGCGCTTGAATAACCATGGCTGGGACTCTTCTTGTATTCGTACAAGTTGCTACACATTATATCTCTATTAGGTCAATGATTGGAAAACTTCAGTTGGGATTCAGTTTTGGTCATTATGCCCACAGGAAATAAACAAATATTGTCTTTGTTGTAGAATAACAGCAAGCCATTATCACGTCTGAACGGTATAATCTTCTTGTTATGTTTGATTTGCTCTTGCCACTACTCTTAATACAACACTGGATACCTCCATATTTTCCCCCCTTTTCAAACTTAAGGATTCTAATATGATTGTCAGCGGTCTGAGGCGTTTTAACTGATGTTTTTTCTTTATTGGCATTTGACCAGTACAAGTTCAGCAATTTCTCTTCCATTATTTTATCTTACTTTTTATTGGATGGCTATTGCAAAGGTGTTATTTCGGCTTTTACTTTTAACCAACATCACTAAGTTTTTTGGTGGCTTTGAAACTTTGCATGTTTCGTTGTTTTCTAGCTTAAAAAAGTTTAGGTACATTAACTTCAAATTATGAATACTCACTTTTGTTAGAATACTCACTTCAAATTATGAGTATTCACTTTTGTTAGAATACTCACTTTTGTGATGAATCCTCACTTTTGTTAAAAAAGTTTAGGTACATTAACTTCAAATTATGAATACTCACTTTTGTTAGATATACATTATTCTTGACCGGTGGAGTGTTAGATTAAACCTCAGGAAGTACTGACACTGGTTTAATTCAGATGTCAAAACTCCAATTTACTACCATCCCTTCCATGCAGTACTTACGACTGGTACTCTGGGGCATCTTTAGGTTCTACTCATTTTTATTTTATATCAGTATGGGTGCTATAATTTAGAAATGATCTTTTGTTTTAGTTAAAGTAGATTTCGAAGAAAGTTGAGGCTTGTTCTGATGAGGGCCGAAGAAGCCAACATATAGACTGTTCAACTATTCTAAATAGTTGAAGACATGACGAGTAAGGAGTCTGAGACTGCAAAGCCTACAAGCACAATTTCAAGGCTATAGTTTTGGAGGTAACTGCATATCAGTTTATTTGGATTCATGGTATTATCCTTGCTAGATTTTATGCGAGGTATGTTTTCATTTTTTTTTACTTTTCTTTATTGTACAAAATAGCTCAAGAAATGCTAGATTATTAGGTTCCCATTAGATGTGACAGTTTTGTTTACCTGACTGGAAAATGTCAACATAACCTGACGAAAGGAAGACTGTTGCCCAATTGGTTGTTAGGTCCATTTTATCATAATTTTTTATGTGATCAGATCTCACCTCACTCGATACCCACCAATTCATGCTCTTTTGTTAAATAATTCATGCCCACCAATTTATGCCTGGAGTCTTGCCTATGATGGATTTTAACTGGAGTGTCGTTTAAGATTAAACCTTTGGAATTATCAGTTTCTTGATATTTTTGATGATGCAGTATCCGTTACACCGGTTGGCCTTATATCCTAAATGAGGAATTTAAGAAGCATGAGAAAAGACAAAAATAACAAACATACAAATAAAAGACAGTAGAATTTAAAGAAAAATGGAATTTTGTACTTCACATTTTGTTTTGCTTGTGATCTCATGTTGGTAGACGCCAATGGTTAAAATCTGAGTAATCATATTTTGTTTAGTGCTACTTCTAAGTAATCATATTTTATTTTGTTTTGTTTTGTTTTATGTGATTTGGGGGTCCAAGTGACAAATTGGTTTTTTCTTCTACTTTTCTGTTGGAATTTTCTGTTGCAAGGTGAGGCCTTGTGTGCATGGTACTAGCCACGTTCCCATGAGTGAGATGAGGTTCTGTATGGCTTCGCTTTATTTGATTTGAAACTAGCAGTTTTGATTGGAACTTAAGAGCATGCACCAGTTGCACGGCATCACCCTTGAATTGTCATACTAACTACCAAATGCACAAAGACACCTTTAATCATATTAATTTTACAGTTACTATTTTCTCGTCCCAACTTGTCTGTTATAATTTTTGTTTTGCCAAATTAGGCGGGTTTTGAATGGTTTGCTGGACGGGCAACTCACATCCCACTACCTTGTTCGAGCTATTGTTGGTCTAATGCCTAAGTTGTAGGTCTTGCTCCATATAGGCAAAATTTTGAGATTTTTTTTTTCATAATTCTGTCATTTCTTTCCTACCTGTCATACGCCAACCAAAAGTTTGCTAGGCTGCATATATTTGTTGCTAGTTTGAAACATATGAGATCACAAAGCTAATCTGTCGTTTTTATTTTTGCTAGGTTTTTTGCATTTGAAAAGGAAGAAAAGCCAGCATCTTGACAGAATAAGAGATTATTTCAGCTGTATGCAATAACTGTTTGGTGTTTCTTGTTAATTATTTTTATTAGGAGTGCTGATTGATGATCTAACCTTATGGATCAGTTAATATATTCTGACCTGACTATTTTCTAACATTAAATGATAGATTATTGGTAGGCAACCGTAAATCTAGTGCACTGTTACTCTTTTTGTTCAATATTTTTTGGTATGTCAGGCAAGAATCTTATAAAAGATCCAGTTGAGTGATCATAAGATTGTTTTTTTTTATTATAGTTATCAGAATACTTTTCTAGTCAACTTTTACTTCTTACCAACCTCACTGAGTTTTTCGGTGGCTTTGAAACTTTGCTTGTTTCGTTGTTTTCTAGCTTTAAAAAGTTTTGAAGTTATTCTTGTTCAGGTGAGTTTTAGATTAAACCTCTGGAAGTGCTGACTCTGGTTTAATTCAAAAGTGAGGCTTGTTGTAATACTACCACCCCTTTCTTGTAATACTTACAACTGACCTTTCTTGTAATACTTACAACAGGTACTCTAGTTCATCTTTAGGGTTCTATTCATTTCTGTTTTATATTCGTACGGGGTCTATAATTTAGAAATAATCTTTTGTTGTTGTTAACTTTAATTGAGCTTTTTGAAGAGTGTCGAGGCTTGTTATGATAAGGGACGAACAAGCCAACCTATAGATTGTTCAACAATGCTAGATAGTTGAAGACAGGACGAGTAAGGAGTCTGAGACTGCAAAGATAGTTTCAAGGCTATAGTTTTAAAGGTAACTACAGATCAGTTTATTTGGATTCAGGTATTCCCCTTGCCAGATTTTTGTGTGGTATGTTTCATTTTTTTTAACCTTTTCTCTATTGCACAAACTAGCTCAGGAAATGCTAGCTTATTAGCTTCCCATTAGATGCGGCAGTTTTGTTTACCTGACTAGTAAAAGTCAACATATCCTGATGAAATGAAGACTTTTGCCCAATTGGTTGTTAGGTCCATTTTATAATAATTTTTTAGGTGATGAGATCTCACCTCACTCAATGCCACCATTTTATGTTTGATTCATGAACTTTTGTTAACACAAAAAGAAAAGAAAAAGAATGCATAATTCATGCCCACCAATTTATGTTTGGCATCTTACCTGTGATGGATCTTAACTTGTGTGTCGTTTAGGTTTAAATCTCTAGAATTATCAGTTTCTTGTTATTTTTTGTTGATTAAGTATCCATTACAGTGGTAGGCCTTATATCCTAAAGGAGAAATTTCAGAAGCATGAGAAAAGAAAAAAATAACATACATATAAATAATAGCCAGCAGAATTAAAGAAAAAATGGAATTTGCTGCTTCACATTGTACTTTGTTAGTGATCTCATGTAGGTAAGTGTCAGTGGTTAAAATATGAGTAATCATATTTTATTTTGTTTTGTGCTACTTCAGTTTTCGCAAGATCAGAGGGAACAAAGATAGTTGATATTGCGTGGCTTGCTAGTTTGATGTGATTTGGGGGGCCCAGTGACAAGTTGGTTTTTTTCTTCTACTTTTCTGGTAGAATTTTTGGTTGCAAGGTGAGGCATTGGGTGCATGGTACTGGCCTGGTTCCCATGAGCGAGGTGAGGTTCTTTATGGATTCGCTTTGGTTGATTTAAACTAGAAGTTTTTATTGGAACTTTGAGTGTGCACCAGTTGCGCAGCATTGCCCTTTGAGCTGTCATACTAACTACCAAATTTATAAAGGCAAGTACCTGTAATCATATTAATTTTAGAGATACTATTTTCTGGTCCTATTTTCTGCCCTTTCAGTTTTGGTCATTGTACCCCAAAAAAATAAACAAATATCGTCTTTTGTTATAGAATAACAGCTTGCCACTATCATGTCTGAACGGGATGAACTTCTTCATTTTGATTTGCTCTTGTGAAAAATTAGCTAAATTGATTCGGTTATAAATTTTAATGATGATCTACCAATATTCAGTACCAACCAAAAATATTTATGTTGGGGTTGTAGACTTGACGACATGAAACTCATGATGAGACAATAGGGAGATATGTCCATGAGCAAACAGTGACGAAATTATTGGTGAGTACGTTTCATTTAGTTAGACTGAATGATTTACCTTCTTGGTCCTAAGATGAATGATTTGAAACTTGGCGTTTTGTTTGAACTTGAAGAATGCACAAGTTGTGCGCCAGTTTGTTTTTTAACAGAGATTATAACAGAAAAGTTTGTTTTTTACATAGTTGTGTCATTTATCTAATGGCTGATAATTTGTACTTGAGTGATCAAGGATGGACTTGTTTTGTATTCCTACAAGTTGCTCCCCATTATATATTTCTCAGGCCAGTGATTGGGAATACTTAGTTAGAATAACAGCTAGCCACTATCATGTCTAAATGGTATAAACTTCTTCTGTTTGTTTTGCTCTTGTGAAAAATTTGCTAAATTGATTCAGTTATAAATTTTAATTATCATCTATCAATTCTTCGAGATAAGTTTGTTTTTTGCATGCTAGTGTCATTTATCTTATTTGTCAGCTGGCTGATAATTTGCGCTTGAATGACCAAGGCTGGACTCTTCTTGTACTCGTACAAGTTGCTACACATTTTATCTCTAGAAGGCCAATGATTGGGAATACTTTGGTTAGGATTCAGTTTTGGTTATTATACCTCCAAAACATAAACACATATTGTCTTTGTTATAGAATAACAGCTAGCCACTATCATGTCTAAATGGTATAAACTTCTTCTTCTGTTTGATTTGCTCTTGTGAAAAATTAGCTAAAATGATTAGGCTATAAATTTTAATGATCAGCTACCAATTTTCAGTACCAACTAAAAATATTTATAGTGGGGTTGTGGACTTGACGGTGTGACACTCACCATGAGACTATAGGAATATATGTCCGTCAATAAACAGTGACGGGTGAGTATGGTACATTTAGCTAGACTGAATAATTTAACTTCTTGGTCTTGATCTTTAAAATTGTCCAACATTTTCTTTTCTCAACAATTAAGTATTAACTTTGCTATACTGTCAAGCTTAAAACCCTTTTCTTTATTCTTGTTATGTACTGCAATCTTCAAGGGGAGCTGCATTAATGGAATGCACATTTAATAATCCATCTAAGTATTTGTTTTTCAGTGGTACTCTTTAATTTTAATTAATTTTATATCAATTGTTGTCTGACAAATATCTGTTGGAATTTGTGGCAGCAATTGAGGCATTGTGTACATGTTCTTCGCCTGGTTCCCATGAGTGTGCTGAGATTTTGTAAGCCTTCTCTTTGTCTATTGTGAAACTAGATGTTTTTTTTTTCGAACTCAAAGAGTGCACCAGTTGTGCTCCTGCACCCTTGAACCATCATAGCAATCGCTAAAGCAGCAAGTAAGTAGCATTAATCCCATCAATATTTCAATTTCTCTTTTCTAGTCCAATATTCTCTGCTATTATTTTATTTTTGTTTTCCAGAATAAGCTGGGTATCAAACTAATTGCTTTATGGGCAATGCACATCCCACTACCTCCTTCAAGCTTCTGTTGGACCAGCGCCGCCTAAGTTGTAGGGCTCGCTCCATATTGGCCTGATTTTGCGAGATAAGTTTGTTTTTACACACTCTTGTCATCTATCTTATTTGTCAGATGGCTGATAATTAGCAATTGAAGACCTAGGCTGGATTCATTTTGTAGTCGTACAAGTTGCTACACAATATATATCTCTTTGGACAATGATTGGGAATACTTTAGTTAGGATTTAGTTTTTGTCATTATACTTTAGTTAGAATAACTGCTAGCCACTATCATGTCTGAACTGTATTAACTTCTTGTTCTGTTTGTTTTAATCTTGTGAAAAATAAGCAAAATTGATTAGGTTATAAATTTTAGTGATGCTCTACCAATTTTCAGTTCCAACCAAAGATATTTATAGTGGGGTTGTAGATTTGACGACGTGAAAATCATGATTAGACAATAGGGATCTATGTCCACAAAAAAACAGAGATGAAATTATTGGTGATTACGGTACATTTAGACTAAATGATTTTCCTTCTTGGTCTTGATATGTCAAATTTTCCAACATTTGCTTTTTTCAACAATTAAGCATTAACTTGGCTAAACTGTCAAATACCCTTCTTGAACTCACACAAGTTGCTACACATTATATCTCAGAAGGCCTATGATTGGGAATACTTTGGTTAGCATTCAGTTTTGGTCATTATACCCCCAAAAAATAAACAAATATCATCTTTGTTATAGAATAACAACTAGCCACAATCATGTCTAAATGGCATAAACTTATCCTTCTGTTTGATTTGCTCTTAGGAAAAATTAGCTAAAATGATTAGGCTATAAATTTTAATGATCCGCTACCAATTTTCAGTACCAACCAAAAATATTTATAGGGCGGTTGTGGTTCTGTACCAACCAAAAATATTTATAGGGCAGTTGTGGACTTGACGACGTGACACTCACGATGAGACAATAGGGAGATATGCCCATGACTAAATAGTGACGGGTGAGTTCGGTACATTTAGATAGACTGAATGATTTGCCTTCTTGGTCTTGATCTTAAAATTGTCCCACATTTGCTTTTTTAACAATCAAGCTTCAACTTGGCAAAACTGTCAAGCTAAATCCCCTTTTCTTTATTCTTGTTATGTACTGCAATCTTCAAGGGGAGCTGCATTAATGGAATGCACATTTAACAATCGGTGCAAGTATTTGTTTGCTGTTGTACTCTTTAATTTTAATTAATTTTATATTAATTGTTGTCTTACAAATATCTGTTGGAATTTGTGGCTGTAACATGAGGCACCGTGTGCATGTTCTTCTCCTTTTGCAAGCCTTCGCTTTGTCTTTTTTGAAACTACACGTTTTTTTTTTCTTTGGAACTCGAAGAGTGCACCTGTTGTGCGCAAGCACTGCAGCTTTGAGCTATCATAGCAATCGCCAAATGTTCAATGGCAAGTATGTACCATTACTCCCATCAATATTTCAATTTTTCTTTTCTAGTCCAATGTTCTCTGTTCTTTTAATTTTGCTTTTCAGAATAAGCTGAGTTCAAAACTGTTTGCTTTATGGGCGAAGCACATCCCACTACCTCCTTCAAGCTTCTGCTGGACCAGCGCTGCCTAATTGTAGGTCTGGCTCCATATTGGCCTGATTTTGCGAGATAAGTATGTTTTTTTGCATACTCGTGTCATTTATCTTATTTGTCAACTGGCTGATAATTTGCGCTTGAATGACCAAGGCTGGACTCTTCTTGTATTCGTACAAGTTGCTACACATATTGGCCTTATTTCAAACTGTTTGCTTTATGGACGAAGCACATCCTAAGTTGTTGGTCTGGCTCCATATTGGCCTTATTTTGGGAGATATGTAAGTTTTTTACATGTCTCATTTAATCTTAATTTGTCACCTGGCTGATAATTTCCACTTGAATAACTAAGGATGGACTCTTTTTGTATTCGTACAAGTTGCTCCACATTATATCTCTCTTAGGCCAATGATTGGGAATACTTTAGTTAGGATTCAGTTTTGGTCATAATATTGTAGTTAGAATAACAGCTAGCCACTATCATGTCTGGACGGGATAAACTTCTTCTGTTTCTTTTGCTCTTGTGAAAAATTAGCTAAATTGATCCGGTTATAAGTTTTAATGATGAGCTACCAATTTTCAGTACCAACCAAAAATATTTAGAGTGGGGTTGTGGACTTGACGGCATGACACTCATGATGAGACAATAGGGAGATATTTTCGTGAATAAACAGTGACGGGTGAGTACGGTACATTATTTAACTTCTTGGTCTTCATCTGTAAAATTGTCCAACATTTGTTTTTCTTGACAATTAAGTATTAACTTGTTTAAACTGTCAAGCTTAATTCCCTTTCCTTTATTCTTGTTGTGTACTGCAATCTTCAAGGGGAGTTGCATTAATGGAATGGACATTTAATAATCCGTGTAAGTATTTGTTTGCTGCTTGGTACTCTTTAATTTAATTGATTTTCTATGAATTGTTTTCTTACAAATATTCATTGGAAATTGTGGCTGCAAGGTGAGGTATTGTGTACATGTTCTTCGTCTGGTTCCCATGAGCGTGCTGAGATTTTGTAAGCCTTCTCTTTGTCTGTTGTGAAACTAGACCTTTTTTTTTGGGTACTTGAAGAGTGCACCAGTTGTGAGCCAACATCCTTGAACTATCATAGCAATCGCCAAATGTTCAGCAGCAAGTAACATTAATCCCATCAATATTTCAATTTCTCTTTTCTAGTCCAATATTATCTGATATTATTTTATTTTGTTTTCTAGAATAAGCTGGGTATGAAACTAATTGCTTTATGGGCAAAGCACATCCCACTATCTCCTTTGAGCTTCTGTTGGACTAGCGCCGCCTAAGTTGTAGGTCTGGCTCCTTATTGGCCTTATTTTGCGAGATAAGTTTTTTTTTTTACATGTGTCATTTATCTTTTTTGTCAGCTGGCTGATAATTTGCACTTGAATGGCCAAGGATGCACTTTTCTTTATTCGTACAAGTTGCTACACATTATAACTCTATTCGGCCAATGATTGGGAATACTGTAGTTAGGATTCTGTTTTGGTCATTATACCCAAAAAAAAAAACAAATATCGTCTTTGTTATAGAATAACAGCTAGCCACTATAATGTCTGTCCCGTATAAACTTTTTGTTCTGTATGTTTTGCTCTTGTGAAAAATTCGCTAAATTGATTCGGTTATACTTTTTAATGAGGAACTACCAAATTTCAGTACCAACCAAACTTATAGTGGGTTGTGGACTTGACAATGCGAAACTCACCATGAGACATGGGTTGTTGGTTCTCTTTAAATTTGATTAATTTTATGTCAAATTTTGTCTTATAAATATCTGTTGGAATTTGTGGCTGCAAGGTTAGGCACTGTGTGCATGTTCTTTGCCTGGTTCCCATGAGCGTGCTGGGGTTTTGTAAGCCTTCGCTTGTCTGTTTTGAAACTACCTTTTTTTTGGAACTTGAAAAGTGCATCAGTTGTGTGCCAGCATACTTGAGCAATCGCAGCAATCGCCAAATGTTCAGCGGCAAGTAAGTACCTTTAATTCCATCAATACTTCAATTTCTCTTTTTGTGCTTCCAGATGTCCTACTACCTTAATTGGGCATGATTAACAGAGAGGAAGGTGTGGGGTGGAAACAATGCTTCTGACCAGGCTAATGAGGCGGCTTGTAGTTGTGGCTTGTACCGTGATTTTGTCCCAGATAAGTTAATTCTTTACTTCTCTTCGTACCACCCATGTTTACTAGTTTAATGAGAATTTGATGTTTTTCTCAATTATTTTTTTTTTTGCTGGAACTGAGCATCAAGCACTTTTACCTTGATAAATAGTGGGACAATTTATAATAATGGTAGTTATTTTGTGTTCCTGAGGTACTAGAAATCTGAAAGCCTGTTTTGTTAGCCTGTGAATATTTTAGATATCAAGTTTGACTTGTACTTAATTTTTGGATTTAAATAGAAGAAACTCTTACGTTGTTGAACTGAAATGCTGGAAACCCGATTAACCATTAACACAACACCGGATACCTCCATTATTTTTCCCCTTATTCGCCACCCAATTTGCAGTTGGTTCTGTTTGGACATCGTGTAGTTACGTACTCAATTTGTTTATATATATAGTTAGTTAGCCACTGTTACCCTGAGCTGAGCATTGGCCATGTGAGTCATTTTGGACCTGAACATAGCTCCCCTGAATGTCCACCAACTCCCTCTGATCAAGAAAAAAGAGAACTAGACAGTTCACCTCTTTGTATCAGTATATTTGGAAGACCAACAAATAGCTCAATTTATATGTATATTTGGTGGACTAATTAGGAGCTACTGCTGATGACAATTATGTACTTTTTGCCATTTGTTACTTTTTTTATTTCTTATTGTAGTCCCTTTGTGTTTCTGTGCCCAGATTCCTCAAATTTTCTTTTGGGGCATTGTGCAGGTTGAGCTGAAGCTATCTGGACTAGTGTCAGATAAACTGCACAAGAACATGCAACAAACCTTTATTATACAGAAGATTGACTTTATCATAGGTCGTCTGGTTCCCATTAGCGTGCTGGGGTTTTGTAAGCCTTCGCTTGTCTGTTTTGAAACTAGACTTTTTTTTTTGGAACTTGAAAATTGCACAAGTTTTGCGCCAGCATATGTTCTCTCTCTTTTCTAGCTATTCTAGTTCCCATCCAAACTTACCCTTTCATGTTAACTAGAGATGACTAAATCATTTCTATAAATTAAAAATAAACAATTTTATCCTTTATATTTAATAATTTTTTACAAGTACTCCCCAAAAATAAAAGGAAAATGCTAATACCAGGTTTCTAATTTGGATTTGTTCACATGCTAAGTACCCCTAAATTTTGTTCTTGGTATCTATTGAAGCTCTAAATTAAAACTAAACACTAGCGTTTTTCCAATTTTCATATACAGAACTCCTTTTCTAATATATACTATCTAGGTCTCCAATTCATTCTTTTATGACCCATATGCCCTTACATCATATCTCTATTCCAAAATTTGGATTCCCAGACCCAGTCCTATACCAAAAATTGATTCTACCCTCATTTGCCAGAATTTGCAACCTTTGAGATATCTCAAACTTTGTGGGACTTTATGGAATATCGCAATTGTTCAAATATGTTATGTATGAATCTCGAAGCACAAATAATACTGTCCCCTGAGCTATCCCCAAATAGGCACCTGACACGCAGGTCACGCAAAAGTTGAGATATCTCAAGAAGATAGACGCTCCATTTGCCAATAAGTGCACCATTTTAATTTCATCTTGATCTCTACTACATTACAAACTCTTTTGTGTACCTGAATGTTCTCTTTGCATCTGCTAAGTGTTCTTTGAGGAGTGTTTTTTTTTTTCTACCTGATAAATTCATCTTTTGAGTATTTGTTTATCTGACCCATACCATATTCAATTATTTGAAACTAGCCAATTTTATTTTATCCAAATTTTGCTTAGGATAATTAGTTGATAATGTACTAGAAAGTGGTATTTACATATGCTATAAAACTAGTTATCTTACTAAAATGTAAAATCAACTTCCATATCCAGATAATACTGACACTCTCTTCTTCTTCTTCTTCTTTTTTTTTTTTGGAAAAACATGGTGGATGCTGTCAAGGAAAATACTGGCATCCTCACACCATTGAAAATGATGAAGCCTTACAAGCCAGTTGATATACAACTTCTCAATCTTAATTAAAATCAGTGGCACATCAAATTAATTAAGACTTTTGTATTTAAATTTTTGCTGGAAACACAGTACGTAGCTAAATCAATTTAATTGTAAGTGATAAACAAGGCTCACAAATCCCTCATACTTTGGTTCCATTGAAGCTTGTGAGTTCTACACACACATCATAAAATTAATTAAGTTATTCTAATAGTATTGAATTTTTGTCAAGCTGAGGTAGAAAAAATTCTACATCAGCACAGGGATTATCATATGAGTTTTATTTTATACTTTTGTGAGTTCAGCTTAGAATTTACTTATCACATGAGACATGGTTTCGAAAGACAAGAACATTGCCAAACAAAGGACCTTTTGAAAACAACATAATTTAGATTCTTAAATTTTAAAAATCAAGCGTTGCACAGTTATAACCAGATATTAGATGCACTTTCAAACAGTGGCATAGGCAAGACATACCAAAGCTTACTGTTTACAGCACTCGAGAAAGTATACAAGACTCGTAAACAATTTCAGACGGTTTCTATTGATTTTGGGCTAAGTCAGCCCAGTTATATATTGAATAAATAGAACAGTAAAAAAAACTTTCATTGGATATGTTGGATCGTGTGCAAGAATTAGTGTAAAGATAGTATATTTGAAATAGCAATTAGTAAAAATGTCGTTTGAATTGTATATTTGAAATAACGATAGAGGGAATGAATAAAATAATAATTAAACTAACATTATATTACAATTAATATTTAAACTAATATTATATTATATTTAATCTAATATTTTATTTAATTCTAATATAATATTTATAGTAATATTATATTACATTTAATATTTAATTAATATTATATGATATTTAATATTTAAACTAATATTATATTATATTTAATCTAATATTTTATTTAATACTAATCTAATATTTAAAATAATATTATATTAAATTTTAATAGTTAAACTAATATCATATTACATTTAACATTTAAACTAATATTATTTTACATTTAATATTTAAACCAGTGTTATATTATATTTAATCTAATATTTTGTTTAATACTAATTTAATCTGATATTATATTTATTCAATACTAATCTAATATTTAAACTAATATTATATTATATTCAATATTTAAATAACTACAATATGATATTTAATCTAACATTTTATTTAATATTAATTTAATATGATAATATATTAATTTAATACTAATTTAATATTTAAACTAGTTCTAATTGAGAGGAATCAAATGTTTTATTAATATCACTAACTCCATTAGCTCTATTCTTGCTAACCCGCCATTTTTATGGGTTGGTAGAATAGAGTTATTCTTAAGCTAACTCAATTTGCTAATTTTTGGATCACCAAGGTTTAAAAAGAGTGCAGCTAACCTAATAATAGCTCTATTATTCTTGGATGATCCATACACACCCTTTGAGTAATGCTCCTATTTTATTAATCGTAATTGGTTATATAGTTTGTTAGAGTTATGAGAGTTCCCTTTGTTAGATTTACAAAGTGGGATGTTGATAAGAAAACGAGAATAAAAAGAATAAAGATGAAAACTTGAAAGAAACAAAAAAATAATCAAATAACAAAATCTGTATCTTGCTTTATTCCGGGTTGTCATTCGTTTAGAAATAGACAGTGCGTGAAGTATTGGTTTTATTTATTTATTATTATTATTATTTTTTGATAAAATTATGTTTTGGTTGAAATTCAAGTAAGTACAGTATCAGTATCAGCTCCTACAAAAACATCAAACGAATTGTGATAATTGAGGCTAAAACCATATGTGAAAGCAAACTACCAAACGGTTGTTTTTTTTTTTATAAGTAAAGTTGAAGGTTATCTGAGTTTCGAACCAATAACATCTTATATAAAGATCATGCACTTTTGTCACTAGATCAAATACTAGTGCTTAACTACCAAACGATTGCAACAAACGATTGCAACAATGGTGTTACTACGGTTCACAAAACACACACAAGATAAAAGTAAATCTAAAGACCTTCAAATTAGTACTTCCAATCATTCAGTGTTTCCAGTTTGAAACATAGCACCTTGAAGTAAAATAAATTTGACACTATTGATCACGAACGGAAACAATCACTGGTCTAAAAAAATCACATTAATTTTCAAATCATAGCAGTTAATTGGATGACTTTTAAAGCTAGGGGCATTAAAATAGAATTGAGAGTAGGTCCGATGCCCATCGGACATACCTTTTTCGATGGTGAAATGGCCATCAGATCCGAATCAAGATTCGTGCGAACTCATTAAAATCCGTGCAAGTATTTTTCAGTTTCCGTATGCACAAATCTCAATGATAATCGTAAGGTGTTAGAGCTAATTGAACCTAAAAGTAGGTCCGATGCCCATAGATTAGCATCGGACCTACTCTATCTCATTAAAATAAGGTCAAGCTTTAAAATGAATCTGACATTAGTAGTTATTATGAACTAAAACAATTATTGGTCTAAAAGACAATTCAAACTTTAGCGGTTGAATGGTTGATTGGAAACGAGTTTAAAGGGGCGAGGATCAAAAGGAATTAAGGAGAAATGAAAAAGTTTCCACAGCAAGACTAATTGCAGTTTGATTGAATTAAATTGAAAAGGAATTAAGGATCTTTTAATAATCACTTATAATTAAATAAAGCCTTATTAATATATGGTACTAGTTGTACGTGTCTCCTGTGAACAGAATCAGTTTGAGCATTTAATACTAATCTATAATCTCAGTATCTTTTATCAAAGATAATAGCAGTGGTCCCCGGTTCCACACTCCACTGGTCCACTTGATCAGTCGCGTGAGTGGTATTAACTGTTAAATATTTTATATTTTATACTCTTCTGAATTCACAAGAAAGAAACAACCTTTGATAGCGCAATTCATACATTCTAACTTGGACCTTTTTTTCCAATTCAAGGAGGAAAAAAACAGACAAGGTTTCCCCATTCGTCGTCCAATCCTCTTATTGAAAAGCACTGGCATTTAATTAAGCTCGTGATACAATGCGACACTGGGAAATCCCCCAATGGGAGAATTACGAATATCCCTTGGATTAACGGCCCAGATTGTCCGTCCCTGTACGTGCTCACCCAGTGGAGAAGTAAAGCGTGAGAATTACAAACACTCTCCTCTCGCCATCGCCTTTCCTTGTTGAGTTTGGTTTAGTCTCTCCAAATCCCTGCCACGTGACGGTTTGTGCGCCGTCCATTTTGGCAATCCCTCTACGTGGCATTATCTGAAGCCGTTGCTTTCTCTTCCCGCGACCGAGCTTGCCTTCGTGGCATTATCCTGGCCTATCCTCACTAGTCACTTCTTTTGAGTTAAATGACGGTATTAACCTTAAGGCTTGAATCGTTTGTTGTGGAATGTATCGCAAATCATGAGAAAAATCAAAATATTTGGACTGGATAAAACTGGATATAAGTACATAATGTCATAATCTGATGTGACTTGCGGGGGATGTTAGTTAAATCTCTAGTCATAAAGTTGACGAATGGTTGATTCTATTATTAGAATGATTGTGGTTAGATTTTGACGGAATAAAAGAATATTTAAATTTTAAGTAGCAAAATTATTGGTTAAAACTAGGGGTGTCAATTATCCTACTCGGTACACATTCTTAACACGAGATGATTGTAGTTAGATTTTGATGGAATAAAATAAGATTTAAATTTTAAGTAGCAAAATTATTGGTTAAAACTAGAGGTGTCAATGATATCCTTTTAACCTTTTAACTGTTTACCCTACTCGGTACAGATTCTTAATAGGGGATGATTGTGGTTAGATACTGACAGAATAAAATAAGATTTAAATTTTAAGTAGCAAAATTATTGGTTAAAACTAGGGATGTCAATGATATCCTTTTGACCGTTTACCCTATCCGGTACAGATTCTTAATAGGGGATGATTGTGGTTAGATATTGACGAAATAAAATAACATTTAAATTTGAAGTAGCAAAATTATGGGTTAAAACTAGTGGTGTCAATGATATTCCTTTAACCTTTTACCCTATCCGGTACGGATTCTTAATAGAGGATGATTGTGGTTAGATATTGACGGAATAGAATAAGATTTAAATTTTAAGTAGCAAAATTATTGGTCAAAACTAGGGGTGTCAATGATACCCTTTTAACCATTTACCTTGCTCGGTACGGATTCTTAATAGGAGATGATTGTGGTTAGATTTTGACGAAATAAAATAAGATTAAAATTTTAAGTAGCAAAATTATTGGTCAAAACTAGGGTGTCAGTTATACCAAACTCGTACCGTATTCAATAAGGCAGGCATGAGCAAGTTTTTTTTCGTTAGATTATCGAGTATGGGTATGGGTATGGGTATGGATAAGAATTTTTTTCGTTAGCTAAACGGGTAAGGGTACGGATAAAAACTATTTCGTACCCATTACCCTATAGGGTAATTATATAAATAAAATTATATTATAATATTTAAGCAATAATTAGTGATGTTAAATATTTTTTTTTGCATAATATTTTATACGATAGTGTTCGAGCAATAATTAGTTATGTACTTTGTTATTTAGTATATAGTTTTTGCTATAAGAAAAATGTTAATCGTATTACTTTTATTTACATGGTTTGTTATTTAGTTAATAATTGAATTTGTCCGAAGATATATTCGTGTTTTTAAATTCTCTTGGTTTGAAAAAAAAATAATTTAGTTGGAATTGATTGTACATTTGTTTTTATATTAATAATGTGATTGTATATGTGAGCAAAGAATGAGTTTTGATGTTTTATTTGTAAAATATAATATAATTGGATAGGGTAAAATAAAGTCAATTCTTAATAGATAAAGTATGAATAAGTTCAATTCTAAGCAGGTATGGATATGAAAATATTTCCACCCTAACGTATAGGTATAGATATAGTACACCGTACTTAAAACTTGAAAAGTTAATTCAATTTTTTAGTATTTTTTTTAATACTGGGCATATAAAGGATCACTGTTCAAGATTCCCAAATTCATGATTTTTTATATTATACTAAAGAATCCGTATATGTTTTCACAGTCACAAATCACAATTACAAGACGCAACTTGAACTGCTTTATTTTAACCACTTGATGGAGGGATAAAAAACATATACACATGGTCCATTCAAGTCCCCAAATTACATTGGTGTTTTAATATAAATTATATGTTATAATTAGAGGATGGCTAATATACCAATGTTCGGTATAGAGCAGTTCGGTATAGACCAAATTTTATATTTTTTGAAATTTTTTTATTATTTTTATCTGATTTTTGAAAATCCCAGTTTTCATATATATATTTTTTTATTTTTTACCATATTAAACGGTGATTTTCAAAAATCTGAAAAAATAGTAAAAAATTTCCAAAAAATATAAAATTTGGATTCCAAGCACATTTTAATATGGAGAACACGTTGAGCACTTCAAAATGATAATTTGAATTTCGAAATTATAAAACTCACTTGATATAACGAACTGCTCTGTACCAATATTGGTATATTTTCCAACCTCATTATAATTATGTCATATCTTTATTATGACGTTTTTAAGTCATCGATTGACAACTTTTGCCTCAGCCATATACACATGGAATCACTATAAGCCTAAATAAAATATATTTTCGAAAAAAATATTTACCTGATAAAGTTAGGAAATTGGAATAGATGGGTCCGAGGCAATATGTGCCAGCATTCGTATAATAGATAATAGGCAGTGTTGTAAATAACGGTATACGGTCGTCGGATAGACAGGGTGCCGTCAAGCGATTAATCGGTATGTGGTTAATTAATCAGAATTATGCGGACAATTTAACTTTTTTATTAAATTTATGTATATATGTCATAATTTATTAAAGATAATTTATTTAACTCATTAAACTTATCAAATAAACTTAATTTAAGTTAGTTTTATTATTATAACATGACACTATGCTTATTTTTTCGTAACACATAAGCACAAAATAAGTAAAAAAAAAACATATATAAAAAATATTGGATGTATATCCAAGCACAAATAAAACTAGAATACATGATTTATAAACCTTATTATCACACACTATTATAGAAAAATAAAATAATGTGAAAAATAAATTTTTACTGTAATAAATGGAAAAAAAGGAAATAAAACGGGAATAAACGGGAATAAACGGCCGATTAAACGGAAAACGGCCGATTAAACGTTCGAAACCGCAAACAACCGTTCGTTAACAGTGTGCGTGACGGTGTGGCCACCGTTTCCGTTTAAACGGCCGTTAAGGCCATTTTTTACAACACTGATAATAGGTATCTTATTAGAGCATCTACGTCTCTGAAATTATTAGAGTTTCTAATTTGATGTGACAGTTTTTAATTTAGTTTCAAGATGTGTGAGAGTTTTTTATTTAGCAACTATGTAAGAAAATTATATATTAAGAAATTGTTTATAAATTTCATACTAATCAAATAATTAGCTCAAATTATTTTTTCATGTTTAATTTATTACTAACGTGACTTAATAAAAACTTTAAAATTACCTTCGGGAATATGAGAATTTAGAAACTTTAAGACTTTAAGGCAATTCATAACCTTCAGAAACTTTAGAGTTTAGAAAATTACTTTCAGGGATGCTCTTAGGCAAATTCTATTAATATTCTCGTGAAAAATCACTCTGTCAGTTATACCTCACACGGTGAGGCTTGTTCATAAACTCACAGAGAATCTGAATTTCTCGAGAGAAACTTGATCTGCCACGCGGTCAAAGACTGAAGGATAAACGGGCCACGCTGAATATCATAAGGCTGACTGTGGGGCCCTTCCGACCGAACCCTTCATCCTTGGCGCATACTACGGTTACTCTGGGTCCACTCATGGTCCATCCGAGGCGGCCTGAGGATACGAATTTACCATCCTACCCACAGCTCAGCCAACTCTGCTGACGACCGCATCTATAATTAGTTACATGGTTGACAACGAACAGTCTTCACTGTTCTGACGGCTGTCTCAAATAATAGAGAGATCATTGCAAATCAGAACCGTTGAGTATCCATCAGGAATCTATAATGAGGCTAATTTCGTCCTTTTACCTACCCAGTACTGAAAACCACGTCAGCTTGACTGCCAGCTGGACGGAGCAAGCCGGGGCATTGATGTAATTCACACAGGATAAGATCAACAAAGTGCGATCTCTCGTCCCACTACCTCCTCTGGTATCTTTACTTTCCTCTCTGTTTTCTTTTTCAATTGCTCACCTCTTCTCTCTCCTTCTTCCCTCCTTTTTTTCCCGCCTCTGATCCAACCCCTTGGCCAAGCCTAAATTCTAACCCGCCAAAGTTAGAAGTATCAAGGGATGTAACGCCGAGTTTTAGAAAATTTCGCATGAAACCTCGGATTATCTTGTAGCAATTATTCTGTAAGCTCTGGTGCGATGAAATCACGTGAAATCAGACACCAGAGCCAGTGCCAAGGGGCTTCGAAGGTGAAGTTCTCAGAACACGTGACAGGCACTTGCAGATCCCTTGCTGACACCACAAGATCGGGTAAAACAGTGCGCATCCGCTTTGCTGATCCTGATGCAACCGACTCTTCTTCATGTGACGAAGAAGACTCTTTTGATCGCCGTCACGCTAGGCACCATGTGCATGAGATCAGTATCAAGATTCCTGCACCTACACCTGTACCCGCACTGGTGAGGCACAAGCCAGTAAGGAAGGCATCAATAAGAGAGCTCAATTCGGGTTCAAGGAATAGGTTTCGTGGGGTGAGAAGACGCCCATGGGGCCGGTGGGCTGCTGAGATCCGAGACCCGTTAAGGAGAAAGCGGGTCTGGCTTGGTACATTCGACACAGCTGAACAGGCTGCAGCTGAGTATGACAAAGCTGCTATTGCTCTAAAGGGTTCAAAGGCTGTTACAAATTTTTCAACCCGTAACTCACCCGAACCGAAACCAAAGCCTGTCTCGAAACCTGATCCGCCCTATCGTTTTGACTCCCCAGTTTCTGTTCTCAGTTACAAAGAGGAAGAGATGCTCTCGGAGTTCGGCTTTGGGTGCGGTTTTGGTGATGTGGATGCTTTTGGTCTCAGTGTCGACTTTTTCTCACCTTTGGATCTGACGGATCTCAACTGCGCACCGTTGGATCTGAAGATGGAGCTTGGCGACGTTGATGCAGACGTGTTCTCTTCTATGGGAGTGAATGACTGAAATGCCCTTTGACGCTTTGGAAATGGCGGGAGTTTCTACGGATTGTTTATTGATACAATGCTTACTGTTTAGCGAGTTAATGCTTAGCCTTGTATGGTGTGGTGTCACGCGCGATTCCTTTACAGGGACGTGCCTTAAATTCTCCGGCTTCAGCGCTGATATTTTTGTTTCTCGTTTTCAAGATCTGTGTAAATATTTAATATTATAGGCTCTCTAATGTCTCCCCTTCTAAATAACTTGTGTATATTAAGAAGTTTGGAATGCGTTATCTAAAAGATCAAGAATGAAAGCGAGTCATGAAAAAGAAATAAACTGATTACAGTATGTTATCAAGTAAATTAAAGCTAGTTATGGAAAAGTAAAAAAATGTACGAAATTAACAGCGAGTCAGGTATTGTATTTTTTCTTTTTTCTGAAAAGGAGTCGGACAGACTAAATAAAAATAATTACTTTTGGTACCTGTAGGCTGTAATTTAGATCCACGCAAGTAAAGTGGAAAGGAAGCAAGTAATCTTCCCGGCCGCCCTTTGTGGTCTCCACTAGCAAGACTATAATTTGCCTATATAGTAAAGTGGGAATGGTTGGAAATTCAAGTCACATGGTTAGATTGGTCAAGAAAAAGAATATTATTCGAGCATATCACGCCAATTTATATAACGGGACCCACCCAGACTTCACGGATTCCTCTTGGGATCCGACTCTGCTGCTCTCTGGAGGTGTCTTTATTTGATATCTTTCCTTAACGATCCGAATTAGGCCCAGATCCAAATTAAACGTACCTTGCAAAAGAAAAGTCCATTAGCATATTATTGGACCTTAGACCCGCTATGCAACAGGCCCAATCCGGACCAGTAGTTAATTCGGGTATTTGAGCCCAATTAGATGCCCGGTTTCGTATATCTCCTTCCAACAAACACGAGCTCCGGTCAGAGAAAGTATTCTCATGGCGGTCGCTTCCTTCTCTTCATCCTTCACTGTCTCGCCGTGTCCCCCAATCCGCCCCGCTAACCGGGTTTCGATCCAAACCCGATTGCGCAGTGTCTCGAGAGCGACGGTCACCATCGATTCCGGCTCCTCAGGCGGTGTCGCAGCGAGGACGCCGAAGATTTTGCTGGAAGTAAGGGGCCTCAAGGCGGTCGTGAAGGAGAACGGGAAGGAGCTTCTCCATGGAGTTGATATCACTATCCATGAAGGCGAGGTATATTCTTCTTCTTTGGTGTTTTCCACTGATTTCATACGTCAGCATGAACTCTTAGGTTCTAATGGAATTATTAGGGAAATTTATTGGAAGTTACAGAGAGAATAGCTAGTATATAGACTGAGAGGCGTTGAACTTGATTGTTTTTGTTTGAATTGAGTAATTTGAATAGGAAGGCAAGTGTAAGGCCTGCAGATTATTAACCTTTTCAGTTGTACTGTTAGAGAACTTAGCAACCCTGCTTCTCTTTTCATTTTTGTAAATTTCATGATTTTGTAACAGGTTCATGCAATTATGGGGAAGAATGGATCCGGAAAAAGCACATTTTCTAAGGTGACTGTTTTTCTAAACTCATGCTTTTACTGTTTGTATATGCTCTTGAAAAACCTTAAGCCCTAAAATATTAGTCCTGGATTTGATGGTTTAGTATCTGTGTAACAGTGTAAGTGTAGTCGAACAAATTTCCAGATAGTGCTGCTTATGTAATGCAAATCCATCCACATTGAGATTCTGTAATTTGAATTTAACGAGAATTAGGTGGGCCTTTTGGCAGGGGTTATTGGTTAACAAAACACTCTTAGTCATGTATGTTGGTAAAATAAAATAAAATAAAATAAATCACAGAAAAGCCCTTGATAAAGTGGAAATTCATAAGCAAAACATTCAATGCTTTTTGCTTGGTCAAAGTTTAAGGACCTTGATACTGGTATGTACCTTCTTATACCGACCTATGCCAACCAGGTTAGAGTAAGTCCCCTTTGTCTCTGGAAGGGATTTTGTTCCTAGTGAAGTATGTACAAGCTGAAATTTAAGGACGTTACTATTCTTTTTATTAAAAAATTGGTGCTGTGAATATGTGTCACTAGTTCCTCAAGCTCTCCAGCAAATTTCTGAGCTTTGAACACCATTTTTTGTTTCAGGTTCTTGTTGGACATCCTGATTATGAAGTAACAGATGGCAGCGTAATATTCAAAGGAGAGAATTTATTAGAAAAGGAGCCTGAGGAAAGATCACATGCTGGTCTTTTTATGAGCTTTCAATCACCCATTGAAATACCTGGTGTGAGCAATTTTGAGTTCATGCTTATGGCACTCAATGCTCGTCGAGAGAAAAACGGATTGAAACCCATAGAACCTCTTGAGGTACATTAAGTGTTTTCTTGCACTTGTATATTTTCTTTTTCTTTTTGAAAAATTACATTATAGTAATGAAGAATTAGGGTCTGTCCAAGGGACTACTCTGCCCTGCAAAAATGCCCGTTGATGAAGATAAAACTAAAATTATATGGTCCTGTTTCCAAACCTTTTCTTGTTGTAGCATTTATTATCGAGTTGTTACAGAGTTTGTAGGCTGATATTGTCTTTTTTTTATTTTTTTTTTTATAATGAGCATTAATTTTAAACAAGTAACCCAATAATATTTCCCTTATTTGCAATTGCTTCAACAATTGCCAAGCCCATATGCTTTTTTGCTTTGGGTTGAACCCTCGTGAAAATTAATTACCTTCTTTTTCCTTTTAATTTCCTGCCAGTTCTATGGTTACTTGGGTCCAAAGCTTGCTGCCCTGAAAATGGAACCGACTTTCCTAGATAGAAATGTTAATGAAGGTTTCAGCGGAGGCGAGAAGAAACGCAATGAAATTTTGCAACTAGCTGTAAGGAAATTTTTACATTTCAAATTTTGAGATCTAGCCACTTGTTGTTGGAAGTACCATTCTTTATCTTGTGCTGAGATTTAGACTTGCTGATGTAACTGGCAGGCTAGCTTCTTATCCTAAAAGTATTTATTACCACAAAGACAGATCACCTTATTTAAAATACATCTTTCTGACCCAATGTGCTTTTGTTGATGTTCCTTTTGGACCTATGATGGTCATACACAATCTGAGCAGCATGCCTTTGATTTTACGTAATAAGATTTCGAGACACTAACCAGGCCTTTTTTGTTTTCGAATGAGATTACCATTTGATGTTTCATGTTTTCTCTTTTCTCTACTTAAAATTTAGGTTCTTGAGGCTGATTTGGCTATTTTAGATGAAGTCGATTCAGGCTTAGATGTGGATGCACTTCAAGACGTGGCCAGTGCAGTTAATGGCCTATTAAAACCAAACAATTCTATTCTAATGATCACACATTATCAGCGCCTCCTGGAAATAATCCAACCTAGTTTTGTGCATATAATGGTAAGTCTTTTCAATTAGGTTATTAAAATCATGCATTGTACATATATATAATAGGTTAAATTTCCTCAAAGGTCGTAACTGCACTCATTCCAATAATTGGCCCTTCAACTTTAACTCACCCCTTGTGAACTATTGAAGTTTCTGTTATTTTGTCCGAGGAAGGCCCACTATCTCTCTTATACCCAATAGCAAACATAATAAATGATCATTTTCATTTCCATCTGCTATAAAATCCATTCAATACCCTTTTTCTTGTTGTTCAGTCAATAATACAGTAGTGCAAATGATTTGAAATGGGGGGGGGGGGGATGTTAGGTAATGAGAATTTGGGATGGGGGAGATGGAGTGGAGTGGTCATGTTGTTTGTTTGAAGGTAAGGAGACTGTTGGTTTGATTCAGATCAAAATTTAAGTTACATGGCTTACATGATTCAATCTTAAAATTGAGTGGGAATTTGTGAGGTGATTATTTATCTTAGTTACCACAAGAAAAACTTACCTATTTGATAAGCAGCTATTGATGGTTGTGTCCTTTTGGCAACACAGGAGGGGGGTAAAATTGTCAAGACTGGTGATAGTTCTCTAGCGAAGCAGCTTGATGAGGGGGGATATAAGGCCATCTCGACTTTATAGTCTTTTTCAGAATAGTTTGTTGGCATTTCTTGTAATGATTTACAATTTTGGACGTTCTGTTTCTAGTTCTCATGTATAGGGAGGAATAATTTATGGTCAATTTAAATTAAATTGTATTGAATTATGTTGATTGCCAATTTTGTAATGCTAATAAATTTAAATTAGATGTTTTTATTCCATATTATTGTTATCATGATTATTTATCAGCGGAATATGTATGATGAAGTTTTCATTTTACTATTAGCAGTAACGTTGTTTTCTTATTTAGTATGTATATATATTTTTTTTGAAAAGGTTAGTACTCGTTTCATTGCCATGAAACAAAGAGAGTTTTACAAAAAAAGATAAAACCCAAAAGGTAGCAGTATAATAAGGCACGCAGGCCCCAACAAACAGGGAGATGATCAACTGCCAAAATAAAATCAAACTACGCAGAACTACTAAACGTTCATAAAGTTAAAGCTACTAGAAGGTTTGTTGATATGATAAATGAAATCATTTTTCAAGTGGGGGGGGGGGGGGGGGGGGGGGGGGGGGCTGCCTACTCCTGGATTTTACATTTTAGTGGAAGTCAGAATGTTTCGATTGACTCTGCTCCTCCCTGAAAATTTTTTTGCCTCCCGCCGAATGTTTAATTTGTAGTTCGGATTAAATTTAGGGTGAAAATTAAAGTAAATTTCTTCAATTATGATTAATAATTCGAATTATAGATTGAAATATCAGAAATTACAAGTCAGAGCATTGAAAAATATAAATTAAATCATTATTTTTTATTAAATACTTAATTAGTCAATGGATTTCGACCCGTTTAGTTATTTAAACCCGATTTGATATTTTTTTACTCCCCCCCTGATGAAAATCCTGGATCCGCCCCTGTTGAGGCAGCCATTCATTCACAGCATCTTGCATATCACTTTGAAGCTGACTTGTCCAATATATGACAATGGAAATTATTGTTAGTATAGTATTTCGACAAGAGTGCTTGTAGAGTTGTGGTAACATAAGTCATTCCGTTGTTTCCAAATACACCAGATGACAGCATTGACTACAAGTAGAAAAGCTGTGCGATTCAATTTAGGAAGAGTTAGAGCGAAGTGTATCACATCTTCCATGCTAAGCCAAGTACGACTAGTATCTTGACACTTCTCCATATAGAATCAAATTGACTGAGCAAAGTAACACTGGAAAAATAAATGGTTAGAGTCTACCTGAGAGGAACAAAATTGACAAGTAATATCACCTTGCCATCCTTTTTCCTGCAACTTGCATTTGGTTCGAATTTTGTTCTTGGTCATCAACCACATAAAAGCCCGAATTTTTGGAGGCACAGGTAATTTCCACCATAAAAATGGTTTAATTACTTGTTCCTTAGGGAAGTTAAAGAAAAGATGCATAGATTTCACTGGCTACTGTTATCTGATCACAATAGTAATATTGCAATCTTCATATGTCGTTCTGTCATCTATGAAGGCTCTATAGAAGTTATATTTTACTCGGGTTCTGTAAACCTCTTTTGACCTGCTCCAATTCAAACACTCAAAATATGTAACAAAAATGAGCAGCATGCACTGGTGTCTTGCATCCCTTTTTGTTGCTACTTGCTATCTTTTTAGGAAGATATGCAGAAGCGAAAAAACAGAGTCAGAACTCAGATTGAGAATCAAAAGAGGATAAGTATATATTTTCCTTGCCTAACCAGTTTAGTTGGCAATTGTTATCAAATTGTATGGTTCGTATGAACTACGACATGATACTGGTATTATTGTTGTCATAAGTTGGATTATTGGGGATGCTTAATATCAATGATGTCGAGAATGTGTTATTTTGATAATAATGACCGAGATGTTTCTCTTCAATTATTGAACGCTTCCTGAGTTCCTGCGCTGAACCTGGTGTTAACTGCAGTTGACTTATTGCGAGTTAATGCGAAGGAAATTACTCATTCCATCATTTTTTTTTTATAAATTATGTATTTGTACAACATTTGGATGGTACCTTAAATATAGCAGGGATATAAATATAACATCTTTATTTACATAACCACTATATTCGTGTCATATCATCAATATTTCGGTTTGTGTCGAATTTGTATATAGTAAGTACTTATAGAAGTACAATTAACAAATGCCAATAATGTCATTGACACTCACCAGAGGCAGAGCCACATTCAAAAAATGAGGTCAATTGTAATATTTTGGAAAAATATAGATATAAAATAAATAATTGAAAGTGATAACCAAATGACTTGACTAGGGTTTTTAAAAAAATAATAATAATAATCCTAAATATTTAAAGAACAAACAATTGACCAAAAAAAAACAAATATGTAAAATAATTAGTCAATTATGAATGATCACAAAACAATACTTATTAATAGTAAATTTGTGAAATTTTCAAGAAATACTGAATTTTGATAATATTTAATTATATATAAAGATTGAAGAATTTGAGTACGTAACCATAAATTTATTTAAATAGGAATGAATAAAAGAGATATTGGTATTGTAATTAAGGGTGTAATTTATAAATGGGCTACCTATGATTTAAAGGACCCACATGTCAGTACATATACATAATATTATTTGTATTTCTTTCTCTCTCCTAGCGTGGCAAAACTCAGTTGTTCCAGCGTGGTTACGATTGACTAAATTATAGACTTGCTTCCTATCTACCTTGGCTAATATATTTCTACTGTCGGTTTCTAATTACCTCTTTTCTCCATCTCTTTCTTCTCTGTTCTCTCTGAAGCAACCAGAGAATAGTATGTGCCACTCATGATTTTTGGGTTTCTTAATTTGGTGTGCGATTTCTCTTTCACAATCCCAGTGCACATAACAGAGCTACTTGGTATACCCCTCTCTTTCATTGTTTGTTCTTCTTTTATCCAACTCATGAGTTATAAGCAAGTAAGCTTTTGAACAAGCTTAACTGATTAATTAAATCATTTATCAAGCTTAATTGCTTAACCGCAAGAAGCCTTCAATTGTTATATATATTAGCCTAGTTAGCCCTTGTTGAGGTAATTACATCTAGAAAGAATAAGTGAATCTCTACTTAATTCATGGTGTACGTATTAGCGCACATGATGAACCAGGTCTTATGTGATTTGATCATAGCTTCTTAATTCCTGGAATATTTGATACAAGGTGAACCTGACCTTAATTTTTGCCAGTGTTGTATAATACGGTTCATGTGGCCGCATATGCGTATGCAGCGCTCTACCGCATACAAATTACTTATGCGGACCACATATGCAGTCCAAACTAAAAACGGGTTCAAAACATGCAAAACCCATTACGGAACTAAAAATATCCAGATCCACATACCCGTGCAGATCCGGACCCGTTTATTAAGTCTTGACCCATCCAGGCAGCGCCTTCCGGCTTAATTTATAGGCGCTTAGCGAATGATTTTTGTTTAGTTACCATTGTTGGACTATTGATTTTACCGGTAATATGCTTTCGAACCTTGGTAAGAAATTCAAATTGGGCTGGGCCAATATGTTGTACAGCTGTAGAGTAGATTCTCTGGCAAAATTTACTCAAATTAAAAAAGGAGAATTGCTATCTGTCTCCAACTTCAAAATACAACAGTGTCTTCCGTTTTATATTTCTTTTGTTTATGCTTATACAAAAAATCAAGTTAAGTAACAAGTGTGTTTTATATGTTATTTGATAAATATTATATTTAATGTTTGATAAGATTAAAACATATGAAATATGAAAATATTTAATTGAGGGTACCATATTTAATATTTAATGAAAGAATCCGCATATATAAGTCCGCATTAAAATCCGCATATGTGGCCGCATACCGCATATGCGGTATGCAGTGGTCTTCCGCATGCATGAACAAAACTGCATTTTACAACACTGATTTTTGCTATAGATGAAATTAAAATAATATAAAAAGAAAATCTAAGATCAACGGTGCTTGGTATGCGAACAAATGAATTAATTGTTAGTATATGTATATTATTTCGTAACGATAATTTTATAAGTACTAATCGAGTAAAATATTATTATGTTAGATATTGTGGATCATGAAACTTGACGGGACTGTCCAAAACAATTGATATGCAATGATTGATAGCTCATTTGCCTACGTTAACAGGTGCGGGGGTTCACTGGCTTTGTTTTGATATTCATTTTTAAGAATTAAATTGCTATTAGTTTTGCATGTTGAATGATTGATTGACTGCATTATTTGAATTGTTGCATCATATACATAGCACAATACAAATGAAACTGAATTACTGGTAAGTCTGATGACTATTCATTTTGGTATGGTTTATCGATTGTTTGTTCCTTGTTTTAAATAACTTAGTGATTCCACAGTTACTGGATTTTATTGAATTTACTAATTACTTCAAAGTCTAGGTCATGACTAGGCTTTGACTCAGGACTCTTATGCGCATATGGTGAATGGCCTCAACTGAACCCAGTACCGGTTGGGTAGAGGATATTGTAAATTGTGACTGTAACGATAGTAAAACTGTGGTAAATATCTATTGCTAGTCATTACCTCTGAGGGATGATGATATCGCTTAAATTATTGAATTTAATTAAGTGTCTGACTATAAACCAGACTGAATAGGACGGTATAAGCCAAACACAACAGATACAGGTATGTGTAAAGGCAGATGTGGGTTAATGGTGGGCATCTGTACAGGCAAGAAGGATGGTATCTGTTTGTGTTACCCAACCTAGTATTTGCATTAACTTAGAACCCAAATATTCTGATTATAGTTATTTGATTTTCATTGATTATTCCTGTTGATTATCGTTTGACTATCAATAATTAGCATTGCATTCATTGTTATAGAAATTAAATTGTTACTATATTGCGGATATTTAATTCTGGATATGGATTCTTACGAATCCAGTAGCCCGAATCAAATTCTGCATTGAGAAATATCGATGTTATTTCTCACCCCCTCCCCCTTTGTGGGTTTTACAGGTTCGTTAGACGAAGAGATGCGTTTATGGGTTATAATTGATAGCAGGGCCAAACAAAAGATATGGTATCTTGGATTGTAATATCTGACAGGATGTAGAGAGCATTTCTCTAGCATCTTAATTCCACCATTAAATTTCAGATATATTTTGTAAATATTTTGATTCGGGATTAATGTAATGGGTTGAATTGGTAGTGCATCAAAAGATCTATGCCTTGCGTATACTGAATTGAAAATATCACAGTACGTAGTTGCACCCCAGATTTGGGGTGTGACATCAATTGACTTCCATTTATTTTGATTTTTTTTGTACTTGTGCACGATTTTCTATATAATTTATATTAAATTCCTATAAATACAGTAATATTGACCGTCATTCGCAATATGAAAATTTTATGTGACTGACTCCATTCATATTTGACCCCCCATAACTTGAAAATCTGGCTCCATCTTGACACTCACGGATGATATGTTTCTTTTGCTCTGGGAAAAAAAAAACTAAAGATGATGGGAAACTGATGGCAGATGCAGATGCTGGTGAGTTTGAATTCGTACCCTCCGAGTTAACTCATATTTTGAGTTAAGATCTGACCGTACGATTTAGATATGTTAATGTGTTATAGGTGTGGGCTGGATTGACCCAAATTTTGATTGTATGGTCTGAAAATTTACTCAAACGGTATGTAAATACAGAGGATGCAGACTTGATGAGTTTGAATTTTTGTCATACGAGTTAAATCAAACAGTATGTTAATGCAGAGGATGAGAATATGAGGATGTGGATGAGGAATTTTTTTTTTAGGCTTCGCGCCTCTTTCCAAACGAGCCGTCTTATTCTTTTTAGAAATAAGGCTGTAGGGCCCATTTCATTATGACGAAACTTCAACTACAAATAATCAGTTTCACCATTCAAGCTATTTTTCTAATATATAGTAATGTGAGTCACATTACTATATATTTAGAGTTGTAAACGGAGCCGGATTATCCAGATGGATATCTGCTCCAAATGCATTTTAATTCGAATTCAAATTTAAACGAATTCGGATAATCCGGATACAGATTCCGATAATTAACAGATTTGAAGAAAACACCTGAATCCGGATAATTCTTACCAACCGGATTATCCGGGTGGATATTTGCTCCAAATGCGATTTAATTCGAATCCGGATTGAAACGGATCCGGATAATTCCTTACCAACCAGATTATCCGGGTGGATATCTGCTCCAAATGCGCTTTAATCTGAATCTGAATTTAAATGGATTCGGATAATCTGGATACAGATTCAGATAATTAACATATTTGAAGGAAACACCCGTATCTAGATACGGATAATTCTTATCCAAGTGTAAATGGAGCCGGATTATCCGGGTAGATATCCGCTCCAAATGCATTTTAATTTGAATTCAGATTTAAACGGATCCGGATAATCCGGATACCGATGCAGATAATTATCATATTTGAAGAAAACACCCGAATCCGGATAATTCTTACCAACTGGATTATCCGGGTGGATACCCGCTCCAAATACGCTTTAATTCAAATCTGGATTTAAATGGATCCGGATAATCTGGATACAGATTCAGATAATTAACATATTTGAAGAAAACACCCAGATCCGGGTAATTCCTTACCAATCGGATTATCCAGGTGGATATCCGCTCCAAATGCGCTTTAATCTGAATCCAGATTTAAATGGATCCGGATAATCTGGATACAGATTCAGATAATTAACATATTTGAAGGAAACATCCGGATCTAGATACGGATAATTCTTATCCATGTGTAAGCGGAGCGGATATCCGCTTATATCCGTTTACCATTTATCTGATCGGACCCCAAGTATTCCTGCTCTCAAGTCTTAACCACATACTACTTAGGCCGTTGGTTCCATCCTTATAAAGGCCTGACCTTGGACTTCAACATTTGTAGTGGGACTAATAAATTACGTCGCTCGTTCCGAACTTTCATACTTTATGTACCGTTGTCAAGTGAGAATCTTTAATATCTTCAATATTTGATAGAAAGTTATTAAAAAGTAGAAAGTCTTGTACCCCAAAATTCATTCCATTTGCTCTCTTCTCATTGATTGACCCCAATTAATATATTTCTTTTTGCCCCATGAAACGAGAGGCACAGAATCACAGTATAAAACTTAGCTCTTCAGTCTTCACAGAATCACAGTTCACACGAGTCACAAACTCACGATCTTGTTTTTCCATATGGTAATTTTATTTTAGCATCTAATATTTTTTGTTTTTACAGTAAAAATTAGTGTTCTACTTCTATCAAGAAAAGAGAAAAAATATTTTAGTGCCCCAAAAATTTCAACATTAAAATATTAGAAGTACAAATAGGATAATTTGAACTTAGGATCTGCCAATTTTTTTTTTGTTTTACAGCGAAGGTCAAATTTGAATAACTCATAGTTGGGTCTAAGTCAACAGCAAAACACTCCCTCTGTGCCTCATTAGTCATTACCTAGATTCTATCATTCTATTATTTTGTTTTATTTTTAAATTAAAACAATGTTTCCTAGAAAATATGCATCAGGTAGCGAAAAAAGAAACAAAAAAAGCGAGGGAGAAGAAAAATTAAAACCTCAAAAGAGTTCTATTCAAAAGCTTTGGAAGAAAATTAAACCGCAAAATGAGCTTTTGGAAAACCAAGTTGAAAGTGAGGTGCATGAAGAAACAAGAAATGTATCTGAAAACCATAATGAGGTAATTAAGAAACAACAAATGTGTTTGAAAATGAAAATGAGATAAATGAAGAAATAACAAATGTGCTTGAAAATGAGGCTAGTGAAAATAATGAAGAAATTAATCATGTGTCTGAGTACTTAGATTCTTCGTTATCTATAAATATATATGATCTTAGAGTATATGATAGTTTATATTCAAAACAGAGAGATTTGTCTGTTAAGAATGGTCCTATTAGAGATTATAATATTAATTTTCCTAAGGATAATTATAATCGGGGGTTCTTTACATATTATTTTGATCAAAAATTAAGAAATGAAGAACTTATTGATAGGAAATGGTTGGTTTACTCAAAAGATTTGAATAAAGTGTTTTGTTTTTGTTGTAAAGTTGTAAGACATGTTCGTTCTAAAAGTCAAATAGTAACTATAAGTGTTGATGATTGGAAACATCTAAGTGAACAATTAAACTACATGAACATAGTAGTGAACATGACCAATCTTAGAGCTTGGGTTGAACTAAGAGTTAGATTAGAAACAAATCAAACTATTGATAAAAAATTACAAGAACAAATTAAGAAAGATACAGAACATTGGAAACATGTTATGATTAGAATAATTTTTGTTGTTAAGCGTCTTGCAATGAATAATTTGGCATTTTGTGGAACAAATGAAAAAATTAATGAGGATTCTAATGAAATCTTTTTGGGTTTTCTGGAATCTATTGCTGAGTTTGATCAAACAATGAAACATCATTTTCGACTCATTCAAGATAAAGCGATTCATTATCATTATCTAGTCATAAAATACAAATGAATTAATTGTTATGTTGGCATCAAGTGTCAAGAATGCTATAATAAAAAAAATTAAAGAAGCTAAATATTTTTCTGTGATTCTTGATTACACTTCTAATGCTAGTCACATGAAAAAAATGACTTTGATAATTAGATGTGTTAATGTTGCAAGCTGTCCAATAAAAATAGAAGAGTAATTTTTAGAGTTTTTAAATGTAGAAAACACATCTGGATTGGGTCTTTTTGGTGAATTACAAGCTGCTCTTAATTCTCTTGATTTAGATATTAATGATGTAAGTAGACAAGGGTATGATAATGATTCTAATATGAGAGGAAAACATGAAGGTGTCCAAAAAAATTTGCTTGATCTAAATTCAAGAGCTTTTTATATGCCATGTGGTTGTCATTATCTTAATTTAGTACTTTCTGATATGGCAAATTCTTGTTTGAAAGTAAACAAATTTTTTGGAGCATGTGAGGCTTTGTATAATGTGTTTGCTAATTCAACAAAACGATGGAATATTTTACTTCAATATGTGGATAATTTAACTTTGAAGTCTTTGTGTGTAACAAGATGGGAAAATCATATAGAATGTGTAAAAGCAATAAAAAATCAAACTCCCACAATAAAATAAGCTAAAGTTTCTCATAATCCAAAGATAAGTTGGGATGCTGAAAAATTAATATCAAGTGAATTGTCAAACTTTGAATTTATTTTGAGTTTGATTATTTGGCATGAAATATTATTCAAAGTAAACTTGGTGAGCAAAAATTTACAATCTGAAGATATGCATATTGATGTAGCTATTGAAAGTTTGAAAGAGTTAGTTTTTTTTTTTTTTTTGAAAAATATAGAGAAAATGAGTTTACTTCTTCTATGATTATGCTAAAGAGATTGATGATAAAATGAAAATTGAACCAGTGTTTCAGGTAAAATGTAGGGGCTATAAGAAAGAAACATTTTAATGAAAATCCTAATATAGATAGAGAGCAACAATCTGCTCAAGAAAATTTTAGAACAGACTATTTTCTTGTTTTAGTTGATATGGTAATTTCTCAATTGAACTATTAGATTTGAACAAATTGAACGTTTTGAATCTATATTTGATTTCTTGTTTGATGCTTCAAGATTAATTTCATTAGATTATGAAAGAATGAAAAATTATTGTTTGAAACATGAAAATATTTTGACACATGTTGAGAACTGTGATATTGATGCACAACATTTATTTTCAAAATTACAAATATTGCAGACTACCAAATGAAACGTGTCAATATAGTAATGCATGGGACTCCATTAAAGTTGTGAAGTTTGTAAAAAAAAATAGACATGTTTTCAAATATTTTGGTTGTTTATAGAGTTTTACTAACTGTACCTATTATTGGCATTTGCAAGGAGCTTTTTAAAATAAAAATTGATAAAATCTTATTTACAAACTATGATTCAAGATAGATTGAATGGATTAGCAATATTAAGTATTGAAAAAAAAAATATGTTGAAAACTGTTGATGTTGAGCATATAATTGATAGTTTTTCTTCTAAAAATGCAAAGACTCATTTTATATTAGATGTGGTTTATGTGTTTTTGTTCAAGTACAACATATAAGTCTTGAAAATTAGATTATCAAGAAGCAAGAAGCATGAAAAATACACAGTGTGAGTATGTTAATCATTGTATATATTTTATTTTGAGAGGTATTGATTTTGTCCCACTATTTTGTATGATCTGGCAAATTAATAAAAAAATTTGTGTATATAAGAGTCCAAATTTTTCTTCCGCCCTGGCTCTCAAATTCTTCAGGACCGACTCTGTTCTCGATTTATTATTTACATATCAAATTTATAAAATTTATAAATTTTGGAGTAAATTTAGTATAAAATTAAGCCGTAATTAAACAATTAATAATGAACACATAAATTACCATATTCCACCCTAAATTTTTCTTCTGATACTATTGAAGCTTTGGTGCGCTACCTTCAAAAATTTTGCAGCATAAATTTGAAAGGAGCAACAAAAAGAACACCTTCCAATCGTGTTAGCTGCAACAAATCTTTAGGCACAATGCAAAAGGTATCAGAGTTACTATAATTAACAAAATACCCGTTCTTAGTGCCAAATTAATGAATACAATTGTATGTTAATAATAGGAAAACGTCAAACAAAATTCATTTGGCAAAATCAGAAGAAAAAAAAATCATGATCGCAATTATACAATGCGAATTTTTGTTAGAAAATTAGAAAGTGTGACCAGAAATTGTGGCGTTGGAATAACGAAGATATCCAAGCAATCTTCGTCTGGTCAGATAAATTTAGGCTCTATGCGGCAGACAAATCGCCATTAAATCTGGCAATCGCTGTTGACTCTTTATTTAGAGCCCTATATATTTTTATTTACAACAAAATATGAACTGACATTCCATAAAATAAAAGTAAAAGATCTAATAAAGAAAATAATTAATCACAACTCAATCCCATCGAAAACCCATAATTTGAATAAAATGATTCAAAATCGAAGCGATTTACCGAAAGAAGCCAAAATATACTGATTAACAAATCAACTCCGATTCAAAATCGAAGCATAAAATTTCCCCAATGATAAAAACACAAATCTTCAACAAGTTTTGTTTAGATAAACCAAAACATAAAAAAATGAGAAATTTACCTAGCATCACCGAGAAGCGGCGCAATTCGGAGAGATCGAAAAAGAGATCGCTAGGTTTATTTATATAGGGAAAGGTCAGGTAGAAACATCAAACATGCTCTCATTTTATTGAAGTATTCGGCCCATTCACGGCCCAATAAGCAATGAAAATTTCATACCCAATTTTATTTCGATTTTTATATTCTAGTAGGCAAGTAGCTCGTTCAGCGTTAACAAAATCAGCCCATCCATGAGCCCAATAGTTTTCCTGATCAAAATTGTTGAGTTAATGAGAGAGAATATAATGGCTTAGGTCCTATGGATGGTATAAAGTTTTCATTGCTATTGTTTTAAAAATTTATTGTATAAACTTCAAACTTTGATTTAAGTAGCTCAGTCTGTACTATTGCTTTAAAAATTTATTTTATAAATTTCAAACTTCGATCTAAGTAGCTCAGTCTGTGCTATTGCTTTAAAAAATATTGTATAAACTTTAAATTTCGATATAAGTAGCTCAATAAATTAGTTACATAATAAACTTGTAGAATACCAATTTTTATTATTTTTGATATTTTTTTTACTATTTTTTATGATTTATGAAAGATGACAAAAAATAACTTTAAAAAATTGCCAATATTTTAGACATTATTTTGCCATCTTTCATAAATCATAATAAATAGTAAAAATTAGTATTCTACAAATTCATTATATAACTAATTTATTGTGTTACTTAAATCGAGATTTAAAGTTTATATGATAAGTTTTTAAGGCAATAACATGGAAGGCTTATACTATCTATAGCACCTAAGCCTTACTCAATAATATTATAGCAGTTATGTACACAGCAACAAGTTTGAAATTTATGAATAATTTGACTAGATTTAAAATTTATAATTAGATCTAATACGGATGTAAAATATTTTCTATAATTTAAATACTATATTGGAATATCGATAGTTTATAAAATAAGTAGAAACTATGTAACTTCCTACATTTTATGGGTAATATGTAATGAATATTGTATTGTTTGTCAAATTAAGGACTTGATTACAAAAAATAACGAAATAGAATAGTTGGAAGAGTGTGAGTATGGACTGGTGAGTGGTCAAGGATGAATTCAGAATTTCTGTCAAAATAGGGCAAAAGATCAAAAGTAATCGGGTTTAACCAATTTTAATTTTGCATACTTTCAATTCTCAATTTAGTACAGAATTAATTAATCTAAAAAAATCAACTTGGCATAAATTTCTATCAGTAATGATCAATTCATTAAAGATGATCGATTAATGTATTAGTAACAATTACCTTAGCAATTCGCAGATTAAAACAAAAAATAAATTGGGTTAATTTTTAGTTTATTATTTCATGAAATAAAAAAGTTATTTTGGATCGGTAATTTTTTACAGATCTTTTTATGTATCGAAAAATATAAATACTTTTTTCTCTCTCTTAATTTATAACATTTTTTATAAATAAAAAATTCTCGAAATTTGTTGTGTCAGAAAAAAAAAGTATAATTGTCTACTGATTTTTTTACCAAAATAATAATAATAATAATAATAATAATAATAATAATAATAATAATAATAAAGCAGGCTAAGTTTTTTTTTATATTTTTTATCTAATTTAGTATAGGGCAATTGTTTCCCTTATTTATAAATTGGGATCTTTTGAGCTCACGAATGAATTTTGGTGGAATATTTGAAAGCTAAAAGAGAAACAAAATATTCTGTTGTTTTTGGCCTTTCAGGTGTCTCTGCACTCTCGTACCAGGTACAAATTGGTGATTGTTATTTTATTGCTTATACTGTTGCAACTTGTAAATACTGGTAGCCAACTCGCTATGAAGAACTTATTTATTGGCGTCTATGTGCTTCGGCAATTTATAAAATTTTAATCGGTTTTATGTTAGTGAAAACTCAAATTCATAAAAACTGAAATCTGTATCAAATCAATGGCCATTGATCAGTCGTCATTAAAAGCAGGTCATTGAAAAATAATCTTATAGTTGATGAAATATATATTAGTTTGCGTCAACAAATTACATTAATATAAAAATATCGAACTTGAAAATTTAATTTATGCAATAACAATACTTATCACAATCATTAATTAAACTATTATACTAATTATGCAATTCGGTACCAACTCCTCCTGTGCAGTTGATTTCTAATGAAATTGGTGGGTACCCACTTTTCAAAAAAAAAAAAATTATGCATTATAAATAAAAATTAATAATAAGAATAAAAAACATACCTTATGATACAACAAAGTAATCAAAACTTTCATCATTTAATAATCTCTTATTACCATTCTTTGCAAGTCACAGACTCATAGCGCACAAGACCTCTCTTATTTATGAGATGATGTTGAGAATAGAATAAATGAAGAGGGTTAAAAGTGTAAAATAGAAAAAGGGTAAAATTGTAATTTAGGAAATTAGAAAGTTACCGTTGGTACTATTCTAAGTACCAACGGTACAATAAGCATAGAGGGTATAAATACTAAAAGAAAAGATTGTAAGAATATAACAGATACTCAATTCAATACAAAATACTCAATATTCATAAACTTTACATGGTATCAGAGCCTTACTCTTGAGGCCTCAGAAAAATTTCATATTCAACAGAAGTGTTGAGATTAAAGCCGTGACTCCAATATGACAGAGCCGACAGCAACACCGGATACATAAGCGAAATTCACCAATCCTCTCAAAAGGAAATTCACCAATCATCTCAAAAGAACAGAACCTTCATCGAATACATAAGCGAGTTAAAAAGGAAATGGGAGGAACTAAAGCTTTATCTCGTTAAAACCTCAGATCCGAACATTATCAAAGAGCGAGAACAAGAAAGAGTGTACCAATTTCTTGCCGGGCTTGATGAATCATACGAACAAGTCCGAGCTCAGATTCTATTATCAGCTGAGCTGCCAAGCCTTGACGACACAATGTCTCTTCTTCAAGGCGAGGAATCGAGGCGTCTCGTCATGGCCGGTACCTCAGCCGTACAAGAAAAACTCGAAAACCAAGCCATGGCAGCACTTCGAGCAAACCCTAGATTCCAAGGAAAAGGTGGAATTGAAAAGAGGTGTGAGCATTGCAAGAAGGAAGGCCATGACAAGGACAAGTGCTGGTTTCTCCATCCAGAGCTTAAACCAAAATGGTGGAAAGAAAATGGCAGAGGAGATAAGCCAAAGGGGGAGAAGAAGGGGGATCCGACTCTGCTGCTTTTCTTTTAGAAAAGCAGCTTCGTGCTTGTCTTCAATCTTAACCATTCAATTTTATCTAATGGCTAGAATTGATTCTTCTAATATAATAATATCTTTAGTCTGCCCCTCCTGCCCTGATGAATCTCTTCCTCTCAGATACGAACACGTCTTGCTTTTTCTAAGAGATTCACGCTACGATCGCGATCGCGCTGTGCTTTTCCCGGTGAGATCGCGCCTTCGCTCCTTTTCGGGTGAGATTTTCCCTCCAATTCTCGTTCTCTCTTCTCTCTCTGTCTGTACTTTTCAAATTAACTAGGCGGGGGAGAAAATCTTCTCTCTTTTTCTCTGCCTCAATTTTTCAGATTTCTTCTTTCTACTTACTCCATTAATTTAAAATTCTCTCATGCCTTCTTGCACACAATCAATCATAAGCCTTTTTTTTTGTTAAATGGAGGTCCTTGATGAGATAGATTCTGTTGGCACTGTTGATTCAACTCCTCATGTTGGTATGGAATTCGATACATTGGACGAAGCATGGAATTTTTGGGTTAGTTATGGAGGAAAGATAGGTTTTAATTGTCGAAAGGATTTCAAGAATCAGAAAAAAGATGGACCGATGACATCAAGAGGATTTGTTTGTTCTAATGAAGGATATCGCATTGACAAACGAAATAGTGAAGTTAAAAGGCCCCGAGCTGAAACCAGAACTGGATGCCCTGTTCGTTTTTCCCTCAAGCTGATTCGGCAAACACAGAAGTACAGAGTCTATGACTTTTATGGTGAGCATAATCATATTTTACAACGTCGTGAAGCTATTGGTTTAATGCCATCACAACGCAAGATTCCAGAACCTCATGGTGTGACTATTGATTTAGCCGATGATTCGGGAATTAAGCCGAGAGAAGCATATGAGCTGATGGGACGACAAGTTGGTGGTCGGGCAAACCTTCCATTTACAGAAAAAGATCATGCAAATCGTTTACGAGATAATAGAAAGAAGAATTTGGCTCGCGGTGAAGCTGCAAGTATGCTAAGGTATTTTTATAAGCAAACTTTGGAAAATGATTCCTTTCGGCATATCGAAGAGTTAGATGATAAGGGGCAAATCACAAATATATTTTGGGCTGATGCAAAAATGATTATTGATTATGCTAATTTTGGCGATGTGATAACGTTTGACACAACGTATTGCACAAATAAGGAGTTCAGGCCTTTAGGTGTGTTTGTTGGCTTTAATCACTTTAGAGAGATTACGGTATTTGGAGTTGCTCTTCTATACAATGAAACAGTTGATTCTTTTAAATGGCTTTTTGAAATTTTCTTAGCCACCCATAAAAACAAGCACCCGAAAACTATCTTCACTGATCAAGATCAAGCTATGGCTACAGCATTAAAGGAGATAATGCCAAACACGTATCATGGTTTATGTACTTGGCATATTAGTCAAAATGCTATTAAGAACTTGACGGGCAAAAAGAAGAATGAAGGAGATATGACAGTTAGTGGGAAAGAAATTTTAAAGACATTCAAAGCTTGTATGTACGACTACGATGATGAAAAAGAGTTTACAGATGTATTTAATTCTTTAATAAGTAAGGTTCGTGGAACGAGTGGTACTATTGGAGGTGAGGTTGATGAAGAGGAGGAAAAGATGTCAGCTAGTAAAAAGAAGGTTAACAGAGAGAATTGGTTGAATTTCATATTTAAAGTAAAGGAAAAATGGGCTGAATGTTACATGAAGGATGTAGTTACATTGGGAATGCGAAGCACACAACTCAGTGAGAGTTTTAATCGAGATTTGAAAAGTTTTTTAAAGTGGAATATGGATATAATCCGATTCTTTAATCATTTTGATAGGGTTCTTGTACAAAAGCGTGAAAAAGAAGTAAAGTCAGAGTACGAGATGAGAAAGAAGCAACCTCAAGTGAAGGCAAATATTCCGATCCTTCAACAAGCCGGTGAATTGTACACACCGAAGGTGTTTGAAATCTTTCAAACTGAATGGGAGTTGTCCATGGCAGCTTTTGTCAAGTCGAAAGTTAAAGGGCCATTAGCAACTGAATATTGCATTGGGATTAGCACATTTGGTAGAGATACTTGCAGCTTGGTTAAAAATTTTCAAGTTGTTGTTAATCATTCTAATCACACAGTAACTTGTAGCTGCAACAAATTTTACAGAATGAGAGTTTTATGTGGCCACACTTTGAAGGTACTTGATGTGATCAATGTTAAGTTAATACCAGAAAATTACATTCTAAAAAGGTGGACCAGAGAAGCAAGAAGTGAAACTGTTGAAGATTTTAATGGAAAAATCATTGTTGAGAACCCCAAGCTAGATTACACAAACTGATATCGTGTTCTTGCTCGAAAGCTTCTTCAGCTAGCTGCTAGGGCATCTGAATTTGAAGAAGTCTCTCAATTTGTTGATAATGCTTGTGATATACTCGATAAGAAAGTCGAAGAAAAATTTCGGAACCTTTCAACCACCTCAGCTGATGGTGCTGATATTGTTCCTCTATTACATCAACCAAATTTGGGACCAAAAGAAAGTTGTCTAATGGAGAACTCAACTCAAAACCCAGTTAGCTTAAAGAAAAGATATGGTAGAAAGGGTGGAAAACGCTTAGAAAATTGGGTCCAAAAACTACCAACGACAAAGAAAGGAAAATCAGCCAAGGTAAATTTAAAAGCAATTTAATTAACTTGGTTTATTCTTATAGTTTTATGCACTGACACAACTAATTTATTTGTTTGTTAAGGCATCAAATTTGACTGCACAGGTGGATACCAAGGAATTGTCTGATACTACTTTTACCAATATGAAGATGGTAAGTAGCACTTTATGACATGCATGCATCTAATTATACATAATCTTCATTTGGTTAAAAGCATAAGAAACAAATTGATTTGATGTTTCAGGATTCTACAAGTCATATCTTGACTTCAGATTCCTTGACTTTACCTTCTAATCTTACTGAAGATGAAGCTTTTACTCAAGTAACCAAATTTCTCTTTTGATTTTTTGAAATTGCCCATTAAGGTTTTTCTGATCAATGTCAAGCAAATTTATTTGTTTACTTGTGTGCAGAATTTGTGCTTCAAGAAGGACACAGATCTAACTTTCAGCAATACTTTTCTCAATGACTTTCATGGATAAGCATGATATGATGGATGAATTGAAAGAACTGACTTTGATATAGAAACTCGATAGGTCTTTTGTGTATTTTGATAGATAGAGGCATATAGCTCTCCTTTTTGTATACAACTTTAAGTACTCTCTTTTGATAGATGTTGCCATTTTGGTGATTGTAAAGTATTTTGATAGATAGAGGCATATGCAAGGTTGTTAGTGATGTTATTGCTTACTAATTAAAAATGGTTGAAGCTTAATTTGATTGTTACTGATGTTATTATTCCACTGGCTACAACAATTGTTTTGGTGATTAGTTTGTTCATAATGAATCTAGGGGCATTTTGGTCTTATATGCATATACAATTAAGTGTAATATTTTCCAGTTCTGTGCATTTGATTTTCCATTTTTCAAATGGTTAAAGAAATTTGTAGTGTTGTACCAACAGTTTTAAGTTTTATTGTACCAGCAGTGGTACTGTACCAGTGGTGGTACTGTAGCAGCAGTGGTACTGAGTTCTATTATTTTACTGCACAATTGAGGTTAAATTGCACAATCAATTTTCCATAAATTTTTAGGTGGAAGATAAAGACAAGCAGTGACCAGTAGAGAAAGTTGCAACTCAGTCATCGAGCCTCTCTATTTTTTTTGTAAATTATATGCTGTAAGCTATATGCTATTAATAAGAATGTAAATTAAGATGTAGCACGTATGCTGTAGTTATATGATGTATGCTTCTGTTAAGGATGTAAGATGTTTGCTTATTTGGACATGGCTTTGTATTTGTAAGATATTTGCTTATTTTGGACATGGCTTTGTATAGATAAATGTTTAGGATCTAAAATATAAAGATGTTCTTTTGGTGATATTTTGAGTTATTAACAATTGTGCAATTCTTGTAACTTTGATATTGATTAATTTGAGCAGTTTCCTTTTACTCATTAATTTATACATTGGCGTATTCTTCTTGTTTTCTTTTAATGGTATACAATTACATGTTTGCAAAAAAAAAAAACATATGCACTCACAAAATTGTCACAAAAAAAAAACTGCATTGCATTATTAACCAAGAAGTGTCTATTAGAACACCAAAAAACTATTACACATGGCAAATATCAATCTCCAATATTATACCCTCAGCAAATCTAAACAAAAAAAAATATCCGAAAATACCCTCAACAAACTATAATACAACACACCAACACTATAATCATCAAAACTAAAAGGTCTCTCATATATCTTCAAAGAGCTCCACAAACTGAATAGGAAACGAATAGGAAACATAAATGCTCTCAGCTCCAATGAATAAAGGATCAATCTCTTATCATCTTCATAAATATAAACTCTCTATATTTCTAATATACAGTGAGATATGGGATACTCACTTGGGATAGAAAAGAGATTGAAAATAAATATTGTATTTTCCTTGATTAATATTTGATATAGATGCCAGTATATATTGGTAGCACTTACAACTATACAATCAGCCTTAACTAACTTCTAACTAATTCTTTTACAATCATAATCATGAAATTCAATTGACTTGTTGACTCCATCTCATAATGTTCTTTCCATCAACTCATATCTCCTGCAAGAATTATGAAAAATATTAGATTTCAACACACTAATTACATAGATAAAAGCTAGATATATTTCCACAATTGAATTTTTACCAGAAATAGGTATTGAAGTGCACTTTGCGAGAATAAATGTGTGGTGCTATAAGTGCACAACCATATAATATCAGTATCAGTAGTCAGAAATTTTTTGGTGTAGTTCTTCTAAGCTTATTCGCCGTTTTTTTATGATGAAATAATTAAACTTTTGAAGAATTTCCCCTGGTGTTTAAAGACTGACGTAAAGTATCAATTAGATTAATTAGTAGAATACTAGAATTTCAACAGAAAATAAAATTTGAACAGAATTGTCTGCTCCTTGGATAAACCAGTTTCTTATAAGAACTAACTATTTTTTTTTTTTTTGATGGTTAGTTGGCAATTGCCAAGCTAACAAATATATTATAAGAAAAAGTATTTACAATCCTACTATATACAACGGTATTTACAGCCCTTTTACTCTATCTCTAACTTTCACAGATCACCTGTAACAAAATGCTATAGGCGCTTCCATGACCTCCGTTCCTAATTCTACCCGTTGTGTAACCAATCATGTATTTCTAAAGTTGTGCTCGCAATGACCAATCCCGTAGGTCTATTCTTTTGGGTGAATATTCTCTTATTCCTTTCTCTCCAGAGGGCCCAAGCCCCCGCCGCCCATACCGTGTCCCATCTTGCTCTTAATTGGCCCGTTAGAATGGTTCTGGTTTGTATCCAAGTTTCCATCATGCCCATATTCGGAGATCCCCTATAAGTTAGGTTGAACTCGCTCATTAGGCCCCTCCAGAATGCCCTGGCATATGGACATTCCCAAAGCATATGTCTGCATGTTTCCACCTCCGTTGAGGTACAACTAACTATTTATTAACTACTTTACAAGATTACATGGTACATAAATATATAGGTCAGTGAAGTCGGGTGTTTTGCTGGGTACTTTAATAGGCCTATTCGATATCATAGTGAGTTTTTAGTCAATGTTCGGAACTATAAAGTTTGAGAAAGTCACTGTGTCTATTTATAATCAAGGCTTGAAAAAGATATGCGAAATCCCTTCATGTTCTTACAAATCATAGCTACTAATAAAATCAGTCAAGGAACCCAAAACCTGACGAAATAGTGGTTATAAAGTAAATTGCCTAATGTTTCCAAATTAGTCTAACTTTATTAAATTCTTAGAAGCTCTTCTCAATTACAATATTCCCGGCAAATGGTAGCACTTGATCAGAAAATTAAGTAGTCCCAAATAAAAGCAAAATAAAAATCAAATTTCCTAATGACGCAAGGGGAAATCAACTGACCTCCTTTTTATTGTGCTCGTTTACGGCGAAACGATCGATTTCTTCGATCTCGAATCTATTTCCCCTTTCTTTGAGCTGATGATGATCAAATTGAGGTAGAAGAGGGAGAGTTACAAAAAAAGCACTAGCGCTCGGAACGAGGAGGGAGAGAGAAGAGCGCAACCCGTAAAGCCAAGGAGAGCGTGACTGGTGGAGTTGAGGAGGGCAACGGTGGTGTTCTTCATTTCTCCGTTTTTAATGCGTGAATTTTTTTTGAAAAGATGGAGAGACGGGAAGAGAGACCGATTTTTTTAATAATCGAAATTAATTTAAAAAAATATCGGAAAAGGGTATTGGATTGGTTTTTTTTTCAAAAACCATAAAACCGGGAAATTTTATCCCGTCCCTAGGGACGGGAAAAAATTATCCGTCTCTGATAATCTTAATACGGTCCCTGTTAATCACTTAAAAAAAAAAAAAAAAAAATTTCACGGACGGAAAATTTTAATCCGTCCGTAAGGACGGAAATTATTAATCCGTCCGACAATGGTATAACTTAACACTGGAGGCACCGACAGAACTACCCAAAACGCTCAAAACAACTCAAAACGCTGCTCCAAGTACCTGTGCGGTTAGAACAAGCTTGGTTATTCGTAAGTCCTCTGTTAAATAAATTTCTATATATTCAGTTCATAATTGCTTTATTACTCCAGCAGTTTATGCACTACTAATGCCACAGTTTTATATAGAATAAATTCTAGAGATTAATCCACTCTTCATGATCAACCGTCTGATCTATGATAATATTATTAGATATAGCCTTAATTCTCTTCACTCATGAATGCAAATATTATTTGAAGCTGTCAGTTTTCTCTATTCAATGCAAATCCTTATAAATATGAAATTATATTATTATATTTTTAAATATATATTATTAATAGTTATCTGGTGTGTAATTTTTCTACCAGTTGATTTCGTTTCCAAGTTTGTCGGTGCTTTGTCGTTCTGCAATCCGAAATTCTCAAACAGGTAAACTTTTGTATATAATAATTAATTATTATTTTTTTACAACAATAAAGTATACATGATTTATTCACTATTTTGTAAGCTAATTGATTAAAAAAAACAATCATGCTAATATTAAGGATTCATTTTGGCGGTGAAATACAACACAATAAAAGTGGAGTACGGTATAGTATTAGCTCTCTATTTGCATTGAGCGTAACTGGTGAACAATCTTGGTACGATGTGAAAGGTGAAATTTATCGACAACTTGGATATTCCGAGAGTGAGTACAGTCTCATAGCACATGCACGGGTTAATGTTGGTACAACAAACCGACGTTACTACGAGACCATAGAAATCGTGTGCGATCAGACTTGGAGAGGAATTTATAACCAAAGTATGCTTGCCCAGACCCAGTATAGTTATGTCGATTTATACATTGAGTTGGTTCCAATAATCGGAGAAAGGCAACCGCAGTCATTCACTAATAGTATGGTACCGGAGACACAACCAGAACCTCGACAGACCCAATATAGTGCTAACTATGCGGATTCCAGCCACCTCCAACCCCATCAGACACAACAAACACTGAGACGAGACATTTATCTGCATCTGACACAACCAGAACCTCGGCAGACCCAATATAGTGAAGACTATGCGGGTCCTAGTTACTTCCAACCCCATCAAACACAACAAACACCGAGGCAAGACCTTAATTTAAACACTTATCCCGATGTGAACGATTTGTCACCGACTGTTCAGACAGAATACAATAATCAGTCCAGTCCATGGGTCGATCCGTCGGAGGTCGGAGGTTCTTATCCTGAACGCAATAATGAGTATAATCCATGGGTTGATCCACCGGAGGTACGCGATCCTTGTGATAATCTTGATGATGTGCCGCAAAGTGATGATGAAGATGATGCTGACTCATGTGAGAATGACGCCGACTGGGACGATGAAGCTGATTGTGAAGGAGATGTCCCGCATGATACACTGGTACAATCACACCAGCCACCAGAACTTCACCCGGTGGCAAGCTTCAATGACACCTCAGGATTTCGAGAGGCAGATGTCAGCTTCTTCGGTACGTCCCAACACAGTGATGATCCACTTGGTGTAGGTAAAGAGTACTCTTCAAAAGATGCTCTACAAATGAAAATAAATCATTACCACATCGGAAAAAATATTCAAGTAAAAACCACGCAAAGCAATAGAACATCCTTGGTAGTCGAATGCAAGGACAGTAGGTGTGAGTGGCGTTTGTGGGCCAGGTCTGGATTATTTTCATCTAAGTGGGAAATTAGAACAATTAGAGCACCACATACATGCTGGTCCCCTGCTAATCGTACTGATCATGCACAATTAACTGCAGCAGTAATCGCCGACTGTATAAGAGAAGATATTAGGGAAGATGTTACCAAAAATATTAAAAGCATTAAAGGGCTAGTCCGTCAGAAATTTAACGGAATTACTCCCAAATATAATAGGTTGTGGCGTGGCCGAGAGCTGGCAATCGCACAAATATTCGGTAGTTGGGAATCCTCTTACAACCTTCTCACCCCACTTTTGGAAGCAATTAAAAGATCACATCCCGGGACAAAATATGGAGTTGCGCACGTACCCACAGATGATCCAAGAGAAAGATTGTTTAAGGCAGCCGTGTGGGCTTACGGTCCATGCATTGCTGCAGTGCCTCATCTCAGGCCAGTCATTAGTATTGATGCATGCTTCCTGTCTGGCAGGTATCAAGGAAGATTGCTGATGGCGTGCGGTTACGATGCTGAGAACCAGTTAATTCCCCTGGCTTTTGCAATAGTCGAGGAAGAGAGTCATAAGACATGGGGATGGTTCATGAAGTGGTTGCGCATCGAGGTATTTGGTAATAGGTTTATGTGCGTCCTTTCCGACCGGCACATGGGGATAAAAAAAGTATTCAAGGATAGATATGGTGGTTGGTACGAGGAAGGCAACCAGTGCGTTCACAGATTGTGTTCACAGCACGTGGCTGAGAATTTGATGAAAAATGTACACAGTAAAAACATTTGTGAACTATTTAAGATACTTGTGAAAAAAAAGAAGCCACGGAGATTTCAAGAGTTCTTCGACATACTGCGCAAGAAAAGTCCGGCTGCGGTTAAATACTTAAAAACTGTCAGAAAATACCAACATGACAATCATAACGAGATACCTAGACCATGGAAGGTGTATCAACACTTAGACGGCGGGTATCGTTGGGGAATAATGACTACTAATGGTTCTGAATCATTGAACAAGGTTTTCAAAGATCCCCGAAGACTACCAATCCGTGCACTCGTGGATGCTACATATTCGAAATGTGTCGTGTGGTTTACGGAAAGGCTTGAGAAAGCACTGGCTCGCGTAGCCGCTGAGGAGCCTTGGTCAGCGCGAGTTGAAGCTCTATTAAGAAAAAGGATCACCAAATGCATGTCAATGCAGTCCATACCGCTCGGTTTGCACGGTGAACACGAGGTAAAGGTTCATAATGAGAGAGTCGTATACAAAGAACGAGATGGAAATTTTAGTTATAAAAGAGAAACCTTCAGTTATAAGGTCGTCATAAGTGATGGAAACTTGGCCCAATGTGCATGTTTCAAACCTCAGCTTACAGGTATACCGTGCGCTCATGTACTTGCCGTGTGTAGGGAACGGAATTACAACCACAACTTATTCGTGAATCAGCTGTATTCTGCTAAGGAACTTGCCGAAACTTGGCGTGGGGAATTCCACTTCTATGGCAACCCATGTGAATGGCCGGTCATTGGCGGTCCAAAAATTATTCCAGATAAGAACAAAATCAGGAAGGGTAGGAGACGGCACAACCGTATAGTCATGACTATGGACGAAATGGAAGGAAGGACGATGGGACACCAGGCTAGACGCTCCACGTCGGACAAACGTGCAACAGGTTATTTCTTCTTCTATTTTGATAACAATATATATGTATTTTATAATTTAAAAATTGTGCACACATTACATCTATTTGCGTTGTTTTGTTATTTATTAGAGGCTTCTTCTAGCAGTAGAGCGAGACAACAAGCTAGACATTCTACGTCTGACATGCATGCAGCAGGTTCGTTGATCTTTAAAATTCAAGTAAATTTTTTTATCGTTCTTATTTTAAATGCAATACCATACGTTTGTAATATATGATGTTATCTTTTTTTTTTACAGGACCCTCTTCTAGTTATAGTCGGAGATTTTGATATTATACTCACGTATTTATTTAGAAATTTTTATGCATGAATGGTTTTGTAATTTGTTTGAATTTGGTCTTTTTCTTTGAGTTTGCAATTTTTTCTTCCTTGCTCGAACCTTGAAGTAATTAGTATTGATGATAGTAAAATAAAATCGAAGGAACATAAACTAACATAGTTCTTATCACAACAAAATACATGGTTCTTAGCACAACAAACAAATACATAAACTAAATAACGAGATGATCCATTTAACACTTGCAAGAAATACCTAAGTAAAAGTGAACTTTTCCGGGTGCCGACGCTCGCGTTCTGGGTATCTGCGCTGTCTTTCTGGTTGTTTGTCCGTTCTCTTACGCCTGACATAGACATTGTTGTACGATGGTACAAAAAAATTCTCCACCGCTTGTGTACGTGGTGTGACGACCGGACTGTGTCCTACGTCTTCTTGCGCACCAGTAACATAAGGCTCATCCGAACCCTACAACAATCATTGTAATATCCAAACTGCCTCATCACACGATCTGGATAATGATGCTCAATCATCCAGAAGTGTACAAGTGGCACACGGGCTAGCCATATGCTGCTTTCTTGATTAACTCGCACCGAGAGTGCATTCGGGTTCTCAAGTAACATCTCTCTATAAGGCTCCCAAATTACCATGTAATCCTCTAACTTCTCCAGTTCGTTGCGGAAATAACTCACACCACTCCGATTGTGACCTACATGGTAATCATGGAGACAACACCATTTTTCTCCGAATGCAGGGCAACTATGTTCATCCGGTTTGCACCAATCTGGAGTCCAACTATGCAAGGAACGAGGACGGCCGGTCGGTAAGCGGGACCAACACCAATGTTGTAGAAGCACAGTTGGCCCCGACATACTCTTTGTTTTACGCTGTACCGCAACACAAAGGCTCCTATAGAGATACGCCGGAACAGCCCCACCCCAGTTGTATTGATTCGGTGCATCAATATTTTGTAGAAATTGTAAATACATTGCTGGAACCGAATCTCCCGATGAATCAGCAAAAAACATAGACCCGAACAAGTCGAGTACATACGCCCTAGTGTACTGGCGTACCTGCTCAGGTGTAGGCATGTTTGGCATTACAGCAAACCGATCATGCAATAACTTCAAACTTATGGCATATCCAGAAATCATGCGAACTTCCTGAAGGTCATTAGGCCCCGACCTCTTCTTTTTTTTAAACACCGCACTTGCGGTCCCAGCTCCAAGAAGTTCATCCGCTAAGGTATACCAATTACCGTCGGAACGGCCCGTCACTGGTGACCCCGTGATCGGCAGCGCCCAGAGACAAGAAACATCCTGAAGAGTAACCGTCATCTCTCCCACTGGAAGATGAAAACTGTGAGTCTCTGGTCTCCATCGCTCCACGAGACCAGCGAGAAGTGACCGATCGATAATTATGTTTTTCATTTGAGACACTTGATACAAGCCGAGTCTTAGCAAGAATGGTTTGCACAGATGGTGGTAAGCAATCCCAGTCCGGGTATGTCGAACATCCACTCCTATATCTCTGTAATCCTGTCAATGTTATACAAATTGATTTAAATAAAAGACTGTAATTTAAACAATTATATCATTCTATAAAAAAATATATTATATGATCTATTCAGTAACTTACATCATCATTTATCCGTGAAACCTTATGTTGGTTGTGCGGCATCCATAATAAATCGCTATAATTATTTGCTGACAACGAGGGATCCAAAAAATTCTCACTCGCAGTTGTAGCATCTGTAGGGTCACACGGACCACGACTGCTTGACATTCTGCATGCATAATATTTTGAAATAATTCTATATAACTCGAGAATTAATAACAATCTAAATTTACTCAACAATCACATGATTAAATAAATTACTAAATAAAATAACTACCTATTAACTCTAAAAATCACATGAATAAATAAATTAAGAGGTATAAAATGACTTCATTTTGCTCAACTTTGATCGACCAACTCCATTGTACGACTTGGTTCTCCTCTCTCACATTGATTGATTGCTTACAAATATATTGCTTTTATGTGGTTTACTAGTTTATCAATTCTTGCAAACTAATAAAATCAAACCTAATAGATTCAATTTAATAATTTATTCTAAATTATTAAATTACTTATATTACCTAAAGTACGAAATGAATGGACTAAAAAGGTTGATTTAACATAAATCAATATAATACTTGATCAAACAAAATTAACTAAACGAAATTGATTATACCACATATCAAATGAGCCTAAAAATAATAATTTTCTCTAAACCCTAAACTCTAATCTATCAATTCTTCTAAAAAACAATTAGTAAATTAATAAAATTAAATACAATTAATTATGATGCACGAACGATCAAGAAATTGGAACAAATAATGGAAATGCAGATTTGGTTCTGAGATCACACAGATTCTCAATTCATTAATAAAACTATTCATCAAAACTAACTCTGCCAAAAGACACGACGTCTGTTTAAATACAAACCCTAAAAACAGAAAATGCATAAAAGACCCTAAAAACATAAATTTATAAAGAAAGGTCCAAAAGTCCATGAAAGAAGACTCGGATCGCGAATCTGAGCCATCCTATTGGCGAAACGAATCATAGATTTTTTCGGATCCGATTTTGAGCTGTGGAGTTCCTGTCAAAATTTCAACCCGATCCGACGGACGGATTAACAGTTACGCCCCTTTTTGTGGAGCATGCGCAGCAGGACCATATTGCATCAAATTAAATCTAAATGTATTGTTAATTTACTGAATTTTATACTAATTTTTTCGGATTTAAAAAAAAAAAAATTACCTGATTTCACGGTGGAAAGGGCGACAGATTGGAGGGGGGTGGGGAGGCTGATGCGGACAGGGACGTCAAAATTCCACCCGTCCGGATGCTCGCGTGCGTCAAGTGGGGTCGGAGCCGCGTCGCTGAGGGAGCAGGCTTCGTCGCTGAGGGACGAGCGGACAGAAAGGGCAAGGTGAGGCCCGCGTGAGATATTGATTCTCGGACGGACGAAAGTTTCCCGTCCCTGAAGGACGGACAAGATTTACCCGTCCCTGATGGACGGACAAGATTTTCCCGTCCGTGAATTTTTTTTTTTTTTTTTTTTTTTCGTTTTTTAAGTGATTAACAGGGGCCGTATTAAGATTATCAGGGACGGATAATTTTTTCCCGTCCCTAGGGACGGGATAAAATTTCCCGGTTTTATGGTTTTTGAAAATAAATCCAATTCAATCCCCTTTTCCGATATTTTTTTAAATTAATTTCAATTATTAAAAAAATCGGGAAGAGAGATGGGGTCGATAGGGTTGCTTTATCATTCGGGCAGACCAAAATATATTATTATAATAAAAGAATTTATTCAAGCCGTAGGATCTCACAAGATATAATTTAACGTTCAGGATGGAAGACAAGCACGAAGCTGCTTTTCTAAAAGAAAAGCAGCAGCTTCGGATCCAGAAGAAGGGTCTCATCGCTGCTGGAGCGGCGCAGTACAAGGAAACAGGCGAAAGGTTTAGGTCTGAGGATAACGGGCCCGCCAATGCCCCTGGAGATACGGGTCCGCAAATATAACCGGATCTGCCCTTCTTGTTGGATCCTCTGTGCATAATCCAACCCAGTCTGAAATCAACAAAATCCTATCATCTCTTAGTGGGCTGCTAAACAAGGCTTCTGAGCCCAATCCAGGTTTTGTTAAAATCGAAAATTTATTAGACATTCAAAAATCAAGGTTAAGCCCAAACCAGAATGTGTATGTTATACCGAACAAAAGAAGTACAATAACCCCAAATATATGTGATGCAAATAAAATAGAACATATAAAGTGTACCAACTTAGGTAATTTAAATATAGAACATTCTCAAAATAATGTAGATTGGATTTTAGATTCTGGTGCAACCGATCACATGACCGGAAATACAAATATATTGTACAACTATAAAAAAACCAAAAATCAAGAATTTGTTTATGTTGCAAATGGTGAAAAAATAGAAGTTTGTGGTTATGGCTCAATCAGTATTTTTCTAAAAGAAATTAAAAATGTATTACATGTAAGAAATTGCACTTCTAATTTACTATCCATAGGTAAATTGTCAAAAAAAATAAATTGTGAAATTATTTTTTCATCAAGGAATGTATTTTTTTAGGATATGGCATCCAAGAGGATGATTGGTGAATGTGTTTTTCAAAATGGACTCTATTTTTTGAATAGCCAAAAATTCAATTTCAACACAAAAATGCAAGACATGGGAAGTTTATGGCATAGAAGAATCGGGCATCCCTCCGATAGAATTTTGAAATATATATTTAATTTTTCAAATTTAGATTGTAGTAATTGTGAAGTATGCAAATTGGCAAAGCATACTAAACTTCCTTTTGTAATTTCAAATTCTAGAAGTAGTAAAATATTTGAGCTTGTTCATTCCGATGTTTGGGAGCCCGCTCCCGTAGACTCTTATAATAGCTTTAAATATGTTTTTACATTCATAGATGACTTTTCACGATTAACTTACTTATATTTATTAAAAAATAAAAGTGAAGTTTTTTTCTAACTTTCAAGATTTCTCAAATTTAATTGAAAATCAATACAACACAAAAATTAAAACTCTTAGGACCGATAATGGAACGGAATTTGTAAATCAAAATTTCTTAAATTTTTTGAAACAAAAAGGCATTATACACCAAACTACTTGTGTTTATACCCCACAACAAAACGGTGTTTCCGAAAGAAAAAATCGTCATTTACTTGAAGTGGCAAGAGCACTTATGTTTCAAAATAAAGTTCCAAAAATTTATTGGTCGGATGCCATTCTCACCGCAACTTATTTGATAAATAGATTGTCAAGTATAGTTTTAAATAAGAAAAGTCCATTAGAGGTTATTTATCAAAGAAAAATAATTTTTAATCACCTAAGAGTATTCGGATGCACATGCTATGTACATCAAAATAAACGAGATAAACTAGATCATACTTCTATTAAAACTATTTTTTTAGGATATTCGTTACAAAAAAAGGGCTATAAATGCTATGATCCGATAAACCATAAATTATATATTTCTAGAGATGTCACATTTTTTGAAAATGAGCCATACTTCAAAACAAATGAAAATAAAATTGATAATCACATTAGTACAAATGATTTTATCACTCCTATGATCACTAATAAAATTATGGAGCCAAGAGTTGTAGGAAATGAAGATGAAGATGATAATACTCCTCAAAGTGGAACCGGAGGAGAAGAAAGTGATAATATTGAAGAAGAAAGTGATAATAATGAAGCCGAAAGTGAAAATATTGAAGAAGTTCCACTTAGGAGATCAACTCGGCCCACTCAACCATCAACAAGGTTACGAGATTTCGTAACCAATAAGGTTCAATATCCTATTCAAAATTATATTTCATATAAAAATATTTCAAAATATCACCATACATTTCTTAGTTCAATTTCCAAAATAGAAGAACCAAGAAATTTTGAGGAAGCTATAAGCCAACCGGTGTGGTGCAAGGCTATGGAAGAATAACTTCAAGCGTTAGAAAAAAATAACACATGGACCATTGTACCGTTACTAAAAAATAAAAAACCCGTAGGGTGCAAATGGGTTTATAAAATAAAATACCAAAGTGATGGTATTATAGAAAGGTATAAGGCTCGGCTAGTTGCCAAAGGGTATACTCAAACATACGGTATTGATTACCAAGAGACCTTTGCTCCGGTAGCAAAGATGAATACTATAAGAATTTTGCTTTCAATAGCGGTAAATAAAGGATGGAATTTATTTCAAATGGATGTTAAAAATGCATTCCTTCAAGGAACACTTGAGGAAGAGGTTTATATGACTCTATCACCGGGTCATGTAAAAAAAAAAATACTAACCTTGTTTGTAGGTTAAACAAATCAATTTATAGACTTAAACAATCTCCAAGGGCATGGTATGAAAAACTCTCTCAATATTTAATTTCTCGTGGTTTTAAAGTAAGCCGATCCGATACATCACTATTTTTAAAACATGGAAATAATGATACAACTATTATTCTTGTCTATGTTGATGACATAATCATAACCGGGAACAATTGTGAAAAGGCAATTAAAAGAAAATTTTGAAATAAAAGATCTTGGTAAACTTAAATATTTTTTAGGAATTGAAATAGCACATTCAACCAATGGACTATTTATTTCACAAAGAAAATATACCATTGACCTTTTAAAAGAAACCGGAAAATTAGGGTCCAAACCGGCCTCAACACCCATAGATATTAATTGTAAATTAAATTCCGAAGATGGAGAACCGTTGGAAAATATCAACCAATTCCAACGGCTTGTAGGTAAATTAATCTACCTAACGGTAACTAGACCGGATATCATTTGCGGTTGGCCAAATTAGCAAATTTATGCATTCACCAAAAAAACCTCATTTAGATGCAATTAATAGAATTTTGAGATACTTAAAGAAATCACCCGAAAATGGTATATGGATGAAAAATAATAAATCTAATGAAGTATGTGGCTATTCCGATGCAGATTGGGCTGGGAGTTTCGATAGAAAATCCACAACCGGCTATTGCACGTTTGTAGGCGGAAATTTAGTCACATGAAAAAGCAAGAAGCAAAATGTTGTGGCACGATCAAGTGTGGAAGCAGAATATCGTGCCATGGCATCCACCACAAGTGAACTTACATGGATCAAACAATTGCTCGAAGAATTGAACTTCAAAATAGATAAACCAATGAAGATGTTTTGTGATAATAATGCAGCAAGGTACATTGCTTCAAATGCCGTGTTTTACGAAAGAACAAAGCATATCGAAATCGATTGCCACTTCATAAGAGAAAAGGTGCAAGCAAAGGAAATTGAAACTCCTTACGTGAAGAGTCAAGATCAACTAGCCGATATCTTCACTAAGGGTCTCATTCCAAAGACGTTTGAAGAAATAACAAGCAAGCTAGGATTAATCGATATTTATAATCCTAGCTTGAGGGGGAGTGTTGAGAATATAATAAATGAAGAGGGTTAAAAGTGTAAAATAGAAAAAGGGTAAAATTGTAATTTAGGAAATTAGAAAGTTACCGTTGGTACTATTCTAAGTACCAACGGTACAATAAGCATAGAGGGTATAAATACTAAAAGAAAAGATTGTAAGAATATAACAGATACTCAATTCAATACAAAATACTCAATATTCATAAACTTTACAGATGACTATGATTAATATAACAGTTATATGACATGTCAAATGCATAAAATAACTTTTGAGAACAAGCAGCAAATCTTTTGTGGAAGAGCTGATAGGGTTTGATTTGAATTGGTGCTATAGAGTGCAGAAGCATAGTCGGCTGTTAGTTGCTGTTTTTTTAATTAAATTAAATTGCAGGGTGTAAGATGTAAAGAACAGCAAGTTGTAAACTTGTTTTGTTTCAATGAAATTTCACCTTGGCAGCATCTGCCAAGACATTAAATAAAAGAAAAAAGAGAACAAGCAGCAAAGAAAATGAGGGTTGATTGTGAACAAAGAGATGCCTGCGCATCTGTTGAACCAAAATCATGCGCATCTCAGGCCGACCGGATTCCAGACAACAATCGAGATTGGGAAGGTTGCTGACCGATGCTAACTAAAGTTTTTATATGCGACAAGAAGTTCTTTTCACAGCAACAAGATGAAAAACCTTCAAAGTAGTACTACAACCATAAAGTGCTGTCAATATGCTGTTATGATGGCTGTTAGCCTGTTTTAAATGATGAGGTAGTTTTGTTGTTCTTTGGAAGTTTGAGGTTATAACCTTCGCCAAAGTAAATGATACAACAGTCAATATAGTTACATCACCAGACATTGTTGCTTGTGCAAACAAATTAATTTTCGACTAAACAACAAGAAGACAAAGCAAAGAAAAAAGGAAAATAAAAACTCTATGCCTAGAACAATCTCCATGCCTTTTGACTTTACTAAGCCATCAGAATTCACCACACTAGCTTCATTGGTGTATTTACAGTAAAAATTTCTACACCTGCTACACCTCTCTGTGCTTCTGGTACAAATTAAACTGCACCTTTTCTTAACAATAATAGGGTGACTGTATGAAAATGGGAGCTCACTGTATGCAAATTAATTTGTATCTGATTCAAAATTCCGAACTTCGATCAGCTGTTATCTGTCGTGCTTGTACCAGTTTACTGAGCATTAGTTGGTAGTCCTTGTGGTTTATTTCTCAACAAATTCTTTGTATAAAGAGAGCCAAAGACAATTGCCTGATCACAGAAATAGCATCATATTACTCAGAAATAAAAATAGGAAAACAAAGGGGGGTTTGAAAGAGAAAAAGAGAGATAAATACTTACTCCTCCAAGCCATTGCATCCTGTCAAGGGGATGTGAAAAATATATGCAGGAAAGCACAATGCTCACCAGCTAAAAACAAAAAATATATAGCATTGTTATGCACAAATTAAGGTAAATATTTCGACGTATAAACATGTTGAGGAGTGATAAACATTTTTATAATGCTCCACCTGTTTAGTTGTCATCACAATGGCAAATGTGAGAGCACCAAAGTGCCTTATGGTGTAGGATATGAAGAATTGACTAGCAGTTGCCACCTGCATTTTAAAATAGAAACAAATAATTAATTGACATATTAAATGGTTGAATTAATTTTTCTTAATATTTTTTTTGAAGAAGATTATTTTTTCTTAATATTCTTCAAGTAATTTCTTACACAAGAGAGAACTGTAGCATCCAAGAAGCAGTCGGGGTGACGAAACATAAAATCAATGGCTGGGATCAACTTTCCATGGAAAATGAGCCCTATTCAATGAAGGATAATTTTATGTGGTTTTCAACTAATAAAATTAGATGCTTCAGGAGTATTTCATAGAACTTACAACATAAACTGATGAAGCAAGAGCAAGTAGTTGTGAAGAAAATTTGGTTTTGTATTTCCATTTCATAGCCCTTGAAAAGTTTGTCTTGAAATGTGCTTGTGAACCCATCAAACCTTAAATTATACAACATAAATCACAAATCAAATTGAATGAGATTCCAATGCCAAAAATATGGGGTTGAAATTGTACCCTAGATAACCAAGCATAAGTGAGACGCCACGCACTGTGCTTTCTCTTTTTGACTTCTCTGTGTTTATCATTGGCTGCATTTGTGACAAATAACAACATATTTCTTTCAAAATATAGTAAGAAAAATTAACAAGTTCTACAATTGCTGTAAATTAAAATGTACTTACCTGGTGAAGAATAAATATCGAGCAACCTAAGGTCACAAACAACGCCAATGAGTAGTCCTTCACATAATATCTCTTTTGCATTATTACAGTTCCCCAAACCTGATAATAATTAAAAAAAAAATGGTGTAAAGATGAATAATGTGAGTTTTTTATATAGCAAATTACTGCTAGTTCCTTATATGAATGTCAAATTTGTATTACAAAAACTTGCCATGACAGGTATCATTTTTGCGCATTTTGCCAATGTCTGAACTGGAAAACTGACAAACTTGAGAGCCTGAATAAAATCCAAGATAACAACTTAGCTTTTTTTTATTTATCTGAAAAGATAATTCACATGAAAAATATGAAATTACATTTTAGCACTAAAAGGAGAATAAAATGGAACATGAAACTAACCTCATATTGACATGTTGTGGAAATGATGTTAGTTATAGACACACCACAGTATTTGTAAATTGGTGCTACTGGATTCACCGACTTATTAGTAGCCTAAGAACAATAGCAGAATGATTATCAGCGATTCAAATAAACTGTACACTTAAAAAAATATATATATATATATATACATACATATAATACATAAAATTTCTTACAGAAAATGTACCAGTAAAACAGCAGCAGAGATGGTGGATGTTGTGATTCGGTTACAGAAAACAAGAAATATAGAAAATGTGAACTTTTCCTTGTTGTCTCCAGTTCCATATTCACCGGCCATGATCTTTTCCTGCATACGGAGAGGAACTTGCAATTGCATTACAAAATCTATGTAATTTTTACCCCAGGAAATTATATTATTTCTCGCCGAGCATGGAAAATGGGAAAGGACATGTGGCAAAACCTGCAGGAAGCCATAGATGACAAGTGTGATCATGACACCAGCAACGGCAAAAGCACAGCTTAATGCACGGTTCTCTTTCAACTGGGGTTGTGGCATCTCCACCATTGTTCTTAATAGGCTGTTTAATCAAATTATAATTTGATTATTACTCTTGGTTCAACAATCTGGATCAAAGAGAGAGAGAGAGAGAGAGAGAGGAGAAGGGGCGGAAGAGAGGTGGCAAGGAAGGAAGGAGAGAGAACATTTTCTTTTTTTCGGAAATTTTGAGTTTGCTAAATTTGAAAAGATAAGAAACGGTCTTTAGGAAAGCTTGGCGATCCTGAATACTAGCAGTTAAGCAGTGATAAGGCTAAAAGATCGAATTTGTTAAGTTAGAGATAAAAGGATAAGTTTGCTCAGAAATTATTTTTTTAGGACCAATTCTCTCAACGTTGGAAACATTCATCCTTTTCTGAACAACTCAATATATCCCACATTGTGATGGCTTAATTACCTAGTATTTCTTTGAAGAAAAAAAATAAACGTACCTTCTATACGCTGTATCTCTTGTATTAAATATAAACTCTAATATTTATAGATACTTTTTTTTTTTAATAATAGGCTCCATCCCGTTGGAGATTTTATTTAGTGTTTAATAAGACGAAACAATGGACGTTGAACTGTCAATGCCATCTATTTTTATTGTCCTTTTTCCTGCAAATATTGTGACCACTGTAATTGATCGAAAAATTTGAATAAAGAATAAACACTTCCTGCCCCCTTACAGTTCTCTCAAGGATAATAATAAGTTTTGTAATAATATGTCGAAGTCTAGATTAAGGGGCAACAAATCAAGTACAGCACAGAACTTGAGCCACACTTCATAATAATTTTAGTTTCATGCAACTTCCATATCTATATTCAGCTCCTTGTCAATAATAAGAAAAGTAGGAAGAATAATCACACAAAAAATAATTCATCCTTATATAAAGAAAATAAAATATAAACAATCATCCCCTAGATGATCACATCACAACTTTGGATCTGCTCAATGTTCCTCATAAGATCCAATGAAATATTAAGGTTATATTGAAAAAGTAGATGGAAGAACTCCCAGAGCATTTGTCTATTTACAATGGCGATTAGGAAATATTGTTAAAAATGAATAATTAACCCAGTGAATTTCTACTTGAGGGAAAGTAGAAACAATGTCAAAACTTCAACCTAGGAATGATTATTTGTTCCACCTGCGCTGTCAGTATACATGTGTTTCCTAAACACTCACAGTCTACTGAATACTCTTTTAAGTTGTTTCAAAATTTGGTCCTACGTGTAGTTAGCTGTTAGTAGCAGAGTTAGCACCTTGCAAATGAGTAACCAGAATAGGCTTATGAGGGATCTTATTTCTCCAAAAGCTTTTCGTGTACAGCGCGGAGAAGACAATTACCTGATCACCCAAAAATAGCAATTCAAAGTATTAAGCTTAGGAAAGGACTTATTTTTTAAAATTGCTCCAAATAATTGTACAAATTTTGCTAATAAGACATGAGAATCACAAATTTGCAATTAAGATTCAGTTTTTATTTATTGTTTTTGAATTAAACCCAACCATTAAACTGGGGGTAAGTTCAAGAAAAAAAATGACCAAATTACCCCTAACCATTTGTATATAGACTATACAAATCTTTTTAAGAGGCTAAATATACACTTCGCCCAAAATGGATAGCCTCTTGGTTCAGATTTTGTTGATCTTGAGTTAAGAAAAAGTTGCTACTAAGATTAAGGACAAATTTATCAATTTCATTGCACAATCTTAATCTTGAGCACCTGGTCTTAGTTATCCCAAACAATGTAGCATGCTAGATGCAAATACGAAAAATGGAGGTTATTACTTGCAACCACAATAAAAATAAGGTTCTATTTGCAAAAAAACTTTATTTCGAGTTCATGCATAAAAGGAGGGAAGTAAAAAATAGATGCTTACAGCTCCAATCCACTGAACACTGCTTAAGGGATGGGAAAACCAGATGCACGAAAGCAATATGCTCACAAGCTGTGATACAAATGTAGAAGTTACAATTATTCTTTGTACCCAAAAATTGCAGCGGAAACAAAACAAATGAAAATAATTGTACCTGTCTGGTTGTCATAACAGTGGCAAATGTAAGAGCACCAAAAGTTCTGATGGTGTATGAAATGAAGAATTGACTGGCTGTTGCTACCTGCCAGTAGAAAATATCTAGCCAATTAGCTCAGATTATGAGAAACAACAAGCACTTTTGAGTCTAATATTTTAACTAGTTTTGTTTAGTGTTACTAGCAAATGTCTTTTTTTTATTTTTTTTATTTCGCTTTACCATAAATGGCACTATTGTCAAATTCATTTTTTCTACTCCTGTGGCTTGTGTACCTATTAGTTGCATGACAAAGTGGAATTTGACCATAAAAAAAATTTGAGGTCAAGATCTGCTTGCAAACTTCAAGAAATAAGGGATATTCCACACAAAAGTGGGTTGAACAGTGCTTAATTGCGGGCTATCTGGGAATCAAGTCAATTTGAGAATTGATGTATGTACTGTGAGGGTGCCATTTGGTAGTGATCAGTACAAGTAATATTGGTTGAATTGAAATCTTCAATTTTGTAGCCAATTTTTTAGTAGGAATGCATGTAACCGTGAGGGTACCACTTGGTAGTGATCAGCAAAAGTAAATACTAGTCAAATTGAAATCTTCAATTTTACTTACACTGGAAAGAATAGCGACATCATAGAAGCAATCAGGGTGGCGAAACATAAAATCAATTGCTGGTAAGAGCTGACCTTGCAATACAAGCCCTATTAAAGCAGCCAAAAATAAGAAATCAAATTGATAAAAAAATGCATTAAAGTTCAATATATTTGATGTGTAAAGAAGCTGATCTACAAACTTATAATTGAAATAGCTACCACAAAGGCTGAGAAGGCATGAACAAGTAGTGGTATAGAATATTTGTGTTTGTATTTCCATACTATACCCTTTGAAGAGCTTGTCTTGTAATGTGCTTGTGAAGCCATCAAACCTTTAATACAATGCAATACTATAAACATGAGCTTCAAATGACAATATGTACAATAGCTAACATAGACAAATTATATCACAAAGCATACCCGAGGTATCCAAGCATAAGTGAAACCCCCCATACTGTGCTTTCCCTCCCATTCTTTTGTAAATCTATACCAGCCGATCCCTACATTTCGAAGAGTTTAGATTTACAAAATCAAATAACCAATCTACCAAAAGACAATGCATAGGAGAAATGAAGAGAAATTAAGCACCGGGTAAAGAATGAAAATGAAGCAGCCGACTGTTACAACCACAGAAAGTAGATAATCCCTTCCATTATATTTCTTTTGCATTATAACTGTGCTCCATAGCTTAAAAAAGAAGGAAAATTACTACGGCATTTAAAGTATATCACTGTATCTAATTGTTTTTATTTGTTTTTTTTTTATCTACAGAAAAGTTACCATAACAGGAATCATTTTTGCGCATTTAGCAAGTGTCTGAACAGGGAAGCTGACATATTTCAGAGCCTGAAAGAATATTTGAATGTTACTATATTTATCCTTTTACTTGAACAGATTTAAATCTCACAGGATAAAAAATTTACCTCATACTGGCAAGTAGTAGTCAATATATTAGTCAGTGATATGCCGCAATATGAATAAACTGGAGCAATTGGATCAAAGGATTTATTACTTGCCTGGATAACAATTAAAAACAAAATGTAACCAATTTAGAATTCAGATAAATCAAGTGAATTAAATCTAACAAGTTCATGTGTAGTTTAACCTACCATCAATACTATGGCAGATGCAGTGGATGTCATTATACGGTTACAGAACACAAGGAAAAGAGAATATCTAAAATACTCTTTCTCAATTCCATATGGAACTCTCATTATCTTCTCCTGGAATATAGAATGAAATAGAAAGAGAGAAATGAAATCAAATCGAACAAACAATGAATCCATTAAACTTGTCCGTTCACCAAATCGAATGTAATGGAAATGATGTGTCCACAAATAAAGGAGTTGAACCTGACAGACGCCATAGACTAGAAGCGTGCTCATAATTCCGGCCACGGCGAAGGCGCACTTGGCTACACGATTCTCTCTCCAGTTGAGGAGAACCATCTCTGCCATTTCCCCAGCACGGTGGTTAGTAACGGAGCTACCGTCGCAGATCGATTCTGGGAAAAGATAAACCAAAGAATGGAGAGGGAAACAATGTGAATAGATTGAATCGAAGCGGAAGGGCAGGTGTGGCCACGCGGCGGACCGAGATTGGGAGGAGAGGTAAGAAAATCGTGTAACGATTCTTAATTTCTCTAAAGAAGAGCGGTGGAAATCGATATTGAGTTGCGAAAGAAGAAGAAAGAAGCGAGAAGGAGAGACGCAGCAGATGGTGCTGACAATGTCAGGAGCATTTTAAGCAGTAAGCTTTAAGCCAAAATAATGTGCTACTTTTTAAACTATTCATCGTATTATTTTTTGTTTGAACTAGCGTGATACTTGTCCGATTTTTTTATTAATAGGATATCGTGAGTAAAGAATGTTCTGATTTTTTGCGAAAAGTGGAAAAACCGTTATCCAAAATCACGGTCAGTTGACGCTATTCAAAATCACAGCCGGATTAGCATAGAATTATTTGCGGATGGAGAGGATAAACACAGGCCGTTAACTCAGACAACGACCAAATGGGCCGTTAATTCAGACAACGGCCAAGTGTTGGGCCGTTATTTAAGACAACGGCCAAGAGGGCCGTTAATTCAGACAACGGCCAACGGCCAGAGGCCCGCGAGAAAAAAAAAGTAGGCCGTCGGTTTGTATAACGGTCCGTCGAAACAAAAAACCAATGCACATGCAGTGTCGGCAAAAAAAAACAAAAAAAAAATGGAGGGCAGGCCCAGTTATATTCCGTCTGTCATTTTGAAAAACGTCCAGACATTCAATAAATACTCCACCAGTCTGCTATCTCACACATTTTTCTCTGCTGAAAAAATTATCACACATCTAGTTAAACCACCCACAAGAACCATATTTTGATTCTTATACGGTGAATATCCAACAATAGGTTCCATTGAATGAATAATAGATCTAGATTTTCTCCAAAAAATATCCTCCGTAAAAGGTAAATCTTCAATTAGTTATGATAAGCATATATTATATACACATTCGAACTAGTTTTTATCATATAATAACACCAAATATCTTGTATTTTGAATATAAAGTTAATAAAATACACCTAGAATCAAATTACTGCAGTTCGTTGTCTTTATGATGCAGGAAAAGATGAAAAATGAAGAAAAATTTCCTCAATGCGGACGCAGTAGAATCCACTGTGGACGCACTCAGTACTTAGCCGAATTTCCAGCACCACAGAAGTCCAGATGAAAAGTCTGAACGTAATGTGTCCGCACTCACCATCCAATGCGGGTCGACCATCCGCACTCAGCATATCAGAAAAGTCCGAGTGTAATGCGTCCGCACTCATAACCCAGTGCGTCTTATCCACCCGCACTCAGTACTTAGCAGATTTCAGAACAACACAGGAGTTCACCAGTGCGGGTCATACATCCGCAGGCAAATCCAGTGCGGACGCACTCAGATCATTACGCAGGATGTTAATTAAGGAAAGTTTGAGTCGGTGCGGATGAGTGCACCCGCACTATCCACCAGTGCGGACGCAGTGAACCCGCAGATAACCAGAATTTCACATTTTTAGCACGGGTTCTATTTTTAGCGCATCATGGACACGTTTTCTACAACCAATTCTGATCATGACATCCTGGAAACAGCACCCACTAACCGCACTACTCCTACATTCAAGCTAGGCATGGTCTCTTGATATAAAAGAGGAGTTCATTCCTATTGAGAAGGCATTCAATTATCAAGCTCTCCATCAATAATTCTCATCTCTCGCATCATCTCTTGCATCATCTCTTGGTGCTCTTTCCATCCAAAATTCTGTGGAAATTTTCTAAGTTCAAAGTGTTTTTCAAGAAAGGAGAAGGAGAAGATTCAAAGGAGATTCTGGCAAGTATTGAGGTTTTTTATTCAACAAAGGGTGTAATTTATTTTTTTAATTCATTTCCCTTTATTTTGCCAAACTTTGTAATGGATCTCTCCAAGAGAGAGTAGTTATCTCTCTAGGGGTTTAGGTCAATGCATGAACTTGTTTAATTCTATTCTATTTGGTTATTTGTTTTTATCATGATTGTTTGATTTGATTGTTAATTTTTGGTGATTTATTCTTTGTAGTTCGCATGATTTGTACTTGAACTGTAGTTATCCCGCTTTAGATCTTTTAGACTCCAAAGTAGCTTAGGATCATATATGATAGTATAAATTGTGTCACAAAGTTATTAGGATTTAGGTTAGAGAAACACCATCTTTTAATCTAAACCGGAACTACAAAAATTAAAGTTAGGTATTTGGTGATGGACCCAAAAATGAAATCAAACCGTAATTAGGACTTCTAGAATTGAATTGGATATCGGTATGAAGAACCTAAGGGTGAAATACTGACATCTAAGGATAGGATAGACTAACAAAAGCTTCATAACCTAGATAGCTAGGGTGATGGACTGATCGGTGAAGTCCGAATTATCTAGGCAAGTTATTAATTCACGAAAGTGACCCTTTTTTAATATATTAGGTTAGAAACCTCATCAAATCAAACATGAATTTAAACAAACCAAATAGATAGAATTAAACAAGGGATTGTAGACCGAAAGCCCCTAGAATTCTCCAATCTTTGTTAAACCCTAATTTCGCTTTACTCTTTCTTAGTTTTTATTGTTTAAACATTCAACTCTTTGGGTATTGAACCTGCCAACTTTAAGACTTTAGAAATTAAAACTTTAAAACAAACTTTGAAACAAACCAAAATTCTGAAATTATTCTTTAGAGCAAAAATTGAAGTCTCCCCTTATCTCTTGGATCGATACCTTTTATACTACATTGATAGGTTGTGCGCTTGCAATCAACCGATCTTTAAGTATTTAGGTTTATAAATTTAAACGTAAATTGAGTACAAAAATATAGCCAAAACCATATACACAAAATACTCATCAAGTTAGTATGACAAAGTAATTAATTCTTGCTGTGGAGTTTTGCATCGTAAAATATATATATTAGATGTTGGTTCCATCGGCTCCCGCATCATTAGTTTAGTTTCAAATTTTTATATGTCATTTCTTGCCATGGACTGAAGCTAGATTTAATGATGCGGGGCGGATGGAGCTATGTGTTTCACGGTGCAAAACTTCCCATCACTCTCTGAGGTTCTTGCATCGTGAATTATAGCTTCAATCTATGTGAGTTATATGTCATATTTTTTTATGTTAACAATTATTGTTATTTTTATTAATCTAGGTTCGAAATTTTTATTCTCATCATCGAGGAAAAGAAAGTAAATTTTTTATGTTGCAAGCATCCTTCTTAAATATTTATAAGGCATATATCAATTAATACTCTTAATTAGAAAGGTAATTATTTTTATTTGTTAGGGATCAGAGATATATCGAACTCTTTAAAAATAAAGATACTTTAAAAATAAAGATACTTCGGCTTGAGATATGTTCCCGTTTAAACTGATCTCTATAAAACTTCTCTACATGTTTGTGAAATTATTAAATATGATTGTTGTATTTTTCTTTTGTAATATTTATTGGTACAAAATTGGAATCAAACATTTGATTTGGACATCAAATGTGGATAAAAATTACAAAGGTGCAATTAAAAAAAAACCAAATTATATATTAGTGTAATATTTATCTAATTTACTTATTATTGTGTAGGCTGATCAATTCAAAAAATCAATCATGCTGATGTTGAGGGTTTATTTTGGCGGTGAAATACAATACGATAGAAAAGGAGCGAAGTACAGCATTCGTTCTCGATTCTCGTTGATGGCAACCGGTGAAACAGGCTGGCATGATGTAGAAGGTGAAATTTGTCGTCAGCTTGGATATCATGAGAGTGAGTACAATTTAAAAATATTTGCACGGGTTAATGTTGGCACAACAACTCGCCGTTATTATGAGATAATCGAAATCGTGTGTGAACAGACTTGGAGAGGTATTTATAACCAAAGTATGCTTGCTAAAACCCAGTATTGTTATGTCGATCTATACGTTGAGTTAGTTCCAATTGTCGGTTCAATGCAACCGCAGTTGTCCATTGATAGTGTGGTACCAGAGACACAACCAGAACGTGTATATACCGAATACGGTGTTTCACAAGCTGGTCCCAGTATCTTCGAACCCTATCAGACACAACCAGAACCCATACATACGCAATACAGTAATTCACAAGCGGGTCCTAGTCAGCGGCAACCATATCAGACCCAACAAATACCGAGGTGAGACCTTTATCTTCATCCTTATCCCGATGTAAATGAGTTGTCACAGCCTACTCAGGCAGATAAGGGTTGGGCAGAATACAATAATCAGGCTAGTCCATGGCTTGATCCGCCGAGGGCAGGTGATTCTAGTCATGAAGCTGACGACGTGCCGCAAAGTGATGATGAAGACGACGCTGACTCATGTGAGGATGATGCCGATTGGGACAGTGAGCTTGATGCAGAAGGGGATGTCCCGGCTGATACCCCGATCCCACCGCGGGAAACACGTCCTATAGAGTACCGCTAGAACAGCACCACCCCAGTTGTATTGCCTTGGTTGGTCAAGATCGTCCAGAAATTACAGATACATGACCGGAACTGAATCCCCCGAGGAATCAGCAAAAAGCATAGATCCGAACAAGTCAAGTATGTAAGCCCGAGTGTACTACCGTACCTGCTCCGCTGTAGGCTCACCCGCTGTTGATTTGGCATGGTAGCAAATCGAATGCGTAATTCTTTCAGACCTATGGAATATCCAGATGTCATGAGAACAGCTGCCTCCCCTGACCCTGATCTCTTCTTCTTTTTCAGAACCGCATCTGCAACCCCATTTCCAAGAAGCCGCTCCACTAAGTTGTACGCATCACAGTCTACAAATCCAGTCACCGGAGCCCCCTTTAATGGCAATCCCCATAGACATGAAACATCTTGCAGGGTGACCGTCATCTCCCCCACGGGAAGGTGGAAAGTGTGCGTCTTAGGTCTCCACCGCTCAACGAGGCCAGAGATAAGCATTTGTCAATATTTATTTCTTCCATTCGAGAAACCTGATACAACCCGAGACTACACAAAAATGGTTCGCAAAGCGCATGGTCTCGAACCCCATGTTGCCGGTGGTGTCGAACATCCACTCCGTTATAATCCTGTCATTGTTATATAATTTGGTTAAAATAAAATATCGTAATTCAAATATTTACATCTATTTATAAAAACTATGTTTGTGTAATTTGAATATTCATTGTGTAACTTACAGTATCGGAGAACAAGGAGATCTTATGCTGTCTATGCGGCATCCATAAGAAATCGCTAAATCTTTCTGTTGCAACAACATGCAGACCGCCACTTGTTGACATCTGCATAAAAATATACTAATTCATAATAATTCATAAAAAACAAGAAATATACTAATGCATAAAAATATAGTAATCCAAATAACTAAATATTAATTGCATGTACTATCTAAAATATGTTCTGCTAGAATATGTTATTGTAGTATTATAAAATACAATTAATAGTACTTTGTTTAAAATTTTGGGACAAAGTTTATAATTTAATGCGCACAGATATATGGGTCTTACCATAACATACACAGTAGACCCATTAATTGAAAATAAATGACGAATATATATATGAAACTATATCTAATTAATTTAAAACTTGAAGAACTTTTATTTATATGTACTATATCTAATTAATTTAATCAGATTTGAACTTCAATCTTCTTTTAGCAAGTTGATACAAAAATATATAAAAACACACATATTGCAATTTTTGTTTTAAATTGCTTGTTAGTGACTACATATTCCAATATTTTTAATCTAGTAATCTACAAAGTTCACGGAATTGCAAAAAGTATAATTCATCGATTTCCAAAAATGGTATGCCTCATGCTAATTTATACAATTCGGATCAAGTTGGTTCAAACAATTTGCTAAAAGTAGTCCCATCATGCTACAAATTAGAAATTTACACCAAATTTGGTACAAACTCAGAAATTGCACAAAACTATACATAATTTATAAAAATTAAATCTAAACCGGACACTAATTAACAAAATTAAACCTAATCAAAAACTAATTTACAAAATTAAATCTAATTTGCTACAATTTCACATAATTTAAACCTCACAATAGTCTTGACAAAATTGCACAAAACTATACATAATTTATAAAAATTAAATCTAAACCGGACACTAATTAACAAAATTAAACCTAATCAAAAACTAATTTACAAAATTAAATCTAATTTGCTACAATTTCACATAATTTAAACCTCACAATAGTCTTGACAAAATTGCACAAAACTATACATAATTTATAAAAATTAAATCTAAACCGGACACTAATTAACAAAATTAAACCTAATCAAAAACTAATTTACAAAATTAAATCTAATTTGCTACAATTTCACATAATTTAAACCTCACAATAGTCTTGACAAAATTGCACAAAACTATACATAATTTATAAAAATTAAATCTAAACCGGACACTAATTAACAAAATTAAACCTAATCAAAAACTAATTTACAAAATTAAATCTAATTTGCTACAATTTCACATAATTTAAATCTCACAATAGTTTTGACAACAAATAAAATCAGAAATTATTATTGATTACTAATTTTTACAAAATAAAAAAAATTACTTTTTTTAACTGCCGACAGTGGGAGGGGTGACGTCTCGGTGGGAGGCAAGACTGGAAATGGGAAGTGGCGGGCGTAGAAATGCTGGCCGTTGTCCAGAACAGCGTCCCGGCGGTGCTGGTGGGCAGAGAGCACGGAGAGGGGGACCAATTTTGTTTTTTTTTTACGGCGAAAGGAGAAAGGGATGGAGCGGGCGAGTCTGGATATTTCTATCATCTGTCCGTTATTCTAAACAATGGCCCATCCTTCGGCCGTGATTCGGAACAGCGGCCCCGTCTATCCGTTATTCTAAACAACGGCCCAGTTTTGGCCGTGATTCGGAACAGCGGCCCGTGTTTATCCCCTCCATCCGCTAATGGTTGTTTGCTAATCTGGCCGTTATTTTGGATAGCGTCCGCTGGCCGTGATTTTGGATAACGGTTTTTCCACTTTTCGCAAATAATCGGAAACATTCCTTAATCACGATATTTATTTAATTATTTTCCTATTAATAAAAAAATCAGGATACTTGTAGCTGTACCACACTGACATGTTGTGATATCTCTTTACAAAGTTATTAGATATGTTTTAATAGTTAATTCAAACCGTTAAAATTAATCTACTACAGAAGTAATGTATTCACATGTTAAAATTATAATATTTTGAATTCATTTAGTATGAAGTCAAGCGGTCAAAAAATAAGAATTATAAATTAATTTTAATACATTCATTTTTCATTATTATTTTTTTACCGCTTGATTTCGTACCAAATGAATTCAAAACATAATAATTTTGGCATGTAAACACATCACTTATGTAGGAGATTGGTTTCAACAATTTGAATTAACCATCAAAACATATCTAATAAATTTTTGAAGATATAGCACGACATGTCACTATGCTACAAGTAGCACGCCAGTCTTATTTTTTTAATGATTCTCAAAGTGAAACGCAGTTTCAAAAGTTGAGATATTTGAACTTTGTTTTTATTTAAAATGTTTCTAAAGAGTGAGAAATTGTTCAAGTAAATATAAATTCAATTATAAATTAGACAGGTGCTTTGTGTAGTTTTCATGCTTGCAATATAGTATACAGAAACCAAATTTTTTATTTAACATTGGAAGGATTTTAAATTAAAAATCTAAGCCAACTTCGATGAGTTTTTGACTTTTAAGCTACGACAATAACGTTAAAAAAAATTGACAATCCAATGGTAATTAGGGATAGAATTAAAAAATTAAGATACAAGGGATGAAACATAAAATACGTAGTATGTAAAAATATACAATGTGATTATTGGAATTAGAGCACAAGTCTATGCAACTACTAAATGAAATCCTAACTACTAGACTACAAGTACATATTTAACATTTTATGAGGTTGGCTGAAGCATATATAAATACTAAAAAAAAATGAAAATTAAATTAAATTGAATATACATAATTATTATTTTTTTTTTAAAATTATGAGAGTAGCTAAGTATTTCTTGATATCTAAATCAGCCACTCGTAGTAACGCGTTGTTTATGAATGTGAAGACAATCCATAATCTTGTCGTCTTTAAAACCTATGTTAGTGTTTAGGACGCATTATGTTTGCAACATCTTGCGTTAAAAAAGGGACACTAAATTTTCAAATACACTAGCATTTTGTTTAACATTAAAAAAGAAAATTCAATCTAGTTGAGATTAAGAATTTGATATTCTTTCCGTGCTTAAATTAAAATATTCAGATATACATTTTATATTAACTTGGACTTAAATAATATTAATGAATGCTACATAGTCGATAGTACATATACCTTTTTTTTGAAGTGTTAAATGCTACATTGATTCAATCTTATAATTATTTTTATATACAAGGAGGGCTCAAATGCCCATTGTTTCATACTCCAATCGTACTCTAAAAACATATTGATCCGGGTTATTTGTTTTAATCTTTCTAATAAATTAAATTATATATTATTTTATCCAATTTCAAAGAAACATATAATTTTTTTTAATATTTTAATTAAAAAATAATCTCAATTTTCCAAAAAAAAAGAGAACATAGTTTTAAAAACTTCTAACACAGTTGCGGATATAGTTTTTATTTTTTTGAAAATAGAAGAATTCAAATATTTTCTATATTTACATAGAAATGACTTTTGAACCGAGATCAATAACTAAGATTCAAAGCATTTTTATTTTTTTCAATAACACACAAAGAAATATTTTAATTTTTCTTACAGCTGCAAAAAATCCGATCTGAAAAATATTTATCCGAATTATTTGTTGTAGTCTTTTTAATTAATCAAATTAATCAAACCAAACTCAAATTGGAGTAAGTTCGATTCAATTCGATTCGTTTGCAGCTCTAATATTTCCATTCTCTTACATATAATTTGTAGGAAAAGAAAACTTCTTTTTAGACCTTTTTTTTCAAACACTGAATTTGCTCAGCTTCCTTTTAAAAAAAAAATTCGAACAACTTGCAAACACAAATCGGATACTATGAATATTTGACATCTAATAAGCTTGGTATTTTTTAATGATGTCGGAAAAAAATATTTTTTTGCAAACAACTGAGCATAATTAAACTAGCATAATTAAGCAGAAAAATCAAATTAACTAAAAACATTTAATAAATACAAGAAATTAATTAAATGGAAGATCAAATAGGAAGTGATTATTAATTAACCAAACACATCTAATAATACAGAAAATTAATTATACAAGCATAACTAAATTAACAACACTTAATTTTAATTTATTAAGTAAGTTTTAATCTGATATGTACAACAAACATAATTTGAATCAGTCCTTAGTAGTTTGAGTTTAGCGTTACATATTCTAAAAAAAAATTGTAAAAAAAAAGACCAATTTCCTAACAAATTTTCCATATATTTGCCGAACACCTACATTCTAAATTTTCTCATAGATTAAAAGACCTTGGGAATTTACAAATTGATCTCATTTTCTTATTTAAAAATTTCTATTCCTACAAAAATTCCCATTACCGAACATGCCCTTACAATTTGTTGTTAGATACTAAATGGTCTGGAAAAAAAACGTTGTTGGGTATGTTAGATACCGAACATACCCAACATTGATATTTCTATTTTCAAAGTTTAAACCGTCGATTCGAACCGCTCAATATGATCTTCATATTAAAATGTGCTTGGATATAAAATTTTATATTTTTTGAAATATTTTTTGCTATTTTTTAAGATAAGTAAAAATCAATATTTTTATAAGATTCTAAACCATTCAAAAATAGTGATTTTGTACCTCTCTAAACAACTAGTAAAAAAAAATATAAAAATTATAAAATTTGTTATCCAAGTTTATTTTAGTATGAAGATCATGTTGAATAGTTCGAATTGATTATTTAGACTTTAAAATTAGAAACAACAATATTAAAGTATGATGGAACACAAAACTAATGAGATATTTTAACCCTACTCATTTATCTAGTTAGTTGCTCATATTGATGAACTATTCAACATGATTTGAACCATTCAACATTGATGAACCATTTCATTTTCGATCATGTTGAATGATATTTCAACCTAATAACTGGATGCCCATTTGCGTTGCAGTGCTTTCAAATTAGTCCGGAATTTATCCGGTATCAAGCCCAACTTTTTTTTTTTTCGGACTACAATATTTTTATAATTTTTTTTTTTTTGAAAACTTGGCAGTGGCCAGGTAATTTTTTATTTTTAAATTAATGGTCTGATTGTCTGATTAACATCATAGTAATAAATTAATAGTTCGGATTCGGTTTGATAGAGTCAAAAATTCATAATTCGGGTATAATTCGGTACAACAAGAAAGTAAAAAAAAAATCTAAAAAAAAATCCTCAGAAAAAGAAAACAATTTCTAAAAAAATAAAAATATAATTTCTCATTTTTATCACGAATAAATTCGTGAATTATTCAGTAAAAATTAGGTTAAATATTTAAAACTTCAAATAAAACACTAGATGCGTAGTTGCGGCTACGCTGCAATTTATGTATGTTGGTACATAGATTTTTTTAGAAATCAGTATAGTAATGTATTTTGGAAATTATATAAAACCATATGTACCATCGTAATGCATTTGTCAAATTTTATATCATGTAAAAAACTTGTGTATATGACAGGTGTATGGTGGCTTCTAAATAGCTTATGCTTCAACTGAAGATTTAAATAATAGTTAGGCTCTAAACTTATGTCAGTCTTCCATAGTGTACTGCTACCACTCTTTTTTTTTTTTTCGGTGCCTTGCAACAGCAGTTACATTGCAAAGTGAACCTCTTTGAGTGCAATCAAGTACATTAGTTATTTAGGAAAACACAATAATTGCAGTGTTGAGGGTAAAAAAAAAGCAAGTATGATTTAAACTAAGTATGATGTAGATTACATTTTCTGTTTAATGATGATGATGTAGTAGTGCATGTGGTTGTTGTCGATGAAGGGGTAGTATAGAAGTTCCAGCAGCACTGCAATGGAGTAGCAAATATACACACCAGTAAAAATAATGATAAGATTTGAAATGTTCCATCTATAAAAGAGGCTCTCATCTGTGCTAATTTCTCTCTTTTTTTTATGGGCATATTTCCACTCAAGAAACTTTTTGTTTAATTAAAAAAAAAACAGCTAACTCAGAAAGATAACACACTCAAGCCTTAAATTTAAAATGTCTACTCAGAAAGATAATATACACAGCTCACTCTAAAACTTTTTTGTGCATGATTATCTACCGCTCTACCCTCTATCATTGTGTTTCACTGTGAAGTACCTACTTTTTGAAGTGTTAACTCTTTGAAGGTCATATATGCAAATTTGAATTTTGCAATAGAATATCCACATTATTCCATAACTTCATATAAAATCTTGCTTGCTTTGTTGATCTGATGAAACAAAAGCTCACAAACAGGAATTAGTTCTAGTTATTTTTTTCTCTATCATGGTGAGTTTCTGAATCAGTTCTCCTAAATTGATCATCATTCAATATTATGATTTGAATTTAACGCAACTTGCTCCAAATTATAGCTGGATTGAGTTCCTATTTACCAATATGTGCTTTATTTTATTGATTGTTTAGTTCTATTGTTGAAACATGAACATAAAAGAGTAAGAAACAGTGAAAGTTACATACATGTCGGTTGATGGATAGGAGCAGCTGGTATAACCTGAAATAACAGACAGTAGGAAAAAAATATTTGGTAATCAATTTAGTTATACTGCAGTGATGAAAAGCTCTCAAATGTCCTTATTTCACAATAATATCTGCCTAGAAAATATGTAAACAAATATTTTTTTTGTAGAAATACACAACTCCTCCATATTTCCTTGCAAAAGGTGTTCCCAAATCTATTAGAAACATCCAAGTGATAAGTTTACCATCAAACTTCGATAAAAACTACATTAACTGACCTTAAGAGAGAGAAAACTGCATTGAATGACCTTAAGATATTGGATGATATTAATCTGTCATTGTCTCGTTGTTAAAATTATAAAGTGAAAAAGGGTACTCAACACTTAAGTAAGACCCAACCTACTGATGTAGCTTAGTTAAGGCTTGATTGGAGTTATCTTGGAATTTCAAGTAATTTTGGGGATACTAGAGATAGGTTAGTATCTCAATATAGCAGTACATTATGCGAAATAATAAGGAAATAAGAAAACAGTTTGGAGAGGAAAGAAGACAGATCAAAATCTTTGTATCCTTCAACAATTTAGGAAATAAAAATTTAACGATTTATGATGGTACCAATAGGAATTTGATAAAATAAAGTCATCAGAGAAAATTTACACCAGTGCATAACTGAACCAATAGAAACTAAAGAAATAAAGTCAAAAGAGAAACCCTACACCCATAACATGCATCTCTAAGTCTAGTATTTATAGTTAGAATATAGAACTGGATTTGCAGTTTTGCACTATATCATATAGTGCAAAGGAATCACCATTGCTAACTGGGAAGGAATTGGTGGTTCTCGGGCTTCTCAGTGTAATTGGTGGTTCTCGGGCTGGTACTTTATAGTTGCACTATGAGCTTTGCTCGAGTGGAACATGGTTTGTAAGGGGGAAATGTTAATTCAGTTGGAAGTGGGTATGAGGGGCAATGTAGTACTTTAGTGGAAATATTTTTACGAACTTTCTTGTCAAATATAAATTAGAACAAAATGAGGGATGGTGAAGTTCCTGGAGTGCTATAATAAACACCAACGGCCTACTTACCACTCGATCAAGCAGCAGGTCAGTTGCATGAATGTGTATTGCAGTACGGGAAGCACAATAAGTAGAATAAATTTACTAATGCATCGACAGCTAGTTACTAATTTGTCGGAATTCATAGTACTACTTTATCTTCGTTTCACAGGCAACTCGAGTAGTTCAAAATTGGCTCAAATTTGGCAATTGAAATGGGGGAAACAAATAAATTTTATTTGATCTGTTACTGTGAGAAACAGGGCAGGAAGAGTAAAAGTGACGCACCTCAATTTTGGGATTTTATATTGCAAATGTTAATTGAACTCAATTTTAGACTCCTATATTCTCAATTGACGTCATCATGGTTCTGTAAAAGGGCAACTTAATTGTTGATTTCTAATTTTCGTTGATGCTCCCCGAGTTTCTGGGACCTAGGTTTTATTTGTAGCAATAAGAGCAAGAAATTAGTGCACTTGATATTGCAAAAGGGGGAAGAATCGGAAGAGAACCGAGTGTACGGTCCGAGGGAGAAGGAAGCTTGGCGAAGCGACTGTAGAAAAATAAGAAATCAAACCTCAGAATATCCTCATAGGTCAATTTAGAAAATAAATCAACTAGCCTCCAAATTATAGCTGTTATAGCTAAAATATGTACCTAGCCAATTAATCCTTGTAATTAGGCAAATATCTAGAATTCCATAGATTAGAAATGTGTATAACGGCTATATTCTCTTTTTTTTTTTTTGCAAAAGTGGAATATCCACCGGTTTCATTATGAAACAATGTTTTTACAAAACCTATAAAACCGTACATAGCACCCAAAATCCACTTATTCTAAACGAAAGAAAGAGAAATATCTAACTAGCAACAATATCACCCTACCACAACACAAAGCAAAGAAAGAGACAAAAATCCAATAAAATCAATCACTAATGTCAATCAAACTAGGTGAGGATGAGGACCCAGTGTCCACCAAAGACTAGTCAGGAGACGACAAACCAGCGGCCTCCTCAATGGCTTCAGAGAACTCTCTATCAGACACGGCGAACCCAAGTGTAGGGGCCCCGTCTGTACCCGGACTGACCTGTGAATCCGAATCCGATAGAACAATCAAGGAGCCTAGTTGAGTTAAAGGAGAAACATCGAAAGGCATAATCAATGATAATTTAAAATAAGAGTTATCTAAACGAGATTTACACCAAAAAGAAGTCAAAGCAATTATGGAAGAGGCTACTGAACTAATAGGAGGTATTGGTGCATTCTGAAAACAAATCTTATTTCTGGTTAACCATACAATCCATAGAGTTGCTGCCCTAATCAATTCAACCAATAAAGAATCCTTAAGAGGAATCCAATAGGCAAAATGCCAAAGGTCAGAAACCTGGGTACAGTTAAAAACAAAATTGTTATGATTACTGATCCAAGACCACAAAGTAGAAATAAACGGACAAGTAACAAACAGGTGGTCTACAGTCTCAGGGGCACCACAAAATAGACAATCAATATTACCCTGCCAACCCCTAGTACGCAAATTACATTTAGTAAGAATTTTGTCCTGCCTAAGTAACCATACAAAAACTTTTATCTTTAAAGGAATGTGAGATTTCCAAAGATTATTGTAAACGTCATCAGAGATATCACTAGATAATAGCAATTTATAAAGGGAGTTAACGGTAAAAAGACCCGAAGAGGTCCATCGCCAGTAAATAGTATCCTGCTGAGTAGAATCTAAAGTAGGAAATGTAAAAAACCCCAAAAGCTGATGCCATTCTTGAAGAGCAATTCCCGTTAATTGCCTGCTAAATTGCAAACTAAATGGAAAATCAGAAAAGACCTCAGAAACAGTAATGGAAGGAACAATTGTAATTCGAAAGAGATTAGGGAAGAAACAATATAAAGCGCAAGAACCATGCCATCTATCTAACCAAAAAGAAGTGTCTCTACCATTGCCAACAGTTCTATTAATACCCATATTGAAGATAACTGTAAAATCTAAGATACTGGCCCAAAAAGATGAAAACCTAAGAGAAGCTAAATCAGAAGAATCGTATTTAGCAATTAAAATGGTTTTCCACTTACCAGATACAGTGGGGTCTTTAAAGCGAAACCATCATTTTGCCAATAATGCAATATTCATAAAATTAAGATTAAGTACCCCAAGTCCCCCTTGGTTTTTAGGTAAACAAACAATTTTCCATTTGATAAGATGGTATCTCCTAGGACCTGCAGAACCATTAGCCCAAAGAAATCGTTTTCTAATAATGTCAATATTATTTTTAATAGTGACAGGTAATCGATAAATCGAAAGCCAATATAGCGGCATGGAAGACAGGACTGAATTTAACAAAGTAACTCTACCACCCAATGACAATAAGGAACCTTTCCAAGATTGTAATTCAATTTTGTCAACAAGAGGGTACCAATCATTTAAACTTAACTTCTTCCGATGAAGAGGAACTCCTAAGTAAGAAATTCGAAAAGAAGTAATTTTACAATTTAATTGTCTAGCTAAACAAAATGATTCATAAGGAGAAATATTTAAAGGAATAAGTTCACTCTTCTCAAAATTAATTTTTAAACTAGAAAGATTTTCAAACCCTAAAAGCAAAAATTTAAGATGTTCGACCATAAGCGAGTTGGCCTCCAAAAACAAAAGAGTATCATCAGCGAAATGAAGGTTCAAAACCTTAACCTCACTACCCAATCCAGATATGAAACCTGCGGATTGTGCATTACTTAGAATTTTATTAAGGGCATCTGCTACCAGGTCAAAAAGTAAAGGAGAAAGAGGATCACCCTGACGAAGACCTTGTTTGCAATGGAAATAATCACCTAAGTCGCCATTAAAAAAAATACATATTCTACCACTTTATAAAATATCACAAATCCAATTAATAAATAAAACCCCAAAACCACGAGCTACTAATACCTCTAGCAGAAAATCCCAATTGACCTTATCAAATGCATTCTCAAAATCAAGTTTAAGGAGAATACCTTTCTGTTTAGATAACCTAACTTGGTGAAGTATCTCATGCGCACAGATGATATTATCACCAATTAATCTACCTTTTATAAAAGCAGCCTGGGAATCATCAATAAGAGGATCCAAAACTAAAGAAAGTCTATTAGTTAATAACTTAGTGATCATCTTAAAACTACAATTAATAAGACTAATAGGTCTAAATTGTGTAATGGAAGATACATCGGCCTTTTTAGGGATCAAACAAATAGAAGCCAAATTCAATTTGGAAAGATCTAATGTTCTATTATAAAAACCTTGGAAAAGCTTGAAAAGGTCAGGATAAAGCAAGTCCCAAAAGGACTGATAGAATAAAAAAGAAAGACCATCAGGACCAGGTGATTTACCAGGGTTACAAGAGAAAACCGTTCGTCTAATTTCATCAAGAGTAAAAGGAAGTTCTAGAGAAAGTTGTTGGGCTTGAGTTAACTGTTCAGAAGGAGACCATAAATTAGATTGTAAACTAAGTAATCGAGTAGAAGTAGTACCTAACAAACTCTTATAATATGAGGTTATATGATTCTTGAGGACCACAGGATCATAGGCAGTAATACCATTAATATCTAAGGAAAGGATTGCATTCTTAGTCTTTCTATTAGAAGCCGCAATATGAAAAAATTTAGTGTTAGAATCTCCCTCGAGAAACCATTGTAAACGAGAACGTTGGTGCCAAGATATTTCATCTTCCTTTAAAAGCCTATGTAAACTAGTTTGGCATTCCTGCCAATGTGAGAAATTAGCCGGAGATAAAGTATTTGAATCATGAAGTAATTCATACGATGAAATTTGATCCATAAGAGATGATTTCAATCGTCTCTTTTCCCCTATAAGATTAGCATGCCAACCACGTAATTTTTGTCGGAAAAACTGTAATTTATACTTCCAAGAATTACCCAAATCATCCCCTAAATTATACGACAACCACCAGGAAGTTACCAAATCAACAAAACCCTCTTGAGAAAGCCAAATTTTTTCAAATCGAACATTTTTTTAATGAAAAGTTGAGATAGAATCAGTAGTTAAAATAATTGGATTATGATCAGAAAATACTCGAGGTAATGAATGAACAAGAGAGGAAGAAAAATAAGAAAGCCATTGATTCGAACAAAAGTATCTATCCAAAAGTGCTTTAGAGGTAGATGTAGAAGATCTAGCCCATGTAAATTTCCTATCTATTAAAGGCAATTCAAATAATTCCAAATCAGAAATAAGGGTATTAAATCTATTACTTAAGACATAATTAAATGAAGGTCCTTGTTTTTCTTGTCTAGTACGAATCAAGTTAAAATCTCCACATATTAGCCACGATGTAATACCAAGCAAACTGAGCGAGCGAATTTCATTCAAAAAAGTAGTCCGTTGCGTAGAAAGCACAGGACCATATACTACAGTAAATAACCAGTCAAAATTCTCATACTTATTTCTAATATGCACTGTAATAGAAAAATCCCTAATCCAAGAATTAAGTATCAGAAATTTGGTTTCATTAATACCAACCAATATACCACCTGAAGAACCCTGTGAGCTCTTAACAATCCAATTAGAAATTGAAGAACTAAATGCATTAAGGGTACGAACGTGAAAAGAGTCTTTTTTAGTTTCTTGAATGCCAACTAAATCAATTTTTTTATCCAAAAATAAATCTCTAAGAAATCTACGTTTAATTGGGGACCCAAGACCCCTTGCATTCCAATTAAAGATACTAATCATTGGTAGAACTAGACTCAGGAGGAATAACATCTAGAATAAGATTACTAATGTCAGTAGGGGTTTTAGAAGGATCAGAAATATTAGTAGTCAAGACAGTAGATAAACATTCATTAAATCTGGTCTTAGAGAGGGATTTCAAACAATGGACAGCATGTAATATATCCTCATCAGTAGAACCTAAAGAGAATCCACTAAGATGGTACAAATTAATAATCTCCTTATCAATGAGATTGACATAAGGGAATTGAGAAAGAAGTACATTACCTGAAGATGCACCTGATTTACCAATTTTAGCTCCTTTGCCCGCTACTTCCTTCATTCGAAGACGAAAGCTATGATGCAATTCTTCCGAAAACTTGGCATCAGATGGTGCTGGTCCTTTGCCACGATTAACCACTGTCTTAGGATCAGCAACAGCTACAGGAATAGGAGTAGGGTGAGGAAGAGGGTTTGGCAAAGCGGAGACAACAGGCACCTCAATAGAGGCCAGTACATCAACACTAACAGAATCCAGCACCATATCAGATGTAGTCGGCTCGGGTACACGAGCAATCACATCCCTATTCACCGAAGCAGTCGGTACAGCAATTAGAGCAGATACTTCAGCCATCGGCTCAGCTATAGCCGAATGAACAACAGTTCCATTTTCTGAAGAAGGTACACGAGGTGAGTTGGATGAATGTGTTGCATCAGAAGAAGCCGGTATAGTAGAAGGAGCTGCAATTGGAGTAATCTGAACTGGGGCAGTAAACTGGGCTGCTGCTGCAATGATTGGTGCATTAACTGGAGCAGGTGCTAAAATCGGGGCAGTAATTGGAGCAAAAACAGTAATTGGATCTGATACAGTCAAAGAAGCCATGGAAGCTGAAGCTTGAGCAAGAGGAAATATCGGGGCAGTCGAAGAGCTTGGAAAGTCAGAAAAATGAGGCTGGAATTGCTGAGGAGGAAGGGGTGGAGAAGAGGACCTAATGCGCTTCCTTGAAAAAAGTTGGCACCGAGAATGCCCCCATGGCATGACCTCTGTTTCATCTTCAACAAATATTTGAATTGTCTGAGTATACCCATCTCCATTTTCCTCAGTGAAGAGTAAGTGTCTACAAGCCGGTATGACCTCTTTATCCGGAACTCCTATCTTGAAACGAAGACCAATCATGGTAAGACGGTTAAAAGAGCGGGGATCACAATCAAGCAAGACACCCCCCAATTCTCTAGCTAATTGACGAAGGTCGGCATCACGCCAAAGGTCATGCGGGAAACCATGTACCTGAATCCAATAAGTCCGAAAATGAGAACGATTGTTGAAAGCATCAAAATCATACTCACTGACGGGAAAAGAGATGTCACCGAGTACCAATTTTTTGTCACGAAGCCTCTGGTCACGCCAAGCAAGAGAAGGGGATGCCACCAAGAATTGATTATTAGGGAGTTCGCGAGCAATCCAAGTCCAGTGTTTAGTTGGGAAGAACCGAGTAAGATTATCTTGAATGAATTGAGGGCCCTTTTGGCAAGCATCTGTCACTACAATTCCTTGAGAAAGTGTTTGGCGAAAGCGAGAAGTGGCAGGTGTTGCAAAGAAGCGCATAATCGGTAGAGTGTTGGCCTCAAGGAGTCTAGACTGACTAGGAGGTGAAACTTGAGGAATGGGAACAGTTGGTACAAGATCAAGATTAGGCTGTGAAGAGATGATTTGAGGTTGTGGATGCTGTTGAGGAAAAGGATGATGAGGGATATGATGTTGAGGCTGAGGGATAGGCTGTGAATGCGTAGAAGGAGGAGGGATAGGCTGTGGAGGCTGAGGGAGAGGATGTGGAGGCTGTTGAGGCTGAGGGATAGGCTGTGGAGGGAGAGGCTGTTGAGGCTGAGGGATAGGTTGTTGAGGAAGAGGAAGATGAGAGATAATCTGGTGAGGCTGAGTGGGCGGAATTGGGGCCAGTGGAGGTGTAGGAATTGATTAATCAGAAAACAATCACTGATCTATTCAAGATTTGGCCTTGGGCAAATCAAACAAGAGATCATCCAAACCAAACAAAATCAGAAAACAATCACACAATTTTTTGGGGAAATTAAAAAATAGTGGGATGAATTAGACATCCACCAACTAGAGGTAACTAACCCTGATAAAATCCGAGAAAGGAAAGAACAAGATTGAATTTTCCAATTCCTTGCAAACCTGGATCCAAGCTTTGAGCAGGTCCGGCAACAAATCCTTCTCGGTGCCTCTCTCCCTCCTCTTGAAGAAATAGTGTCACCGTTGGAGCAAGAGGAATCAAGAAGGTTGGCAATGACCTCAGACACCACTATCAGCGATAGGCCAGAGAACCAAGCCTTCTTCTCCAACAATCAATCCCAAACCCGAAAACCTAACCCTAGGGCGGAGATGTGGGAAGCACGCAACACAGTCAGGTGCGACCATTGCAGGAAAGAAGGTCACGACCGTGGCCAGTGTTGGTTCCTCAACCCACACCTCCGGCCGAAGTGGTGGAAGGGCGATAAAGGGGGCGGCGGCGACAAAGGAAAAAGAGGTCGGGAGAGAGACAAATCGCGTGACAACAGAAGGGCTTATTTAGGTGCTAGCGGGTCCGAACTTGAAGCGGGTTCGGGTCTGCTCTCTACTGGCGGGTCCGAAGCAGGCCCAAGTGGGTCCGAAGCACAGCCCAATGCATTCCTCTCCCAACAGCAATTGGATCAAGTTTTGGCCCAAATTAAAAACTCACTTGGACAGAAAGGTAAATTGACAGGTATTGTATCAAAATTTTGTTTAAATACATATAAAAATAATAATTGGATTATCGATTCAGGTGCAACTGACCATATGACCGGAAATATTAATCTCTTGACAAATATACAACAAATAAAAAATAATGACAATGTTATTGTTGCAAATGGATCTAAAGTACCTATTAAAAATATAGGAAGTACAAAACTACTGTAAAAAATATTTCAAATATCTTGCATTTGCCAACTTTTAATTCCAATTTAATATCTGTGAGTAAGATTACTAACGACTTAAATTGTGATGTCATTTTCTCACCTAAAGCTGTGATATTTCAAGACAGATCAACTCGAATGATGATTGGTGAAGGTCATTTAGAAAATGGGCTTTATATTTTAAAGTGTTTGTTGCTAATAATGTAGAACAAAATAAACTGTGGCACTGGAGGATTGGACATCCCTCAGATAAAGTCTTGAATAAGTCATTTTCTTGTTCTAATTTAGATTCTAGTTATTGTGATATTTGTCGTTTTTCAAAATAAACCAAATTATCTTTTCAATTATCGACTAGTAGAACCTCAAAAATATTTGAACTTATCCACTCGGATGTTTGGGGACCTGCACCAGTAGAGTCTTATAATGGTTTTAAATATTTTATTATATTTATTGATGATTTTTCACGTACTACTTGGATTTATCTTCTAAAATAAAAAAAATGAAGTTTTTTCGACATTTCAAGAATTTGCAAATCTTGTTGAAAATCAATATGACACAAAAATTAAAATATTTAGGTCTGATAATGGAACATAATATATTAATAGAAATTTTTTGGATTTTTTAAAACAAAAATGAATTTTCCATCAAACAACGTTCATTAACACACCAGAACAAAATGGAATTTCTGAAAGAAAAAATCGTCACATTTTAGAAGTTACTAGGTCTCTTCTTTTTCAATCAAATATTCCAAAAAAAATTCTGGTCAGATGCTATTCTCACTGCTATATATCTTATTAATAGATTGCCTACTTCCATTTTAAATAATAAAAGTCCTTTAGATATTTTAAACAAAAGAAAAATGAACCTAGATCATCTTCGTATATTTGGTTGTACTTGTTTTGTTCATATTAAAAGACAAGATAAGTTGGATAAAAATTGCGTAAAAACTATGTTTATAGGATATTCATCACAAAAAAAGGGATATAAGTGTTATGACCCTAATAATAATAAATTATATATATCTAGAAATGTAATCTTTTTTTGAAAACGAGCCTTTTTATAAAAAAGAAAATTCTACAATACAACCTAGGAGATCAACTCGGCCAACAAAACCACCATCAAAATTACGTAATTTTATTGTCACATACAATGTAAGTTATCCAATTCAAGATTATGTGTCTTATGATAATATTTCTGCTGATCACAAAGCTTTCTTGACTGCCATTTCTGAGAAAACTGAACCAAATAATTTTGAAGAAGCCAAAAATAATCCAACTTGGTCCCAAGCAATGGTTGAAGAGCTTCAAGCTCTTGAAAAAAATAATACTTGGACTGTTACATCACTACCAAAAGGAAAAAAAAACCTGTAGGTTGCAAATGAGTGTATAAAATTAAATACAACAGTGATGGAACCATAGAACGATATAAAGCCCGCTTAGTTGCCAAATGATTCACACAAACCTACGGTACAGATTATCAAGAAACTTTTGCCCCTGTTGCAAAGATGAATACTGTTAGAACATTACTATCAGTAGCTGTAAACTCGGGATGGAGTTTATCGCAAATGGATGTGAAAAATGCATTCCTTCAAGGTAACTTAGAAGAAGAAGTGTATATGACCATACCACCTGGATATAAGCATGAAGGTGACTACAACCTTGTCTGCAAATTGAATAAGTCGATTTACGGACTTAAACAATCTCCTCGAGCATGGTACGCAAAACTCAGTCACTCTTTGTCATTACTTCATTTTGATAAAAGCACAGCAGACTCTACAATGTTTGTTAAACACTCAAATAACACAACAACCATTGTCCTTGTGTATGTTGATGATATAATTATTACTGGCAATAATGAGGAAGAAATAAATAATGTTAAAAATTATCTCAAATAAAAATTTGACATTAAAGACTTAGGAAAGCTTAAGTATTTTCTAGGCATTGAAATTGCTCACTCAAGTAAAGGTTTGTTCCTTTCTCAAAGAAAATATACCCTTGACCTATTAAAGGAGACAGGTAAACTTGGTATAAAACCTACAAATACCCCTATGGATACTAACAAGAAACTTGAACCAGAAAGCGGTGAACCTTTAAAGGATATAGGACAGTACCAAAGATTAGTTGGGAAGTTAATTTATTTAATTGTTACCATACCTGACATAGCCTTTGCTGTTGGTACTGTGAGTCAATTTATGCATGCAACAAGAACCGCTCATCTAGAAGCAGTAAACCGAATTATTAAGTATCTAAAGGGGTCTCCTGGACAAGGGTTATGGATTAAGAAAAATAATACTAATAATATTCTCGCCTACTCTGATGCAGATTGGGCTAGAAATTTTGATCGAAAATCAACCACAAGATACTGCACATTTGTAGGCGGGAATCTCGTAACATGGAAAAACAAAAAGCAGAATGTGATTGCAAGATCCAGTGTAGAGGCAGAATATAGAGCAATGGCGTCTACGGCAAGTGAGCTAGTATGGCTCAAGCAATTGCTATGCGACATGAAAATCTCATGCGAAAGACCAATACCAATGTACTGTGATAATCAAGCTGCCCGGCATATAGCATCAAACCCTTCATTCCATGAAAGAACTAAGCATATCAAAGTGGACTGCCACTTCATACAAGAAAAAGTTCAAGCTGGAGAAATGGAGACTCCATTTGTGAGAAGCCATGATCAACTAGCAGATATATTCACCAAAGCCTTAGATAAAGGGAACTTTCAAAGAATATTGTGCAAGTTAGGATCTCTAAACATATTTGAACCTAACTTGAGGGGGAGTGTAGAAAAATAAGAAATCAGACCTCAGAATATCCTCATAGGTCAATTGAGGAAATAAATCAACTAGCCTCCAAATTATAGCTGTTATAGCTAAAATAGGTACCTAGCCAATTAATCCTTGTAATTAGGCAAATATCTAGAATTCCACAGATTAGGAATGTGTATAACGGCTATATTCTCTAATAGCCTATAAATCCCCACAGGGAGTATTGTAATACATCAGAAAAATATATACAATTTCTTTCATTATTTCTCTCTCAAAACATTTCAGCGACGACGGCAAGAGCAACGGAGAGTTAAGTCTTGAGCGGAGAGGTTAGATGCTGTGCGAAACTAAGGCGGTCGAAGACGAGAGAGAGATAGGGGTTACCGAATTATAAAACCGGGATCCGAGAGGAGGGAGGAGGGAGTTAGGCTACTGATATTTGTGAGGCCAGGAAGGAAAAGAGGAGGGGAAATTTTTGGAGGGAGGAGATACGAAGATGGAAGAGAGTAGCTAAACGTGGAAGGAAGAAGAGAGGAAGGAAAAGAACACGTGGCGAGAACTCTGATTTTGTATTTTCTAATTTGGGACAAATTAGAGATGACATCAACCGACATCATAGCAATGCATCTAAAGCCCTTCGTTTCTGATCAGACGGTGCAGAAACGGAGTGTTATTGTAGAATGAACAGTAACACCCCATTGCCAATTAAGGTATTATAATTACTGTGATTGACATAGCCATTTGCGTCTTCGCTGCACCAAGATCTTTTGTGCTACACTTTCCAAAAAAATCACCTACTTATTAAGGTTCGATTTTGTTTTGATCATAACAAACGCAGAGAACAAATGAAACGGCTCTGTTTTTGGCACAATACCCTATGTTGTTATATTAATTTCAATTTCTTTTGGTCATAGAAAAGCGCGCCAAGTACGGAGAAACCGAAATTTTTTTTTTGATACCCTCAAAAAATTATTTTTAAATGAATAATATTGGAGGCTGAATTTTTCAAAAAATAATACTCTTGTCAAAATAATTCGCACACCAAATTCTCTAAATATGTGAGGTGAATTAGCACACCAGGCAGTGCGCGAAATGATATGAAGCACTTAGATGCGGGCAGTGCGCGAAATGATATGAAGCACTTAGATGCACAGATCCCTGTGGCGCAGGGTGTGCGGATCTATTTGACGAACCTGTGTTTACCGACGTATGTTGTTTGTTTATTATTATGAAACCAATTTTCTAAATGTCAACATCTTGTTTTAACTGCCTTCGGATATGATCTCTGATCTGAACATAAATTATAGGCGTACGCCAAGTCATGAGCATTTATTTGGGCTTTTGAGTTTTGACAAAACAAGGATTGACTTTGGAATGAAAACGAATGGTCCAAATGACTGAGATTGACTGATATAAAGATTTGACAACAATACAGCTTTTGTTGTGCATCCCATGTTTCAAAATAAATTTGCAAGTTTGCTCCTGCTCGAGAAAAAATATCATGATTTAAATCATGCCCGAGTCTCAGATCTTTTGCGGTTTGCAACGATGATTGATCACATGGGGGTCCTCGATTACTGTAGCATGTGCATAATAATATGTATATAAATACAACAATGCATTAAACACTTTCATGTTTGATTTTACATTTTCTAGCTCTTTAGAAGTTTTTGAATAATGAAATTTAATCAGAGCAAATCTCTGGATTCGCCAAAGGGATCCCGCATCTAGGTGCGCCATACCATTTCGCACACCGCCTGACGCGCCAATCCACCTTGCGAACCTAGAGATTTTGGTGCGCGAATTCCTTTGGCGAGATTGTCATTTTTTGACATCCAGACCCCAGTGTCATTCATTTAAAAATAATTTTTGAGAATGGCAGAAAAAAAAATTTCGGAACCGAAACGACTCCCGATTTTTTTTTATTAATAATACTCTAAAAAAATTTAACAAATATACCCTATTTTAAAAAAAAAATTTCAAAAAATGACCTAATTGTCCCATTGTGGAGCGGACCACTTCATACCTGACCGTTCCACATTGGAGCAGTTTGCTATGATTTTTTTTTTAGAGATATTTAGTATGTGTATAGAATGAATATTTTACATATAGACACTAACGGTAATTTGGTCCCATTACTTTTATGATTTTTTTCTTTTTTCTCTCTTTTTGGATACTCATATTCTTTAATTTTGTAAATGGCATACATGACAAATAAAATATGTGTGAAACTAGAGTTGAACTTTAGATATTGTATATAACCCATGTACCGAGAAAATATATTCTTATTCTCTGTCATAAAATATTGACGATTTTCTTTTATTTTTAAGCCATTTTGTGTAGGGGTGTTCATCGGTTCAGTTCGGTTCAAACCGAATCGAACTAGACAAACCAAAGTTTTAATTCAGTTTCAAAAATAAAACCGAACTGAACCGAATTGGCATTGCAACCGAACCGAACCGAACTGAACCGAAGTTTTATTTCGGTTTGTTCGGTTCAAACCGAAATATATTTAAAGCAATTGTTTTGTAATAAACCGAAGTATATTTAGAAATAAATTGGAGTATTAAGAAATAAATCGGGATATTAAGAAATAAACTGAAGTATTTAAAGTAATTGATTAGGAAATAAACCGGAATATTAAGAAATAAACCGGGGCGATCCGGACCAAATTCATAATATATAAAAGTTCGATTGGTTCGGTTATTTCGGTTTTGAAAATTTCAAACCGAACCGAACCGAAGTTATAATTCAGTTTTAAAAAGCAAACCGAACCGAACCGAACCATTAAACCGAAAAAACCGAACCATTTGAACCGATCTAATTTGGTTCGGTCCAAAACCGATTAAACCGGACCCAATGAACACCCCTAATTTTGTGTCATCTTTCATATATCATAACAAATAGTAAAAAAATTCCAAAAATAGTCAAAATTGGTATTCTACAAGTTCATTATATAATCAATATACTAAGCTACTTAGATCGAAGTTTGAAGTTTATACGATATGTTTTTAACTTATCGTTATTTTTCAGAAGCTTCAATTGAAGTTTTGAGGTCTTAAACGATATTTTTTTGCAATTCTGAGTGCGCAGGACATTTTATAAGGTATACCTTAATTTATCTTTAAAATTCATATCTCCTCCTCTCAAGCTTTCTGAAAAGTTGTCGAATGCTCAAAACGGAGTTTTCTACATAAAGTAATGGCCAGTCAAAGTTCGGCCAAAGTTCAATCAAAGTTAGTCCCCTCTCAGTTTGAGCTATTTTAGACAAAAACATTCGGATTTTAAATTAAATGTACGTGATACATTTAGCTTTGAAATAACTCAAATAATATTTATTTATTTACTTATTCTTAATGGATTTTGGATTCGGATTGTATCAGATTTACTGTGAGACCAATATAGGCCAAAATCAAACAATAAGAGTATTCAAAAAGAGAGAAAAATGAATAGAAATCATAGAAACAGCGAGACCGAAATCATTCTATATATACTAAACAATTTCTAAAAAATATCATAGCCAATGCCCCACAGTGGGGCGGTCAGACAAAAAAATTGAAAAAAAAAAAAAATCATAGCTAGCCGCTCCACTGTGGGGCAGTCAGTTTTGAAAGAGAACTGCCCCACAGTGGGACCGTTAGGGCCGTCATTTTTTTTCATAACAAAAAAATAAATAAAATAATATTAATAACCACACTCTCAAAAAAATTTCAACCATAACCAAACCACCCCCCGGGGTGGCGGTTTACTCCCCAAGCAACCCGCCCCCCAGTGGGGCGGTTTACCCCCAGACCAAAACGCCCCCCGGGGGGGCGGGTTGCTACATTTTTTTTTTTTATTTTTTTTTTAGGATTTGAATGTTTCAATCTAAATAATGAATGTATTTGTTTGAAATTACAGATATGAAATTAATGACTAAAAATAATATGAAATTAAAAGAAATGAGAACTAAGATTATATTTGTTATATTTTTAGGGTATTTAAAAACAACTCGGAAACGACTCTGTTTTAGGATTTATATATACTGAATATGTGAATTCTAATAAGAGATTGTCAGTGAAAATCATGCATCTTGTATAAGACCATGAACTAGAATCTTGTATTAAATAGAGTTGCGAATGAATTTAATCCCTTTTGTTTTACCAAAATATGAATTATATAATAAAAAATCAGGACCCGACATACTTTTCTTAGCTCTTAAGTTAAGTCCTACCGACAAATATTGATAAAGCAGTTTTCGTAAGCTCCTTTGTCAAATTAAAATTACAATACCGACTAACAAAATAGCAATTAATGCACCACGTCGACCCTACTAGTTACTACACTTTCCAATTTCCATTATATCCATCTTCTTTCTGTTTCTTTTTCTTTTTCTTTTTTTTCTAATGATGAAATCTAAAGTAGCCATCTGCTTTTGATATATAAGCACACTCAAAAGTGAAGAAAACGAAGAGACTGTTCTCGTAGGCTTCATCACCTAGAAGCGAGAGAGAATATATAAAGAGTAAGGCTTGGGTGCTATGGATAGCACCGGGGCCTCTATGCAACGGCTCAAAATTTGAGTTTTCAAAATCCTGACGGTCGATCCGAACCGTTAGATGTGTTTCCTATATTGAAATGTGCTTGGAGACCAAATTTTACATTTTTTGGAATTTTTTTTACTATTTATTAAGCCACTTTGAAAATCTGAAAAAACGAGTGAACAGTAAAAATTTATGGACCATCGGATCAGTGATTTTTAAAGTGGCTTAATAAATAGTAAAAAAATTCCAAAAAATATAAAATTTGGTCTCCAAGCACATTTCAATATGGAGAACACATCTAATGGTTCGGATTGGCCGTCAGGATTTTGAAAACTCAAATTTTGAGCTGTTGCATAGAGGCTCCGGTGCTATCCATAGCACCCAAGCCTTACTCATATATAAATTACTCGGTTATAAAGAAACGCGCACAGCGGAGAAACCGAAACGACTCTGTTTTTGAACCTATATTAATAGAAGTTGATAGGTGAACGCCTCTCAAACCTCTTCATAGAAACTGAGAGAAAGAAAGGGAGAAAATATGGATCATCAGATCCCATCACTATCAAATAACAGGTTTAGTGTCAATAAGGATGAAGTCGATTTGGCTGAGGTAGCTAATTTGAGAATAAACGAGGTATGGCAGAGACGTACTACAATAATGTTTTGTTTTTTGTTTTGTTTTTTTTAACATTACAATAACTATTAGATTATTATTCTCAATGCTAACTACCAAGTGAGATTTCTGAATGCTTTTGATAGGATTCGGGGCCCTCGGAGGCATCTCTCCTATCAAAACCGGTGTTTGCTGATGCATATCTTGAAAGAAAGGTGCCTAATATTGAGTTTGCATGGGTTGATTTATGAACAATGATTCGTTTTTCATCCCTCATTTCGGCTAACATTCAAATTCAGTTTAGTTGTAAACTACCTTTTGTGAATTAAGCTAAGATCCACATGGTGGTAAACTTGTTTGAATGTAATTTGCTTGTTTGTTTTAATTGAAATTGCATTGATATCCATATTATGGTTGCGTTTCAGGGAAACCATGTCCCGTTGCCATGGACTACTTTGGAAGCCTCTTCTTTCCCTCAGGAATACATCACAAATGTGTGCTTGCAACTTTATTTTGTTACATACTATTCCTTACCATCAGCATATGGTGCTGAACTGCTGATTAATTACATAATAGGGTGACCTCATGACATTTGTTTGCTTTATTCATGCAATATTGTTCTTTTACCAGCAAAATTTATTCATTGTCCTGCGTTGAAACCTTGTGACCAGCTGTGTTGAAACATTCTAATCATGAACATAGTTGCAACTGAAAACAGGTTAAATTTCATGTGGATCCGTAACTATTCTTCTATTACTGTTCATCAACTTACAAAATCTGGTTGTTTTGCAGTTGTACAAAGCAGGTATTGAGAAGCCGACACCAATACAAGCACAATCATGGCCATTAGCAATGCAGGGAAGGGACATCATAGCAGTTGCTAAGAGTGGGTCTGGTAGAAAACTAGGGTTTCTCATCCCGGGTTTCATCCATGCTAGAAGTCTCCCCAAAGTCCCCAACAGAGATCCCACGGTGCTTGTGCTGTGCCCGACTGATGTTATTACGGCCAAGGTTCTGTTTGAGGCAATCATTTTCGGGGAACCTTATGGGATAAAAATAAAAGTATTCATCTCCTTATCAAGATTATTCATTGTCATACTTTTGTGAACATCATGATCCAAATTAATTATAACTATAGTTAATAAATTGAATAAACTGACCATAATTAAAATTGAAAACAGGGCTTTGACGGATTGGAATTGAAGGAGCAGCAGAAGCTGGAGGGAAAGCCAGATGTAGTGGTGATGACGATGAGGCGTTTGGTCGACATTTTGGATATTGTAAAGAACAGCCTGAAATATGTTGAGTACCTGGTTTTGTATGAGGCCGATCTCTTGCTCAAAGCGAGTGTTGAGCCCGAGATCCAAAAAATTCTTCGGTACCTCCCATCAAAACACCGCCAGACCCTTGTGTTTACCACCACCTGGCCAAGAGAGGCAAGTGATATTGCCTCCATACTCCTCAGTGACCCTGTTATGATCAGTGTCGGCAACACAACTGGAAGTGTTGATCCTGAGAGCGGTAAAGACTTAGAAAGTTTATGTGGTGCCAGTAATGCACTTATTCCCAGAGAACTGATGACTCTGGCCAAGAAGAAACTTCTTGTTTTTGACATAAACGGGATACTTGCCGATATTGTCATGTTGGATTCTAGGTATTCACAACAGGAACATATAATGATTAGCGGCAAATCTGGTAAGAATTTCTTATTTCTGATGCTGTAAAATTTGGGAAAAGACAAACATATTGAATTGAAGTTATTTTTTTTTTCTTTGGTCAGTTTTTAAGAGGCCCTTCTGTGCTGATTTTCTGCAATTTTGTTTCACTAACTTTGAAGTCGGAATTTGGTCATCAAGAAACAAGTATTTTCTCCGAAATATTTTTTCTTCCTTATTTGCTTCATTCAGCTACGTTTGCTGAAGATTTAGATCGTTTACTATTGATTTTTTTTACAGGAAAAATCTACAAAGAGCTGTCAATTATCTTCTTGGAGATTTGAAAAATAATCTACTGTTTTTTTGGGTACAAAACTTTCAACTTTCTTCTTGTTTTGTTTTTTTGAAAAACTTGACAGTGGCTGTGAAGTGAACCTTCAATATTCTTCAATAACACATTCTGCATGTTTTTTTTTCCTTCATTTGTATTGATATTATTGTTTTTTTTCTTCTTTTAAAGGTGATATGGTTGTTTTTAATTTTTCATCTAATACTCGCATATAAACAGGACCAATCTAAATGCACAATTCCAAATTTGAAAAGTAAAGAAAACCCGGACAAGCCCGTGTTTTTCAAGGAATTACAAAAATTGTGGGACAAGGAAGAACCAGGTTTGCCGTGGAACAGGGGGCGATTTACAAAAGCTAATACTCTTCTTGTGGATGATTCTCCTTACAAGGCCTTGCTCAATCCCGTACGTTACTATTTTTTAAAACTTTCTTTGGGTTTATTAATTGCCAACATTATTAATTATATTTGCATCTTGTCAGTATCTTACCGAGGAAGCTTATGTCATCGCTAATTAGCATTTGTTGGTACTTTAGAAAAGGGATGTTAAAAGTGAAATTTATAACAAAGATGATCATAATTGTGCATGCATGTTCATGCTAACTCAACCAAATTTGTTCTTACTTGAGAAAAGCTTTTGATCCAGCATGTGTCTCTGTTAATTTAGATTTTGTTGAATTCAAGCGTATGTGGAAAAAAACTGAAATTAAGAAGAAGATAAGTTGAGGCTAAAATATCCAACATTTAAATAGAATGTACCTTCTTGACAATTCTTATATAATAATGTACATAAGCATTGTTATCCATTAGTTAATGATGAGGAAATTTGAGTGTCTTTCAGTGTGATACGAACATATGCAAGAAAATTATTCACTTTATAACAATTTTTCTTTTTAAATATTTCTTTTTGGTTATTAATTTTAATACTTGTCTTGATTTCTATTGCAGCTATTTACAGCGATTTTCCCAAATCCTTACAGTTTCAAGAACAAAGAGGACAAATCCTTGGGTTTGTTATTTAATTATTTCTTCTCCATTCTTTCAATTTGAAAAATCGAGCAGACAAGTCTAATAACTTAGTAAATAAATAACCATTTAGTGCTACTAAAGCACAAGTATATGATAACCTATGCAAGATGTTTATAATTTTAAATTTCAAAGAATTAAATATTCGTTATAAGCAGGTGTAGGAGGAGCCCTCAGAATGTATTTGGAACAAGTAGCGAGAGCTGAGGATGTTCAGTGCTTTGTGAAAGACAACCCGTTTGGACAACCCGCCATAACAGAATCACACCCAGACTGGGAATATTACTTCCCGGCGATGTAAACCTTGAGAAATTCATGATTTCAAAATGATATTAATTATTAAATTGTGCCATACTGTTTCTATTTTAGTTTATGTTAGTAGAGTTCGTCTAAGTGCATACATTTGTTTCATTTAGACTTTAAATTGCTTTGTTTTCTTTTGTGACGAAAGGAGCCTGGTTAGTTATATTGGGTTGGTTGTTGTTTATATATTATAGATTTCTTTGTCATAGTTACATATTATAATTATGACATGCCCTTTGAATATATAATCTAAATCTCAGAAAAAGATTTCGAAAATCCCACAGCTTGAGCTGACGATTTAAATTTAAATCGAACTGTCGAATCTCGTGGCATATTGACGACTATATATGTCTCGAGATGTGAATCGTGAATTTTTTAGTTGATAGTTTTAATCAAAAAATAAAATAGGCCTGTCACACCCCAAACCGAGAATTCCAGATTAGGGCGTGACTGATCGTCGCCTCGTGCTTATTAACTCAATAAACACGCAAGGCTAAACAAATATAATAACAAACAAAATGCAGCAACGTGAATAATTATAATATCAGTATAGTCATACAATCCATAAATAAACATACACATACAAAATCCATACAGTCTGAATCAGAATGTAAAACACGAGCTATAGAAAGGGGTACAAGAGCTACCGAGTCCGATATACTAATCAAAAGATCGGATCTCGTAAACCTAATCAAAAGGGTCCTATAAATATAAGTCAAGCCGCGGGGTCTTCGGGGATAGCCTCCAATAGATCCTGCTGCAATAGACCAGTCTTCGTACCTAAACCCACGAAACAACGTGTGGGATGAGCGAATGATCGCCCAGTGCGTGACCCAGAATTACCCTTCAGGGATCCTCTTAAGTCGAAGTACTTTTAAATATAATAATTTTTAAATGACACTTTTAAATGCATATGCTTGAATGCAATTTTCCTAACTACATACTAGAAATAAAAATACATATAATAGATGCAAATGAAGTGATTAATTATCATGCCAACATGCAAAAGATTCCCAAAATAAAATCCAATGAGAGTGATATATTTATAGCCAAATCGGAGAAATCAGTATCGGAATACTGAGTGTAGAATTCATATAATAATAGTAGGGATAATAGTCACCCCGTGCTGTGCTAATCGGATCAAAGATCCTCAAGATATGTCTAAGGACTGCGATCATAGAGTCTAGTGATACACGGTGCCTAGTGACACCGAGCACTACTCACAAGTTAATAACACGCTAGCCGATGAACATATCTTAATTCGGTGTTTGTTCCTTACTCTAAAACGATCCATAACCAAACATATAAAATAGGAGAAATCATACAATGCAAGTCGTAAAAGTTGTCAATCTCATCCCTCATGAGCAAGTGAGAACTCTACCGTCTGGCCAGATCAATAGGAAAAGGAGCTCGAGATCGGTCCCACGTATCAAGGCTCGAGATCGGCTTTCGTTCTAGGCAATGTAGCTCCTAATGTAGGTGGAGATCACTCCAGAATCGTTCGTGCCTCAGGGCTCGAGTCCGGCCCGCACGTAATGGTAAAATGATCGAATGAATACATAATCAAGTTTATACATATAATATAAGTCCTAGAAGACCATCCGGAAAGTCAAGTGACACCCCGGCTCAATGGCTGCGAGGCCGACTCGTGTCCCATTCCACAAGCCGGAGCGCAGTCATTCAGTCTCTACTCAGCTCTCACCAAATGCATGTGTGTAAATATGCAAATAATATATTGCCTTCTACGAGAAGAAGGCAATCTAATAATCTAATATTCTAATAATAATATATAATATTATTTATTTACTCTACTCCTAATAAAACAGTAAATTCTTTTATTTATCAGGGTTTATGCAATTTCTTCCTACAGTGCAGAAAGGATAGACATGCTCTACAGTTTTAATGCATCTACTTAAAATAAAGTGCGAATGTCAGGTCAGGTGGAACGACTTGGTAAGAGTACGCCCACAAAAGAAAATAATTCAGATATCCCACACCTGTAGGGCTGGAGACGCGACGGCTAACCCTCATTGAAAGCAACGGGATCCTTGTATGCTCCGATCGATGCGTCAGTCGGCTCAGTCCACTGATCGGACTCGTACGGGATCTGTGGATATGAAATTACGTAATTTAAACTAATTGAAATCTACATTAGATTATACTAACCCTCGCCCCAATTAATATGTTTTCGTTAAATTCTCGATCATTCTGATTTTATAAAAATTACCGATTCTATTAGTCTGACTGAATCGGCTTAAGTCAGATATTGATCATTCGCTTTATTCTAATTTAATCTAACTTGATTTAAAAATAAATAGTACTTTTATTATTTTAATTTGAAGATAAATTGCTTGTTAAAATTCTAGTGTCGAAACGTTCGCAATTTAATTAATCGTGAGTTTGCAGTAACTACATGTGTTCTACTTAATTTAATCTATTCTAATTACTTAGCTACTTCGGTTTTACTTATATTATCCGTAAGCATTTTTAATCGCTCGAAATTTAGTTTCGTAAGTTAATTAATTGTGATAATTTCTACGACAATTACATTTACTATTTCAATTAATGTGATAATTAGGTCATTTTTATATGTATAAAATAGAGGTACAATTAGTAATTTAATTACTTTGGTTAAATATAACTTGAAATCATTTTTAACTACGTGCATAGAAATAAAATTTACTTTGTTAATTATCAACGACTTATTAAGTTTAAAAAAATGTATTTACGCAAAGTAGTTATTATTCTAATTAATTCTACGGGGTGTCTCGTCGAAATATTCGTACGGTAACTATGTCATTTCCTACGGTGTCCATTACAAAATTTAAAGTAATTCATTTGTTTAAATATGAGTTGTATTTTATTAAGAAAACGCGTTGGAAAATTCTATTTGTAAATCATTGGATTCGAATTTAATTATAGTTCGCTTAAATTTAATTATATTCTTATTTGGGAAAAATATACGTCGTTGAGTTACATATATATTTTTAATACGTATATAAGAGAAAATACATTTTAGTAATTAGTTACGCTAACTACTACAGTTTAAAAGAAAGTTTAGGTACGTAACAAGATATGTTGCTAATTAATTGTTCTTATTAATTAACAACATAATATACTTAGTTTTATCACATCAATTTTATTAAATTATTAATTCTAATTAACTATATGTGTTGTATTTAATGTGATTTAATTTTGTTTGTGTGAACGCAAGCTATAATTGACTCGGCCAATTACATTGGAAACTTATTCGCTACTCTTCAAATTCGAAACTAATTATGATATATACTTTAATTAACGCTATTACTCAAGAAGACTATACATATTTTAATTACATATATATAGTGAAAATAACGATCAAATTAAAATCAAACAAAATGAAAGTATATTCGTTAAATTAGTTATACTAACTACGATTTGAAAATTAATATTTTTCCACGAATAAAAATATGTTGTTAATATTTATATTTAGGTTTTCAATTTAATATATGTAGATAACTTTATTTCATTTAGCTACGTGTTGGTAGGTGTCTTAATTATTTCTAACTAAGTCGCGAAATTCGTATTTTATTACTATTCTAATTCTACCGTTAATTCGTCATTTCGAATCTCAGTATAAAAATAATATTTTTCATTTAAGATTCAAGAATGCTTAAAAAGGTCTTAACTTAAAAACTTGTTATTAAACTTTTAATTTATTTGATGTGTAGGGTGTTTTATTTAAGATTTGTTTCGGGATCATATAGTGTCCAATATCTAGCGAACATATGCTCAAATTATGTTATGAGCTATCTATCGAGGCAATAATGCCTTGGACTTTTCTAATCATTTCCCACTAATTTAGGTTTACGGAAGCATCCGATTTTTATTCAATTCCTTATAAAACCTAAATTTTAAAAGCCGCATTTTTTATCCGACAACTACGCATTTTGGAAAAATCCAAATTCCATAATTTTATCCATCTTCTTTTAAAATCTACCAAGCCTAATTATAAAGGCCCAAGAGGCCTAGTTTATTTAATGCGCAACCCAACAGTAAAGAGGCCGAAGCCTCTTTAATTCAAAATAAATTTTGCATTTTAGCCCCTTTAATTTTCGAATTCACGCAAGGGCTGGAATTTTACAAAACCACCCAAAGATCATTTTTTTTATTTATTTACATTCAGGTCCCTGTCAATTCAAAGGCCGGTATAACACCACAAACCATACACAACCGGTACCAGCGGAGTCACTGGGCTGGTACCACGATACCAGCATACCCTCAAAATCGCAAATCACAACACCACAATCCAGAGCACAAGCAAACACAACACAGTCACACATACAAGTCGGGTCAGCACCAAGCACCCAACAAACTAACACGCAAGCATCACAGAACCGGCAAAATAGAACAAGGTCGGTACAAGCAAGGAAGCAACAATCACACAACAAGCATCGCAATCAGCAAAAGAGAAAAACAGTGGGGGTCTGATCAATTACCCGATAGAGAGGAGGGGTCACAAGAGGAGTGCCCAAAAATTGGCCGGCACCAAGGAAAAGGCTCGCCTCACGGCCGTCAAAGAAAATCAGCAATCACCACCACAGCAAGGCACCAGCAGGCACCGAGCTCAGCACAGGAAGGTCACAGACACAAAAATCGCAACACAAAGAACAACCCAAAAACCCTAGGGTTTTGGTATCAGCAAGCACAGAGAAAGACAGAAAGAAGAGCGAGAGAGATTTGTTTCTCAACGCATGAGCGAAGGCAAAGAGAAAAACCAAAACCCAAAACGAGAGAGAGAGAGATATATAGCACCCGGGAGGGAGAAAACCACACAAGTCAGTAGCGCAGAGAGCAGGTGCGAGACCCACGCGCCTCAGCGTCGGAAGTCAAGGTCCGTACTACGATGGAACAGGGGCAGGTAGCGAACCCCACGCGGGAGAAAGAGCAAAACCCCTAGGGTTTCCTTCTCCAGGAAGGAGAAAAGAGAGAGAGCGCGATAGGAGGTGGGGTGCGCGGATCAGGGACAAAAGAGAGGGGAAGAGGAAATAAAAAGGAGGGGCATGATTTTCCCCATCAAGATTCGTGCAGAATCAAATCGGGTGGTCCAAATAATTCAGGGTTTGAAAAAAGGCAATATGGCTTATCTTCAAGATTCGTGCCTAGGTAGATGAATGGCAGATATTTGTTCTATATTCAAATAATTATAGCTTGCGCATTTCTAATAGGAAGAATAATTTGATTGATCAATGAATGTCACCATAATTTGGGTTTTAAATATTCGTACGACTCTTCGAATATCCGTCATGACTATATATCTATATGCACCCATGTGTAAACTTTATTAAATTTTTATTGAAGTTTTTATCAACGTATTTATTTTTTATAAATGTACTTATTATTAATATGTCACTCAACGGTATTTCATTTTATGAAATTCCTATTACCAAATTTAATTCAATAATTTGTATATATGTTTCACGTTTGATTATGACTCCCTATACCTAGATTATTTCATCTAATTAATTCAAGAAAATTAGAGAGGTTTCTAAATTGAAAGTACCTACGAATGAATTACTTGCAATCAAATTAAATGGATGAGCATTTGTGTTATAATAATGGGCACGAGCGTTCGAATCTAGTCAATGTAATTTTTTTTAAATTAATCATAACATTATTTAACTTTTAACTTCCTTACTTATTTAAATAGAAATTTCTAATTAGCTGCAAATACTAATTGTTAGCATAATTAAATAAATTTTAAAGTTACAGACTATAACAAGGCCCATTAGCAGTTTTTCTTAATATATATTTACTAATTCAAAAAGTCATTACAAAAACAATGTATGTTTAAAAAAAAAAATCTTAGGAACAGTGATAACAGTACAGGATTATTTAGTTTTATATATTTTATTAATCAAGTCCCAGAAAATTCGAAAATTAAAAGACTTCCTTTTAGGTCCATTATCATTATTTTTCAAAAGAACTTAATGCTACGTTTATTTAAATTTTCAAATTTTCGCTGACATGAATATAAAAATGAAATAAAAAATAAAGAAACATTGTTGAATTCGTATGCTCTGCATTAACGGAATGTGCGTTAATAGATCTAGACCATCCGATTGAGATCCGCACTAATATTAAAGGACCTTGTGCGTTATAGGCATGGGCCGGATTGGCTCCGATCCTGATCAGACGGCTAAGATGCATTAAACTCAAAATTAATTACTTTGAAAATAAAAATGGATAAAGAAAGATATATGTGTAGGTGCTATTATTATGGTAAATGTCCCACTGCCTCATGGGAGAAAGATGCTATTTGCACTGGTTGTGGGGGAAAAATGGATAAAGAAAGAACATTGATAGTTCCCTCTTTATCAAAGAAAACAAGTGCGAATCGGGAGAGTGTTGACGGAGAAGGTCAAGGATTTGTTAGAGGTGTAGTCACCTATATGATTACTGATAAACTTGAGGTTGAACCTATGTCTGCTATATCTACAATTACACTCATAAAAAAGTTTGGTATGAACAAGGGTGCAATTGATTTGGTTGAGAAGGTGGTTCATTTGGGAATGAATCAGGTATCACTCACTGATCAGAACAAAATTAATCAGTAATTTTATAATTATTATTGTTATTAGTTATTAGTTCTCACTGCGTATTATGTATTTAATAGGGTTTAGAACTGTTGAAGGATAATTCCAGTTTACTAAATCCATATTGTATTCAATAAGATGGGTATGAGTAATATTTTTTTTCATTTTGTTTATTGGATAGGGTAAGAATAAAGTTTTTTTTTCCGTTAACATAATGGGTAAAAGTATAATAATGCTTCCACCCAATCCATTTCGTACCTGTTGACACATCTACTTTGGATCCTTCAGCATTTATTACAAATAAGTTTTTTTTATAAAAAAGAAATATTACTTGGTTCACAGTTCATGTTGGCCTAATTCCAGTAAGCAAATAAGAGATGCAAGAAAACATAAAGGTATAGTATTAACAAAAGAAAAACAACAAAATCCATTCAGCTCTAGATCTTCTTCTTCTTCTTCATGTGAGAGTTATGGGTTTGAAATCCACAAAGTGGGGAATTCCTCTGTAATATAAACAGGGGTTTGAAGAAAGCTGATAGGTTAAACCTCCACTTTTTATTTAAAAAAAAAATCTAGATCTTCATAATTATGTAGGGTCCTTTTTTTTTTATTAGAGTGCTATTGTAATTAGCATTACTGTTCTGGTACCAAAATGGTACCACAGTTATAATGTCTACTGGATTTCATCAAATTTGTCATCATCTACTGGCTTACATAAAAAAAGATATCAACTAGAACTACCAACATATATCATATAATAGTTTCTAGTAATTTCTGAAAACAAAACAATTTCAGATTCTACTCAAAATTCAGCATCATCCAAGTCTGGTCCAGACCCAGTGGTTATTACCAGAACTAGATCCTCTTCCCTTGAATAATTATTCAGGGCATTGTTTGGCAACTTATTTTTGTGCCCCATTGGTTTAGGTAATTCAGTGTGGATAGCAGCTAAAATAGGTGGATCAGCATAAGGACCTCTGAGCCAACCTTGGGCGATGAAGCGAGCAGCAGCCTCTGTCAAATGGTTCCCATCCCAATTCAGATAAGTTGATGGATCCTGACAAGCGCTTACACCCGGCATGCCACATGCCTTGCTTACATTGAAGTTATACTGACCTCCTATTCCACAACATACTCGTAGTGGTGTGTCTATGAATCCTACAGTATAATGATAAATAATGAGAATCAGGAAATAACTTCACACCTGTCCATTTTAATTTCAGATTAATAAATCTGGCCAGAAAGAGAAACTTTTGAAGCTACTGTTTAATCCTACAACATTAATGGTAAAAGATAAAATACCAAAGTTCTTAGGGGACTTGAGAATTTCAGTTATGGGCCGATAATACTCTGCATTGATGAGTCTCACGTGCGGGTATTTCAACCTAATTCGATTGACGGCTTTAAGCAGGAGCTTATTTTGGTACAGTGACAATTCATTGTATTTCCTCAGGCACCCGGTATGAGGGTCATAATCTGTTTTATTTTTGCTCTGGTGCGTCGAAAGAACCGATGGTAAGCATCCATATGGCACATTCTCTGGTACCACAATAGTCAATGCTCCTTCGCAGATTATTCTCTACAAGAATACAATAAATTTAAGGGATCGAACAGTGCCACTGAGTTTACAGTGTTCTGTTATATTTAATATAACTTAGAGAAGAAAATATTAAAATAAGTGACAACGCCAACAAAAGAATATCAAAATAAGAGGAAAAGATAATTCAATAATAACCTCAATTGCATTTGAAATGACTTTAACAAGAGATGGAATGTAGCTTTTAACTTCAGCCAAGGACTTCCCACCCGAAATGGCAATGGTAAAGTCGTTTATACCAAATTCTCCAACAATTATGAGTGATTTACGAAAGAATTTCCTGCAAACTAAAATAGAACGAATGATTAATTCATAAAATAATTGATGAAAGTGTGCTTTTGGGTCTTGAGCTATTCCACTTGGTTCAGTCAAAAGCTACATCCTTTATTGGTTAGGTCAATTCGCTGAACTATTATACTTGGTATATAAACGATTACTCCTCCAATTAGATATAAAGGTGTCGCATTGAATCATAATTGATCCGAATGTCACATAGGCAGCATGTCATTGAAGCAGTACTTTGCTCGCATGCTATCATTAATTAACACCATGCCTTCACCAGGCGATCAACCGCCTGATGAGCTGACTAATAATTTCTGTGATAAAACTTCAAAACAGAGATGCATACTTTCAAATGAACTGCAAAGGGAAGGCTTCAACTCCCTAAACCATCCAAGTTGAACATTTAGTGTTGTATTTAAAAGAATAGGAGATGTCACATTTTTTTTCACAAAGAAGGAATAGTCCAGTCCCGTTGCACCGCCAACCGCAAAGTTCATGCCATGCTGGAAGCTTCCATTGTGAGCCAAGTATGTTGGAAGAAACGGTAGGTCTAATGCTTGAGCTGATTAGATAAAACAATACTAAAATTAATTTATAGTCTTAACATTATATCTCATTTTACTTGGTTTGTCCCCAATCATGAATTGTATGCAATTAAAGAAAATCATGTTAATGGCAAAGGCATGGTGATTGGTGGAATGTATAATTCTTTTAGTTATTGCAGTTAAATATTATCTCCTTCATAGTGAAAAGTAAATAGTTCATGAAACAGTTCCTAAAATTAAATTGATCAACAAAAGTAGAATACAGGAACATATATATATGAAAAACTGCAAAGAAATACAAGAAAGAAAAGAAGAAAATTAATAAAAATAGTTTTTCATAGTACGTACGCAATGCATATTTGCCAGATCAACAGTTTTTCATAAATGATTGCAAATTGTTGGACTTTCACAAATCCATAAAGTGTCAAATATCCCTTCTTTTGCCCAAGGATCCATCGACTTCATATCATATCTGAGGTAACTCACTAGATGAAGTCATTAGCCCACACGATCCCTGTCCAATTACACCCACAAGTAGATTTATAGATAGTGGGCAGTCTTTAGATTGTAACGAACGGTTCGGATGTTGCTGATTTCAGTGTCTACCTCAGAGAATATGAAGTCTCAATCCTTTTCCCCAACTTCTTTTACTTAAATTAAGGAGTAGAATTAGGGTGTTCTTAAGTTCACCTAGCTTCTTGTGAGCTTAACTCAAAAACTCATACGCATCCAAACGGTTGAAACTGATCTACTTCACGAGTGATGAGTTTACATATCAAATTTATAAATTTTCAAACTAATTTAATATTAAGTCAAGCGGTCAAAAAATGATAAAAAATGAACACATTAAAATTAATTAACTTATAAACTATTTTTTTTTACCGCTTGACTTTATACTAAATTAGTTTGAAAAATTATAAATTTGACATGTAAATGCATCACTCGTGAAGTAGATTAAGCTCACTAAATTAGTTTCTACGGCTTGGCATTGTTTGAAGCCAATTAAATAATTTTTTTAAATTAAGCTCACAAAGAAGCTAATTGGTGAGCTTAAGAACACCCTAGTTCTACTCATAAATTAAGACATGCCTGCTTTATAACATTCTGTGCCAGTTGATCTTGCCAGTAAATCAAGAGATTGTTTTTCCTTTTTTTTTTTTTTCCCCTCTTTCTTTTTTCTTTTCTGGGGTGGACTTACCCAGTTAATTATTAAGGGACACTGTGCTACCCAATATATAACATATGTGAAATAAAAAAAAAATGGGAAAAACAAATATCTAAGCCAAGCTATTAATTGGAGTATAACTATCCCTTTGATTTGTTTAATCCTTATGTTAATTTTAGGTGCGCCGCAAACAACAATAATGAATAATGTTGTTAATTGATTATGCATTGCATGAAATTAATATCTGGAAAGTACTCTTACCAATGAAATCCAGTATCAATCTCCCATCAGAGCAGCGACCGGTTGGATGATGAAAGAAGTTCATACCATACGGTGGGTAAGCTGACACGATTGGCCCTAGTGTCAGATTCCGTGCTAGAATAAGTAGGTTTCCTGTATCGGCATATGAGTTGCCGAAGCTAAAAATTGATGTTATGTGTGTTTTGCCATGGCTAAGACATGGGATAGATAACAGTAGTAGGAGCATTAGCTTCATTGCATATGTAAGGAAGTAATGAACATTGAATTATATATCGACTTCCAATTAATCTTGCATTCTTATAAGAAAGACATGGCATGTGCAGTTGCATATATTATCTTGAAGGAATTAAATTTTGGCCCTTCATTGCACATGAATAAACAGTTGATTTGATTGGGGACCATTAAGAAGATGTGATTGATCACAAAACAAGCATTTTGTTCTCAAAGAAGTGATATTTATTTAGATAAATTATTTTTTATAATGGTATTTTTTGTAAAACAATTTTATCTTCAAGTAGAAATATAAATATATATTTTTTTTCAAAACGATTTGATTTACCACATGAAAGTTTCTGCAGAGAAATACAAACATATATTTTAGCGGCATAAGCGGATCATATACTTTATTTTTGAGAAACTTTATACAAGGAAATGATCCAAAAAAAAAAAAATCAGTTAATAAAGCAATAAATGAACAAGTTTCCTCGAGTCGAAAAAAAAAACGCACAGCAATTAAATAAATTGCCGGCTCATATACAGGTTAATTAATAGATGATAAAAAAAAAACTAGAATTAAATTTTTTTAAGGCTTTGCAACAACATGCACAGTCCTATTTGCTCTTATGGGTCCATCTACGGCACCAATCACTGAAAATGGCAAAAATAGGGAGCAATTTAGTGTATATCCTTCAAAATTATAAAAATTAGGTATTAATCCTATAATTTTTTAATATAATATTTACCTTTCTAAATTTATAAAATTCACTAATTTTTTCAATTTATTCTTTTTTTTTATTAAAACTCATTTTGAATTTATAAAGTTCTCAATTATTCTTCATTTCAAATTCAAAACATTGAAGTCAAAATATATTCCAAAAATTGCTTTGTTATTATTCTGGTCTATATTTTCTATTTTGGTTTTATTTATTTATTTTTATTTTTGGAAAAGTGTATGCCTTTGCCATATCTTATCGGAAATTCTACAAGCAAAAGTTCGGTTTAGTATGTTGTGCTTTCAGATAATTGTATTTAAGCTTCTGCTAATTTTAAATGAAGCCATACCTGATTTATTTGTTTCAACAGGGCTCTTTTTTATTATTATTAAATAACACACTTGAGGAGATGTGCTCACAATATATAGTGCAGGACGGAATGACGGATCCAAATTAAAAACAATCTCAACACAAATTATCCAAATTTCAAAACTCATTTATTTGTTTCATGAATTAATTGCAAAAAAAGAAAGCTATATACGTATAATTCCTTATTTCATCATATATAACCTGTAAAAGAAAATAATTAAAATCAATCGATCAAACAGAGAAATAAAATCATTCCTTATTCCATAGAATTAAAACTATACAAGTAACACAGAAATATATGAACTCCGACCAATCATATTGAAAAGTTCTATTTATGGAGAATCAATCCAGTAAAGAATAATATTTCCTTTTATGTTTCAAACTGAGATGAAAATTCTTTATAAATATTGCAATTTGAAATTTTGATCTCTATTTTTTTTTTAAATCGTGTAAATATCTGGAGGTTAAAATTAATATACGTACCGTTCCGGGGCGGTAGGCTGACACAATCGGCGCATTTGATAGCACAAGTAACATACCAGCATTTTTTCTTAGAACAGTTCTCCATGCAAGTGTTACAATTTGGTAGCTTCAAATCCCTCTTTGCTGTCACCATCTCTGTCCCTATCAGGAGCAATATCAGTGCCAAAACCAACATCACATATGCACCGCGAGGGATCCGTATCCTCTGCTGCACTTTTGGACGGCCCAGATTTAATCTCCAGCCGGTGAGTGCTCGGATGATGGAGGGGGCAGTATTAATTTTGCTTTAAAATTCGTGCAAAATCTTATTTCGTCCGTCCGATCAAAAATAACGGATGAGATTAAAAGTGCAGCACTCTGCTGCACTTTAAAAATGCAGCAGAGGATGCCCGGCATTTTTATTCATAACCAAAAAAAAATATAAAATATTATTAATAACCCGACTCCCGAAAGTTTTCCACCCATGCCCAACCCGCCCCCCCATGGGGGGTTTACCCCCCCCCCCCCCCAACCCGCCCCCCAGTGAGGCGGTTTACTTATTTATTTTTATTTTTTTTATTTAATACGATGGATTTATTTATGTATTTGTTTATATTTTTAATACGATGGATTTTATGATTTGTGAATAGTTTAAAACATAAGTGAACAAAATAATCAAATAACATCTGATCAACATAAAATATAGAAACGAAAACAAAGTGAATAAAATCAGCAAATAACGTCTAATCAACATAAAATATAGAAACGGAAATATAAAAATACTACTGTCAGGTCTACAATATGAAATATAAAAAACTATCAACGAGGAGGACGACGACCGGACAATGACAGTCTGGGAGCTGCCCCGCACGCCCTCGGCGGCTGCGTGCGGGTCCTTTGTCGCTGCACACGCCTCCTCCGTGGCTGTGGAGGATCCTCGTTATGAGTCAGATCCACATGCATGTCCTCCTCGTCATCAGAATAATCCACATGCATGTCCTCCTGCATTGTGCCCGTGGATCGTCGGTATGAATCGGGCAACGGATCATACTGAGTACCCTGTGATGGATTCGTCTCCCATGGATCGAACTCCCAGTCCCCAGTATATGTGCTCGGGGGCTATGTCCCGAACGCAGCAGTCTCCCAAGCATTAGTGGGCTGCTGTGCCCCACTGCCACTAGCCTCGTGGTCGTGCTGCCTGGGGGGTGGCATCGATGGTGTGGCTCCGGTGACATCCTCTACACCGGTGGCGGTGAGGCCAAAGTCTGCCGCAGTGAAAGTGGGTTCAGCACACCACATAGGATTTCCATCCTGTAGTTATATAATGTTAGTTTTTCTTTATGAAAATAACAAAAATTTAATTTATACAGAGACGAACCAGCTTACCTCGCCAAGCTGCACCGGCACATTAAATTTATTGTAGTAGGCGTGCCATTTTTTGTTGTCGAGCACCCAATCGTGGAACGCCCAATCCGGGTTGTCTTCTGCAACATTTGAGTTGAAGTTGTTAAGAACACACTTTGTAAAACAAAATTGACATGTATGGTAAAATAATTTAACTTATAATACCTTCGGGGGGTGGTGGTAGGTCATCGTCGTATACTAATTCCCGTTCTTGATTTGGCTGGTTCGGCGCTGGTGAGTCTTTCTTGATCTCACGCCAGTTGATGTTCTCACCAGCCTCGTGCAACATGCCAATAAGGTGTCCATCGAACTGGGAATCCTCGACGATCGGAGCAGTGTGATGCAGCATAGTACACTCGAACGCCCGAAAACTTTTTTTCGCCATGCACACCAAGCTGTGTGCAACTCCTCGGATCCCCGTTAGTACCTGTTCATAACGATTAATTAGAAAATAAGTTGTATGGAAAAAACTAATACTACAAGTAATATTTATTACTTACCGCTCGAGTACTGGTCGGGCCCCATGGCAAATGGGTCTTACTCTCGTCACCCATCATTCTCCGCCGAAGAGAATCACCGTAGTCGCCCTGTAAGTACACCGAATTCATGCACCACCGCTGGTACCAGACCATATATCGCAATGCCCATGGTCCCGCTCCCAAACTGACGTCTGCCGAGTCAGGCGGGACCCACAAGTGGTTCTCAGGCGTGCGGGCAATCCTATAGTGGGCTAAATGGCGGCCGCTCCAATCCACCTCTGGCTTCTTATGGAAGGTACTGCATTATAAGTTAGTTAGATACAATTTGTAAAATAATATCAATATTCGGGTGTGTATTACTTACTTGTGCAACTTCTCCGTCTCATCCTCACCAAGTATCGGGTCATCTGGGATGAAGGCATCGAAGCCGAATTGACGAGGAACCCGATCAGGATAGTGATACTCAACTATCCAGTAACAAACGACCGGACCCCGATATAAATCGAGATCCCTCTGTTCCATCGTCAAGCGACAGAATATCCTAGCCCGGTACCACGGCCGATACGGGAACCACTCGATGTTTGCCTGGTGCAACAGTTGGAGCTGATTTCGGACGTACGAGATACCCGCCGTCCCTCCCCTCGGCGTGTTAAAATAGCGGAGGCGGCTACCCCATATGGCGCCGTATGGAGGGCTTTTCTCGATGTCGGAGCCCCTTTGCCACTTCACATTTGATGGAATTTCGGGTCGGCAGACCGGTAGGTGCGACCAGGACCATTGCTGTAGTAGAAGGAATGACCCATTGAACTGCTGGCTGCCTCTCTGAAATTGTAGATGTGTATTTGTTATTATCAAATAAAAAAAAACGTAAATAACATTAATTGAAGAAGACTTACCAGACAAGCGTGGCACAGTCCTCTGTACAAACATGCAAGCACGGCTCCACCCCAGTTCCACCGCGATTGCTTATCGAGTAGATCCAGCTGCTGGAGGAACATAATCGGAACCGAGTCACCACTAGAATCGACAAACATCGTGGTACCACATAAGTCAAGCACGAATGCCCTAACATACCTACAGTTTCAAGAGAAAGTAAATAACTGTTTATTTTTTTCAAAAATATTTTTAATGTAATGTAATGGACTTAGAAATTACCTCTTGACATTCTCCACGTCAGACGTGAATGGGGTAATGGCAATTTCGACGGCATATTGGCGGAGAGCCTTAAGACTGATGCAGTACTGGGAGAACTTCTCATCATCGTCCTCATTCTTCCGTTTTAGCTTCTTTGCCACCCCCTCCACATGCACACCCAACAGCTCTGGGATCAACATCTGGAGTGTCTGATGATCCGAGACACCCCCTACCGGATCACCATCGATCCGCAGACCCCATAAGGCACTCACGTCCTGTAGGGTCACTGTCATCTCCCCCACCGGGAGATGGAATGAATGAGTCTCAGGTCGCCATCTCTCCATGAGACCGCACATGAGTGCCTGGTCAATCCGCCGTGGTTGTTTCATTGTGGCTAGCTGGTATAACCCGAGGTTAATGAGGTACCGATCCATCAGTGGATTTGCGACATACGGTATCTCCGGCGAGCGGTGCCGCACCGTCAACATGGACTCATCCTGCATTTATCAATGTTTTAGACCAGTGGAATTGAATAACTATTTGTTGTTTGAAACGTACATCTATCGATGCAAGTGAGACACGGTGAATCCTGTGAGGGACCCACAGGAGAGGACTGAACGTATCTGCACGATGTGGTGCGCCATCCCATGGATCGACACCCTCCGCAGTGGGATCGGCGTGAGCTGGTGATGGCTCTGACGTATCTCGTGGTCACTCACGTCGATGTCTAGTCATGCTGCATTTGTAAATATCAAGTTTAAAAATTATAACACCAATTTCTAACAATTCTATTTAAAAATTCCTATGAGATTGTACAACTTAATTCCACTCAATTAAATTTCAACTCTGTTATTTTCTCAAATTCCCATCTAATTTTTAAACCTAATTTCAATCATAACCAATTTCTATTCATAATCAAACAATTTATAACAATTCCAATGTAACAATTTCTAACAATTCCAATCAAATAATTTCTAACAATTCCAATCAAATAATTTCTAACAATTCCAATCAAATAATGGCGTAACAATTCCAATCAAATAATTTCTAACAATTCCAATCAACTAATTTCTAACAATTCCAATCAAATAATTTCTAACAATTCCAATCAAATAATTTCTAACAATTCCAATCAAATAATGGCGTAACAATTCCAATCAAATAATTTTTAACAATTCCAATCAACTAATTTCTAACAATTCCAATCAAATAATTTCTAACAATTCCAATCAAATAATTTCTAACAATTCCAATCAAATAATGGCGTAACAATTCCAATCAAATAATTTCTAACAATTCCAATCAACTAATTTCTAACATTTTCAATCAACTAATTTCTAACAATTTCAATCAAATAATTTCTAACAATTCCAATCAACTAATTTCTAACAATTCCAATCAACTAATTTCTAACAATTCCAATCAAATAATTTTTAACAATTCCAATTTCTAACATTTCTAATTTAATAATTTCTAACAATTTCTAACAATTTGAAAAAATTTCTACCATTTTTCAAACATTTCTAACTATTTCTAACAACCCTAAACAATTCCAATCAATTTCTACTAAATTCAATAACAACAATTTCAAGCAAATTCTGTAATTTCTAACAATTTCATATAAATTCCGTAATTTCGAATAATTTATACAAAATTCCAAATAATTTATAAAAATCTAAATAATTTATAAACAAGTTAAAGAAATAACTTCATACCCGAAAATGAATTCGGAGCGACGGCGCGGCGGTGACGGGTCGAAAAAATGGAAATGAAATGGAGAGAGAGAGGGTGGCGGGTAGAGAGAGGGAGAGAGGGAGAGGGCGGTAGAGAGAGAGAGAGGGGTCGGGAACGGTTGAGAGATGCAAAATGTCGCGTTCGGGACGAAAAAATGACGTTTTTGGGCCAAAATCGGCGGGTTGGGGGTGGTTTCGGGTGGGGGACTGTGGGGGGGCGGGTAGGATTTGGTTTGGGGAGGGAGGGTATTCAAAAATAAAAAATAAAAAAAAATAAGTAAACCGCCCCACTGGGGGGCGGGTTGGGGGGGGGGGGGGGGGGGGGGGGGTAAACCGCCCCATGGGGGGGCGGGTTGGGTATGGATGGAAAATTTTCGGGAGCTGGGTTATTAATAATATTTTATATATTTTTTTTGGTTATGAATAAAAATGCCGGCATATTGTATCCTCTTGGAGGCAATCTTTTCTAGCTAGCTTATTTTATTGTTTTCTTGAGTAGATATCTAATCTGAATATCTTTGTATAGGTCTAGGTTGAGATTCGCAATTTAGGTTCTTGTAAATAAATTTTTTCAATTTATCGCTGATCTTCAAAAAAGAAACATAAAAGAAAAAAAGAACATACCAGTAAAATTACATGTTGGTCAATCAGGCAGTATGAGACAATTATGTTCATAGTGTTTTTTTATACAATGATCCTGAACACAACTTCAACCGCAAAAGCCAAAACCGACAGTTCAATTTCTCAATATATGGTGCGACGTACTGTCAAAGTACAGACATAGTGAAAACTTCTTTATATCCATCCTTTCTCTTAATTGTCAAAGTTCTTTTTCTTTGAAACATTACACAAGGATCGAAATTGTAATTTAAATGTACAACCATCTAAAGCTTGGGGGTAAATTTTGTTTATTTTTATTAATTGTATGTATCGAGATGATAATTAATCCTGCGTGAGATAACATTATTTTCACGGTTTTGTTTTTATTTTTCTACGCCACAATGAGAATAATTGAAAGGAAGGAGAAGGAAGAGAAGGAGAAAAAAAATATATAAGATTCACGTGAACATTTTGTTAATAATTTTAGAAAAAAGATATTTTGAAAAAGGAGGGTAGTACTATATATTGACAAAATGCTACGCATTTTCCATTATAATTTTTTTTTGACTGAAATTTCTCTTTTTTTATTTACTCCGTGCAAAAATGACATATTCTATAATAGGAGAATAGAAAAATAGAGTGATTTATTTTAGATTTTAAAAGGAATTGAAGAGAATAAGAAAATAGATCTAAAATAAGAAAAACATATATTAGAATAGAGAATCAATTGACATGTTGTAAATATATATATATTTTTAATTATAATACAATCATTAGTAGGCATTCAAGCCATTGACATATAAAAAATAACATATATCATGTCCTTGGTGCAAATAATATAAATGTCCGGCCTTGTTTTCGAGAACTCCACTTCTAAATAAAATGCCATTATTTAATCATTCTAGAATATCCAAATGAAATTAATTATTAGAATAAAAAGATGAAACTATAAATACGTACACTCTAACATATTTATTTAAGGCCAACTAATGAAGACACAAAGAATGACGCCATATGATGTTTTGTATTGAACACAGGTTTGTATTATATATTCATATTCATTTTTCAAATTCAAATAGTCGATCAGGCGTTCAACATGATTTCAATATAAAAATGTACTTGGAGACATCATTATACATTTTTTTTGTAATCTTTATACTATATGTTAGATATATAGAAAATCACCTTATCTAACAATTTTAGACCATCCAAAAGTAATGATTTTTCATCTATCTAAAAAATAGTATAAAAATAATTTTAAAAGATGTAAATTGTTTTACCAATTTTTAATATAGCCAAAACAGTCACACTTGGGAAATTATAGGCACTGACTTGGGTTTCATTAATATACCAAAGTAAAGATATTAACAACAAAAAGAAAAACAACAACAAGAAAAGGTACCTAATAGGGGCGAAACTAGAAATTTTTGATAAAGAGAGCTGAAAATTAAAATGCACAATGTGATGAGTGAAATTTGAACCTAAGATTTCTCAACTACAAAATATAACTTTAACCACTAAACTATAAGTACACATTTGATTATTATTGAGGAAGGCTGAACTATATAGAAAGTTCAGAACAAATAAAATTTAATTAAATTTCAATATACATAACTAAAATTTTAAAATTATAAGAGTAGCTTAGCCACCTTTCCAATAAACTGAGATCCCCCCTTGATACCTAATCTGTTTAGCTAACAAATTACCTAATCTGCTAACACAGAATGAATGAAGGATGGCAAAAGCAGGCATGTAGTTGCTCGAGTTTTGTAATACTGATGAGATGTTCACCAGCATTTTCATTTTTTACTTCTGTTTTTCCTTTAAGTAGTATCTGAGTGGAATGTACTAAGACATGGGCTGTTGGGGTCAGAGAAAGGCTTGAGGCCTTGATGTAAAAACATTTAATTTGTGTACCAGTTGGTAGCTGCTATCAACCTTTCAAAAAAAAAAATTCCTTAATCAAAGACAACGAGCTTCTGATACTCTTCGCCTGAAATCGCATCCATCATTACCTCTTCAGGAGATGGCGCAGATTTTCCTTCCAAGAAAAGTTTCAGCAAATTCTTCGAAAATCCGCTTACAAGTGCTACTCCCTTCTGATTGGCCTTTACCGGTGTCGATCTCGAGTCTCTCAAATTCCAAAACACAATCTCTGGTACCACATCCCCGTACCCCCTTGCCGCAAACTTCTGACATATTACCTCATAATCTGTTTCCCAACACTCATAATCTGTTTCCCAACGGTTCTGTCGGCCTGTAGCCACATGAAACTCCATGTCAGAAAAAACAAACACCTTTTTGACCATCCCATCTGGCTTAATCTTAGCTTGCACGGCCGTGTCAAGTAACTGATCGAACACCCCTTGGAAGTTGGTACTACCTCCCCAATCCATCCTTTGTACAAAATGCATCTTTTCCTTCAAAGACTTGCCCCGGATTATTTGGATTGACGGCATTTGATGGAATGTGATAACCTTCCCTTTCCATGGCTCCTCGCTTAGCTCAGAGACAAGGACTCCAAGAGCTACACACACTTCCATGGGGGTCCCATACATACTACCCGACACATCACACACGGCAATGCAATTTGAAAGTGTTCCCTTTTGAAGCAGATCATTGACCATTCGTTCCCACTGAAGCTCTGCCACCTTGTCATCCTCACCTTGATAAGCGGGAGCAGCGATCTCATGCGGGAGAAGTGCACCAGCTGAGATCTTTGCCTTCCCATCTTCAACCTTTAAGAGGTACTCATTAAAACGCTCTTCGTCATGCTTCTTGAAGTGCTTCTTGTACCGCATCATAGCCACAGAGGCGACACGACTGTATGGCAGATCAGCCCACCGTTGCGCACTCATGTACACCTCGGGCAACTCAAGAACCGTCCGGATTGGCACCAGAACCTCTCTCCTCAGCCGCCTCCTTATCCGGTAAACATAGTGCTCTTCAGCAAGGGATTCATATTCGGGATCAGAGTTGCGAGGGAACATAAGCCGTGCAATGGCTTCACAAAGGAGCGTTGAGCGGTCAAACGACTTGTCAAGAGACGGACACCACTTGGCCGCCAGACCAATTTTCTGGATCTTTCCAGAATTTAGCTGCATCACATCAGATGCCAGCATGGCAGCAAAGAACTCAGCAACCCTTTCATAAAGAAACCGATATTTTGAGTTTTTTGTGTACCCAGAAAGGGCCTTCTTGGCCAGAGATATAGTTTTCCTCTGCTTCTTGAAATTCTTAGGCTTTGACACCTTTTTTTTGACTGTTTTTTCATTGGATTCCAGTTTTGGATCTGAACCAGCCAGCTCCAACTTCTTGCTTGAATTCTTTTTCTGAACCTGTAACATTTTGAAATTTGTTAGGCATTATTTTAAAAAGTTACTGTCCTTCTACAGAAATGCTGGAAACTTCAAGAGCTGAACAGCATTTTTTTAAATTAAATTCAATGGCCACCGGTGTCTTTTCTGTTTTCCTATATGATTAAGGAGAATCAAATGTATAAATTAAATGACTTGTGTGAGTAAACTCTTCCTCTTTTCTCCTAAAATAAATCTGTGTTATATAAGCTGAATTTGAAGAAACTTGGTTTCGCTTGAGATCAATTAATTAAGAATTGATTGCTGCTGATTTTACTTGATATTTTGGGATTTGTTCAAATTTAAATTAGGAAGCAAAATGAGTAATTTTTAAACAAAATATCTACTAACTGGAAAACTTGTTTAAACTTGGTTTTGATGGGTGCTTTCTTAGTAAATTTGTATCAAATCCGATAAGCTAGTATTTAATATTTTTTACTATTAAATAAGATTAACCTTTGATTAAAGGTTAAAGATTGCTGAATTTCTATCAAGAAGCTTAATCCATTGTCAAACAAAAGATCTTGCAAATGAAAAGTTAATTTTTGAATAATAACTTTCTTAATTAATTAGATGATTATGTAGTGGTCATTAAACTAAAACAGTTTGATAAGATAATATTGTTCTTTGTATACCCTCGAATGGATTGTATTTGTATGAGACTAGAACCTAAATAGGCAATTTTGAACTTGAATTTGAGTCTGATAAGGTATAATTTTGAATTCTAATTAAACAAGGTGACCTTCATGCATTGATAGTAGGTGAACCAAAATCACAGAACAGAAACTTATAAAAATTTATGGAAATTGAGACGAAAAATATAATAAATGAAATTTGGATAAAATTTCAGGATATCTTCATAATACCTCCATAAACTTGGCATCGATGTAATCCGCTAGTGTGGCTTTCTCGGGCAGACTAGATACCCGTGCCCGCTTCAGACTAGATACCCGCGTCTGCTTCCGCTTCAACATCTTCAAGATCTTGATGTGGGGCCTGGGTGAGCTGGCACATTTCTTGATACCCTGAGGCTGCTTTAGTTCATTCTTTATCTTTTCTCGAATATCATCTCCATGCAAAATCCGGAACAATATCTCCAAGAGATCCTTCATGTAACCAAACTCCGCGAAAGATGCCACATTCAAAGCTAAAGTCTTTGGGTGGTTGCGGTGCAGCCAGAGTGCACCGTAATAGAACCGCTCCTTGTCAGACTTGCCAGTCCCACGCACACCTCGGAGATGGCAGAGGAGCTTCAAAGTGGTCAAGGGGTCGTGCTCCCATGCTACGGTTAAGAGGCTGGTGACTATGGTTGAGGGGGTGTTGGGGACCACCTGGAAGAAGAAGTCAACGCAAGGGTTGCCAGAGGCGAGGAAGGTGGCTGAGCCTTGTTCAGTTAGGCCTCTTGTTGGCTCTTCGCTTTGAGCCTTTACACCAAAGCCAGCATCGAGCAAGGCGATAAATGGATCAGGTGCGGTTTCTTGGATAGTTTCTTGGGTGGAAGGGAGGGAGTAGTTGGAGACGGAGGAGAGCACCGGTGGGCCGATCAGAGACGTCATTATTAATGGATTTTGATAATCTTGGAGGAGAACAGTAAGAATGCAGGAGATGAGATCGATCGCTCGGTGATTTAATCTTACTACTTGTTTGGGCGTCAAGTTTTGTTAATCGGGTTGACTTAGTGGATAACAGGTACATAGTAGTATCTGAAATTTTTTAAACCCGATAAGTTCCGGGGAAAAACTAGGGATAATTAATCCGATCAATTAGCGCTGGTTATAGCAGTAGATCTCACGACTTGAGCGCCAAGTACCTATACTTGGCAATACACGAGGGGACAACAGAATGATTTAAATTGCTAAATTTCACGGCATTCATTTTTCACAAGGATAGATAAATTCTTATGAAAATAAAAGTTAAAAATGTGGTTGGCATTTCTTTATGAATATAAATCCGTCATTTTTTTTCATAACCAAAAAAATAAATAAAATAATATTAATAACCCAAATTTTTTTTTTTTTCACCCATAACCAAACCGCCGGTCCGTGGGGCGGTCTACCCCCAGACCAAACCGCCGGTCTGTGGGGCGGTCTACCCTTGGACCAACCCGCCCCCCAAGGGGGCGGTCCACATATTTTTTTTTTTTTTTTTATAAAACCGGCCATGTATTATAATTGTATTGTATTTGTATTTGTATTGTATTGTATTTTTTTCTAATCTATTTGTTATTGTATGTTGTTATTGTATTTGTATTTGTATTTGTATTGTATTTTTTTTTATATTGTATGTTGTTATTTTCTATTTATTTATTATTTATATTTTTGTTATTGTTTATAATTTGGATACGAGGGATTTTATGATTTGTTATGTCAATTGAATAGTCGAAAACATAAGTGAACAAAATAATCAAATAACGTCTGATCAGCATAAAATATAGAAACGAAAACAAACTGAATAAAATCACCAAACAACGTCTGATCAACATAATATATAGAAACATAAATATAAAAATAGTACTGTCAGGTCTACAATATGAAATATAAAAACCTAGCGATGACGACCGGACAATGACAGTCTGGAAGGCGCCCCGCACGCCCTCGGTGGCTGCACACGCGTCCTCTGTGGCTGCGCACGCCTCCTCTGTGGCTCTGGAGGATCCTCGTCATCAGAATGATCCACATGCATGTCCTCCTCGTCATCAGAATAATCTACATGGATGTCCTCTTGCATAGTAGCTTGCGATGGACCTATCTCCCATGGATCGGTCTCCCAGTCCCCAATATACGTGCTCGGGGGCTGTGTCCCGAACATATGAGGCTCCCAAGCATCAGTGGGCTGCTGTGCCCCACTCCCACTCGCTTCATGGTCGTGCTGCCTAGGGGGTGGCATCGATGGTGTGGCTCCGGTGAGATCCTCTACACCAGTGGCGGTGAGGCCAAAGTCTGCCGGAGTGAAAGTGGGTTCGGCACACCATAGAGGGTGACCATCCTGTAGTTAACTTATAATGTTAGTTTTGTATTTATGAAAATAACTAAAATTTAATTTATACAGAGACAAACTAACTTACCTCGCCAAGCTGCACCGGCACATTATATTTATTGTAGTAGGCGTGCCATTTCTTGTTGTCAAGCACCCAATCATGGAACGCCCAATTGGGGTTGTCTTCTGCAACATTTTAGTTGAACTTCTTAAGAACACACTTTCAAAACAAAATTGACGTGTATGAAAAAATAATTTAACTTATAATACCTTCGGGTGGTGGTGGTAGGTCATCGTCGTATACGAGGACCCGCTCTCTGCTTGACTCGTTCGGAGCTGATGATTCTTTCTTAATCTCACGCCAGTTGATGTTCTCACCAGCGTCGTGCAGCATGCCAATGAGGCGCCCATCGAACTGGGAATCCTCGACGATCGGAGCAGTGTGATGCAGCATAGTACACCCGAACGCCCGAAAACCTTTTTTCGCCATGCACACCAAGCTGTGTGCAACTCCTCGGATCCCCCTTAGTACCTGTGCATAACGATTAGAAAACGAGTTATACGGAAAAAAACAATATTACAAATAATCTTTAGTACTTACCGTTCGAGTATTGGTCGGGCCCCACGGCAAATGGGTCTTACTCTCGTCACCCATTATTCTCCGCCGAAGAGTATCACCGTAGTCGCCCTGTAAGTACACCGAAGTCATGCACCACCGCTGGTACCAGACAATATACCGCAATGCCTAGGGTCCCGCCCCCAAACTGACGTCTGTCGGGTCAGGCGGAGCCCACAAATGGTTCTCAGGCGCGCGGGCAATCCTGTAGTGGCGAAAATGGTGGGTGCTCCAATCCACCTCTTGCTTTTTATGGAAGGTACTACAATTATAAGTCAGTTAGATACAATTTGTAAAATAATATCAATATTTGAGTGTGTATTACTTACTTGTGCAACTTCTCCGTCTCATCCTCACCAAGTATCGGGTCATTAGGGATGAAGGCATCGAATTCGAACTGACGAGGCACCCGATCAGGATAGTGATACTCAACCATCCAGTAACAAACGATTGGACCGCGGTACAATCCGAGATCCCTCTGTGCCATCGTCAATGGACATAAAATACTTGCCCGGTACCACGACCGATATGGGAACCAGTCGACGTTTGCCTGGTGCAACATCTGGAGCTGATTCCGGACGTAGGATATACCCGCTGTCCCTCCCCTCGGTGTATTTTCATAGCGGTGGCGGCTACCCTATATGGTACCGTATGGGGGGCTTTTGTTGATGTCTTTGCTCTTTTGCCACTTCACATTTGATGGGATGATGGGTCGGCATACTGGTAGATGCGACCAGGACCACTGCTGCAGCAAAAGGAGTGGCCCATTGAACTGCTGGCTGTCTCTCTGAAATTTGAGATGTGTATTAGTTATTATCAAATTTAAAACAATCGTAAGAACATTAATTGATTAAGAATTACCAGACAAGCGTGACACAGCCCTCTGTACAAACATGCAAGCACGGCTCCACCCCAGTTCCACCGCGATGGCTTATCAAGTTGCTCCAGCTGCTGGAGAAACATAATCGGAACCGAGTCGCCACTAGAATCGACGAACATCGTGGCACCACATAAGTCAAGCACGAATGTCCTAACGTACCTACAGTTTGAAGAGTAAGTAAATAACTGTTTATTTTTTTGATAAAACTAATTTTAATGTAATGTAATGGATTTGGAAATTACCTCTTGACCTTCTCCACGTCAGTCGTCCATGGAGTAATGGCAATTTCGGTGGCATATTGGCGGAGAGCCTTCAGACTGATGCAGTACTAGGAGAACTTCTCATCATCGTCCTCATTCTTCCGTTTTAGCTTCTTTGCCACCCCCTCCACATGCACACCCAACAGCTCTGGGATCAACGTTTGGAGTACATGATGATCCGAGACACCCCCTATAGGATCGCCATCGATCCGCAAACCCCATAAGGCACTCACGTCCTGTAGGGTCACTGTCATCTCCCCCACAGGAAGATGAAATGAATGAGTCTCAGGTCGCCATCTCTCCACAAGACCGCACATGAGTGCCTGGTCAATCCGCAGTGGTTGTTTCATTGTGCCTAACTGGTACAACCCGAGGTTCATGAGGTACCGATCCATCAGTGGATTTTCGTTGTACCGTACCTCCGGTGAGCGGTGCCGCACCGTCAACATGGTCTCATTCTGCATTTTTTCAATGTTTTAGACCAGTGGGACTGAATAACTATATGTTTGGAACGTAATTTTTGCATTTTCTTTGAATAACACAACGTACCTCCATCGATGCAAGTGAGACACGGTGATGTCTGTGAGGGACCCACAGGAGAGGACTGAACGTATCTGCACGATGTGGTGCGTCATCCCCTGCATCGACACCCTCCGCAGTGGAGCTCTCTGTGCTACCACTAGTATCGGCGTGAGGTTGCCAACTCTCGCCGATCTCCGACGTATCTCGTGATCGCCCACGTCGAGGTCTAGTCATGCTGCATTTCAAAATATCAAGTTTAAAAAAATAAAACTCGTAATCCAATCAAACCTAATTTTAATAAAACTCGTAATTTCTAACAATTCATGCAATTTTAACCCCATGCAATTAATTTCTAACAGCTCCAAACAATTATAACAATTTCAATCAATTTCTAATAATTCCAATCAAACAATTTCTAACAAGTTCAATTAAATAATTTCTAACAATTCCAATTAAACAATTTCAAACAATTTCTAACAATTCAAATCAAACAATTTCTAACAATTTCAATCAAACAATTTCTAACAATTCCAATCAAACAATTTCTAACAATTTCAATCAAACAATTCTAATAATTTCAATCAAACAATTCTAACAATTTCAAACAACAAATTTCTAACAACTCCAAATAATTCCTAACAATTTCTAACAACTCCAAACAACTCCAAACAATTTCTAACAATTTGTAACAATTTCTAACAATTTCTAACAATTTCTAACAAATCCCGTAATTCGATTAATTTCTAACATTTTCAAACAAACAATTTCTAACAATTTCTAACAAATCCCGTAATTCGATTAATTTCTAACATTTTCAAACAAACAATTTCTAACAATTCCAATCAAACAATTTCTAACAATTCCAATCAAACAATTCTAACAATTTCAAACAACAAATTTCTAACAACTCCAAACAATTCCTAACAATTTCTAACAACTCCAAACAACTCCAAACAATTTCTAACAATTTCTAACAATTTCTAACAATTTCTAACAAATCCCGTAATTCGATTAATTTCTAACATTTTCAAACATTTATAACTGTTTCTAACAACCGTAAACAATTCCAATCAATTTCTACCAAATTCAATCACAACAATTTCAAACAAATCCCGCGAATAATTTCTAACCATTTGTAACAATTCCAAACAATTTAAAAAAATTCCAAATAATTTATAAAAATACTAGCAAATAATTTCATACCCGAAAACGAAAGCGGAGCGACGGCGCGGCGGCGGGGTGGAGCACCGGTGGAGAGAGGAGAGGGAGGCCGAGAGAGAGAGAGAGAGAGAGAGGGAGGCCGAGGGAGAGAGAGGAGGGAGGCCGAGAGTGAGAGAGGGAGAGACCGGCGGTTTCGGCTTGGTCGGAATGGCCGGAAATGGGCGTTTCCGGCGGCAGAGGAGAGGGGCGGCGGGTTGGGTAGGGTTTGGGCGGGTTGGGTAGAGAGAGAGAGAGAGCCGGTTTTATAAAAAAAAAAAAAAAAAATGTGGACCGCCCCCCGGGGGGGCGGGTTGGTCCAAGGGTAGACCGCCCCACAGACCAGCGGTTTGGTCTGGGGGTAGACCGCCCCACGGACCGGCGGTTTGGTTATGGGTGAAAAAAAAAAAAATTGGGTTATTAATATTATTTTATTTATTTTTTTGGTTATGAAAAAAAATGACGGAATATAAATATCTACAATGAGTTGGAATTAAGATGATTTCTTTGCGTTCCAAATTTTACTTTACCTAAAACAAAATTTTATCCGAATGATGATGATGTCAAACATTCTTCTTAAGCAAATTAGCTTATGACTGAAACAAGATTGTAATTTTCAGACGGTTGCTTCACAATTAAAATTGTTTACAGATCATGATTTGATTTATATTCTCACTGTGAATCATCCAGTCATATATAGCAAATAAACACAACATCTTACATTACGTTAGAGTATAAAAAAATGTATACAAATAAAGTAGCAAAATTGTTAGTAAGTACATTAATGTTTCAATTTAATAGTCCAAAAAATATTCACTATCCCATAATTACAATATTCTAAATTTTAATTCTCATCCATCTCACAGACAAAATACTGCAAATTTCTAAATGTGGCACATTTCAATTTCTCACAAAAGTGAAATTATATATAGATGACTGACAAAATGCTGCACATTTTAATAAAAATCGGTGGATTTTTTCACTATTATTTTAAAAAAATAATCCTTTATATTTTGCTGTTAGATTTATTTTTTCATGCAAAAATGTTATATCATACTCTCAGTGCAAATTATAAAAATTTCCGACCTTATTTTAAAGATAATACTTCTAAATAAAATGCCATATTTTAAACATTCTAGAGTATTTTTAATTAGTCCTGAGAATTGATACATGATACCTGATAACAAGCTCGAGCAGAGCTTGATAATAGGAAAAATTATGCTTTAATTTGTAGTTGGAAACTTAATAGACGATTAAATATATTGTATTGGAGATAATAATGGATGTGAATTATAGGAGTTGATTAGTATTGTAATGATGGTAGGTAGGAGATGCTTCGTGGAGTTATTTAGCATTAATCTTAGTCAAGTCTATAAATAAATGTCATGTCAATGTAATCACATATAAGATTAAAATACAAATTCTTTTTTTCTTAAATTTCTTTAAAACTAGTTACTTGTTTTAATTGCAGCTTATTTATGCTTTAATTTCACTGACTATACTTTCTATAATGCTATCCCATATATGACCACTTGAATCGTCTTTGTTTGCAGCTTATTCCATCCAAAAATTATGCCGGAATGCTGTAGCAATTGTTATATCTGATGGACACATGCATTACGACGAAAATTTCGTTAGAATTCAAAAATTATGTACAATTAATTTAATCGTATATTTTTCGTCAATAAAACTATCCATTTCTCGAAAACATTGAGATTTAGTTTACTTCCTCTGCCCCTTTACTATTCATAGAAAATTTTGTTTTTCTGTTAAGAATTATCGGTAAAAAGTGTGTTCTTAATTTCATTCAACAACCTGGGTTCAAAATAACTAATACCAGACTATATAAACAGAGACGTCAAGCTGTCATTGAGAGAGAACAACAAAAAAGGAGGAAAAGGGAAAACAAAAAAAGTAAAGAGAAGGACACAATTAATGCTCAAGAAAAGCGCCATGGTGCTTTCTCGGGCATTAGCAATTCTCCTTCTCGTATCTTTCCTGTTAGCTGCAATTGCAACTGTTACTAGGGCTGATGATGATGATGACCATGTGCAGTATCATCAGTTCAAGAAACAACCACCTTGCTCGGAGTGCTATAGTGAATGCATTAAGAACTGGAGGGAGTATACTTGCCATTTTAAATGTTTCTGGTGTCTCCCTTTGAACGAAACTATTTCCGGCTCCGATCCTAGCACCGGTGAGATGAACTACTTGATTCAACATTTGAATTTTTCTTTGTGAAGATAATACATGGATGGTTTGGCTGGATGGTAATGTAAGCATTTCCAAATAACATTCACGGGAGATAATTCGAATTTTGTGTTTGCTCAAAATCAAATCTTTTTACTCGATCTAAGACCAATTTAGAATTCACGGAACAACTTAATAAAGAATGAGCATATATTAAAATGCTGATGAACTCAGTAGAGCACTTAGCATTTATAAATATTATAAAGCTCAATTAGTAAATGCAGGAAGAAATTATTTTTCAATTGGGCAGCATGTTAATCGCCTACAACAGTACAACAATTTTTTTTAAAATATATATTGAGGGATATAATCTGTGTTTGCTGTCATGTGTCAGGTTGGCAAATAGCTATTCAAACTACCCGTAATGGCGTTTTTGCTGTTACCGATACTATCGGTGGTGCTATTGATGGAACAAAAGATTTGCTCCACCGTGTGTTTTAGGCTTCAGAAGGTGAGGCAAAGCTGCAAATATACAATTTGTTGCATATAAGAATGAAGAATCCACACTTCTGTAAAATGGGGTTATAGTTTTGACTTTTGACTAAATTAACACACATCTTGACAAATAGGAAAATGCATATATGGTCGATTTATCTTGTAAGTTATGTTCGAAAGGGAAATAAAATAAAATTTTAAAAATATATTATGGTTCACATAAAAATATAACTAATATATTTTTATTTTTTTTCACTAGGTAACGAGCGCCGAAATTGTTTAAGCTCCTGCGGAATATCAAGAGATGGAAGAAATATTCCTTCTCACTTTTTCTTTTCAAAGAAGACTTTTATAGTTTCTTTGAAATATGTAATTTGTGCACCTCTCCTTTTTTCGTTTTATGCAGTTACCATACAATCCTCTAAAGACTTATTGACTTGTCTGAAAAGATTGTCTTCTATCTTTTTTTGCCATTTATGTGTATTCGTCAATTTTATTAATTATATGCAAATATTGTTGACTTGATGAATCATAAGCCTAGAACAAATGGTGATGAACTGATGATACTCGTCTCTTTATGGAGAGATACATATTCAATTTTCACAAAAAAAAAAAAAAAGATTCTAGAGTGAGGACATTCCCTATTTAAGAAAAATACTAATTTATATTTACATCTGTATTCTTCACTAAAAAATATTTATTCATCATAAATCACATCTATTATGCAACATTTTGATTTATTAATAAAGCTTAAAACAACCATTGTAAACAAAAATGCACAAGAACGCTTCTGGACTGAATGACTGATGCATGGATGGATCAGCCCCTATGTCGAAGACAAAGATACACTGAAATTATATACACTCGTATACAATATGCAAAGAAGCAACACTGGTGCAAATGCGGCATAATGTCCAATGGCAAATTTAACTTAGGGCTGTGACAAAAACTAAAATTCCGACTTAGACTCAAATCCGGACTCGAACTCGAACATGGACTCGGTACAGGTTAATTGTTCTTCAATATTCTTAAATGGCTAGGTACAAGTCTCAAGAAGGGATCCCACTAGTTCATAATGATGACTAATTGCATAATTAAATTATGTTGTGCTTTCAATGAAACTTAATTATATTCTTATTTTCTAAATTTGACTATTTATATTTTCTATGTTGTTTTAATTATGTTAGAGTTTCCAAGAGTTAGGCATTATGCATTGTTAGTTTCTAAGTTGAACTTTTAGTTTTTTTGTGTTATTTATTATGTGATGGATGTATTATAAGAAGAGATGATATGCCATCTTTTTTTCTTTAAGCTTTGGTAAGATGTGATATGTTTCTTATCTTCTCTCTTATGTTTTATTTCTTCTTGTCTTGATTTTCCTCTTAAATTGTTTAATATCTCACTAAACCAAACAAAATATGTACATGTGGAGTAGAGTTTGGAACGTGTTGTCGTCAAGTGGTATCAGAGCAAGTTCGACAACCACCTTCACGTCTGCGTGAAGTTGTATCTCCGCCAACCGCCAAGTTCGACAACCACCTTTGCGTCTTCATGAAGTTGTATCTCCGTCAATCGCCAAGTTCAACAATCATCTTCGTACTTGCGTGAAGCTGTATCTCCATTAACCATTCAACCCGACATTATCCTCGCAACAACTATGTCCGACCCGAACCTAGTTGCCATCCTCACAAAACTGTAACAAAATCAAGAACAAATACAACAAATTCAGAACGCGTTAGCATAACGCTTAGCTGGTCTTGTGGAGTGACTCAACCCTAACGAAGACCGCCAACATCAGAATGAACCACCCCTAAACGACAACAATCCACCTCGAAACAACCCACCTCCAAATCATGACTAATGGGTTAGGAGACTTTGTGTCGAAATTCCTTATTTTTCGGAAGCCTCAAGCCTTAAGAATTTCTCGATTGGACCAACACTGTCGAAGAAATTTTCGAGCTAAAAACAATCTCACCCGACAAACGAGTTCTATTAGTGACTTTCTATTTTAAAGAACGAGCAACAACTTGGTGGAAAGATTTTAAATACCATCACTACCTCAATAATTTTCCTCTTCTAAATGATTGGAATGATTGAAACGTGAGATGACTCGTGAGTTCTTACGAACAAGGGCAAATCAGGTTCTTAAGAACAAAATAACGACTAATGAGATTGTTAAGCATCATAACAAATACAAATGATGTGCTAAGCACCATAACAAATGCAAATGATATTGCTAAGCACAAGAACAAGAGCAAATGTGGTTGTTAAGCACAAGAACATGGGCAAAAGAGGTTGATAAACATATGAACAACGATAAATGAGATGGCTAAGCACAAGAATAAGGACAAAAGGGGTTGATAAGCACAAGAACAAGGACATGTGAGGTTTCTAAAAATAAGAACAAATGCAAATGATGTTGGTATGCACAAGAACAAATGCAAATGATGTTGCTAAACACAACAACAAATGCAATGATGTTGCTAAGAAATAGAACAATGACAAATGACGTTTTTAAGCACATGAACAAAAGAATTGATGTTGCTAAAAATAAGAACAATGGCAAAAGATGCTGATAAGCATAATAACAAATACAAATAATATTGCTAAGAACAAGAAAAGGGGCAAAATAGGTTGATAAGCATATGAACAACAACATTTGAGGTTGTTAAGCACAATAACAAGGGCAAATGAGATTTCTAAGCACAAGAACAAATACAAATGAGTTTGATAAGCACAAGATTAAGTGCAAATGATGTTGAAAAGCACAAGAACAACGACAAATAAAGTTGTTAAGCACAATAACAAGGGCAAATGAGGTTGCTAAGCACAATAACAAGAGCAAATCAGGTTCCTAAGAGCAAAAACAACGACTAATGAGGTTGTTAACAACCAGAACAAATGCAAATGATGTGCTAAGCATCAGAACAAATGCAAATGATGTTGCTAAGCACAAGAAAAAGGGTAAATGTGGTTGTTAAGTACAAGAACATGGGCAAAAGAGATTGATAAGCATATGAACAATGACAAATGAGATGGCTAAGCACAAGAACAACGACAAAAGGGGTTGATAAGTATGTGAACAACGACAAATGAGATTGCTACGCACAAGAACAAGGGAAAAATGAGATTACTAAGCACAAGCACAAGAACATGGGCATGTGAGGTTCCTAAAAGTAAGAACAAATGCAAATGATGTTGGTATGCACAAGAACAAATGTAATGATGTTGCCAATAACATGAATAATGACAAATGACATTTCTAAGCACATGAATAAAAGAATTGATGTTGCTAAGAACAAGAACAATGACAAAATATAATGATAAGTATAAGAACAAATGCAAATGATATTACTAAGAACAACAAAGGAGAAAAAAGGTTGATAAGCATATAAACAACGACATTTGAGGTTGATATGCATAATAAAAAGGGAAAATAAGGTTCCTAAGCACAAGAACAAATGCAAATGAGTTTGATAACACAAGATCAAAGGCAAATGATGTTGGAAAGCACAAGAACAAGGGCAAATGAGGTTCCTAAGAACAAAAACACCGATTAATGAGGTTGTTAAGCACCAGAACAAATGTAATGATGTTGCTAAGAATAAGAACAAGGGCAAATAACGTTTCTAAGCACATAAACAAAAGAATTGATGTTGCTAAAAACAAGAACAATGGCAAAAGATGATGATAAGCATAAGACAAATGGAAATGATGTTGCTAAGAACAAGAAAAGGGGCAACAAGAATAATGACAAATGACGTTTCTAAGCGCATGAATAAAAGAATTGTTGTTGCTAAGAACAAAAATAATTGCAAAAGATGATGATAAGTATATGAACAAATGCAAATGATGTTGCTAACAACAAGAACAAGGGCAAAAGAGGTTGATAAGCATATGAACAACGATATTTGAGGTTGTTAAGCACAAGAACGAGGGCAAATAAGGTTCCTAAGCACAAGAACAAATGCAAATGAGGTTGATAAGTACAAGATCAAGGGCAAATGATGTTAGAAAGTACAAGAACAACGACAAATAAGATTGTTAAGCACCAGAACAAGGGCAAATGAGATTGCTAAGCACGGGAACAAGGAAAAATCAGGTTCCTAAGAATAAAAACAACGACTAATGAGATTGTTAAGCACCGGAACAAATGCAAATGATGTGCTAAGCATCGGAACAAATGCAAACGATGTGCTAAGCATCAGAACAAATGCAAATGATGTTGGTAAGCACAAGAACAAGAGCAAATATGTTTGTTAAGTACAAGAACATGGGCAAAAGAGGTTGATAAGCATATAAGCAACGGCAAATGAGATGGCTAAGCACAAGAACAAGGACAAAAGGAGTTGATAAGCATGTGAACAACGACAATTGAGGTTGATAAGCACAAGATCAGGGACAAATGATTGTGGAAAATACAAGAACAACGACAAATGAGGTTGTTAAGCACAAGAACAAGGGCAAATGAGGTTGCTAAGCACGAGAACAAGGGTAAATCAGGTTCCTAAGAATAAGAACAACGATTAATGTGGTTGTTAAGCACAAGAACAATGACAAATGAGGTTGTTAAGCACAAGAACAACGATAAATGAAGTTGTTAAGCACAATAACAAAGGCAAATAAAGTATCTAAGTACAAGAACAAATACAAATGAGTTTAAAAAACATAAGATCAAGGGCAAATGATATTGGAAAGCACAAGAACAACGACAAATGAGGTTGTTAAGCACAAGAACAAGGGAAAATGAGGTTGCTAAGCTTGAGAACAAGTGCAAATCAGGTTCTTAAGAACAAAAACAACGACTAATGAGATTGTTAACAACCAAAAGAAATACAAATGATGTGCTAAGCACTAGAACAAATGCAAATGATGTTGCTAAGTACAAGAAAAAGGGTAAATGTGGTTGTTAAGTACAAGAACATGGGCTAAAGTGGTTGATAAGCATATGAATAACGATAAATGAGATGGCTAAGCACAAGAACGATAAATGAGATTGTTAAGCACTGAACAAGGGCAAATGAGGTTGCTAAGCATGGGAACAAGGACAAATCAGGTTCCTAAGAATAAATACAATGACTAATGAGGTTTTTAAACACCGAAACAAATGCAAATGATGTGCTAAACACTAGAACAAATGCAAATGATATTGCTAAGCACAAGAACAACGACAAATGTGGTTGTTAAGCACAGGAACATGTGCAAAAGAGGTTGATAAGCATATGAAGATCGACAAATGAGATAGCTAAGCACAAGAACAAGGATAAAAAAGGTTGATAAATATGTTAACAACGACAAATGAGGTTGCTAAGCGCAAGAACAAGGGAAAAAGAGATTCCTAAGCATAATAACAAGGGCATGTGAGGTTTCTAAAAATAAGAACAAATGCAAATGATGTTGGTATGAACAAAAACAAATGATGTTGCTAAGAACAAGAATAATGACAAATGACGTGTCTAAACACTTGAATAAAAGAATTCATGTTGCTAAGAACAAGAACAATAACAAAAGATGATGATAAGTATAAGAACAAATGCAAATGATGTTGCTAAGAACAAGAACAAGGGCAAAAGAGGTTGATAAGCATAGGAACAACAATATTTGAGGTTGTTAAGCACAAAAACAAGGGCAAATAAGGTTCATAAGCACAAGAACAAATGCAAATGAGGTTCATAGGCACAAGATCAATGGCAAATGGTGTTGGAAAGCACAAAAATAACGACAAATGAGATTGTTAAGCACCAGAACAAGGGCAAATGAGGTTGCTAAGCACGAAAACAAGGAAAAATCAGGTTCCTAAGAATAAAAACAACGACTAATAATGTTGTTAAGCACCGGAACAAATGCAAATGATGTGCTAAGCGCAAGAACAAATGTAAATGATATTGCTAAGCACAAGAACAAGGGCAAATGTGGTTGTTAAGCATAAGAACATGGACAAAAGATGTTGATAAGCATATGAACAACGACAAATGAGATGGCTAAGCACAAGAACAAGGACAAAAGGGGTTGATAAGTATGTGAACAAAGACTATTGATGTTGATAAGCACAAGATCAGGGGCAAATGATTGTGGAAAGTACAAGAACAACGACAAATGAGGTTGTTAAGCATCAGAATAAGGGCAAATGAGGTTGCTAAGCACGAGCACAAGGGAAAGTCAGGTTCCTAAGAATAAAAACAACGACTAATGTGGTTGCAAAGCACAAGAACAATAGCAAATGAGGTTGTTAAGCATAAGAACAAGGGCAAATGAGGTTACTAAGTACAATAACAAGAGCAAATCATGTTCCTAAGAGCAAAAAAATATTAATGAGGTTGTTTAGTACCAGAACAAATGCAAATAATAGGCCAAGTGCCAGAACAAATGCAAATGATGTTGCAAAGCACAAGAAAAAGGAAGAATGTGGTTGTTAAGCAAAAAAACATGGGCAAAAGTGATTGATAAGCATATGAACAACGACAAATGAGGTTGCTAAGCACAGGAACAAGGACAAATGAAGTTGTTAAGCACAATAACAAGGGCAAATGAAGTTCCTAAGCACAAGAACAAATGCAAATGAGTTTAAGCACGAGAAATGAAGTTGGAAAGGACAAGAAGAACGACAAATGATGTTGTTAAGCACGAGAACAAGGGAAAATGAAGTTGCTAAGCACGAGAACAAGGGCAAATCAAGTTCCTAAGAATAAAAACAACGACTAATGAGGTTGTTTAGTACCAGAACAAATGCAAATGATGTTGCAAAGCGCAAGAAAAAGGGAAAATGTGGTTGTTAAGCACAAGAACATGGGCAAAAGGGATTGATAAACATATGAATAACTACAAATGAGGTTGCTAAGCACAGGAACAAGGACAAATGAAGTTGTTAAGCACAATAAAAAGGGCAAATGAAGTTCCTAAACACAAGAACAAATGCAAATGAGTTTAATAAACACAAGATATGGGGCAAATGATATTGGAAAGCACAAGTACAACGACAAATAAGGTTATTAAGCACAAGAACAAGGGAAAATGAGGTTGCTAAGCACAAGAACAAATGCAAATGAGTTTAAGCACGAGAAATGAAGTTGGAAAGGACAAGAAGAACGACAAATGATGTTGTTAAGCACGAGAACAAGGGCAAATCAAGTTCCTAAGAATAAAAACAACGACTAATGAGGTTGTTTAGTACCAGAACAAATGCAAATGATGTTGCAAAGCGCAAGAAAAAGGGAAAATGTGGTTGTTAAGCACGAGAACATGGGCAAAAGGGATTGATAAATATATGAATAACTACAAATGAGGTTGCTAAGCACAGGAACAAGGACAAATGAAGTTGTTAAGCACAATAAAAAGGGCAAATGAAGTTCCTAAGTACAAGAACAAATGCAAATGAATTTAATAAACACAAGATATGGGGCAAATGATATTGGAAAGCACTAGTACAACGACAAATAAGGTTATTAAGCACAAGAACAAGGGAAAATGAGGTTGCTAAGCACGAGAACAAGAGCAAATCAGGTTCCTAAGAACAAAAACAATGACTAATGAGATTGTTAACAACTAGAACAAATGCAAATGATATGCTAAGCACCAGAACAAATACAAATGATGTTGCTAAGCACAAGAAAAAGGGCAAATGTGATTGTTAAGCACAAGAACATGGGTAAAAGAGGTTGATAAGTATATGAACAATGGCAAATGAGATGACTAAACACAAGAAGAAAGACAAAAGGGGTCGATAAGCATGTGAACAACGACAAATGAGATTGCTACGCACAAGAACAAGAGAAAAATGAGATTCCTAAGCACAAGAACAAGGGTATGTGAGGTTCCTAAAAGTATGAACAAATGCAAATGATGTTGGCATGCACAAGAACAAATGCAAATGATGTTGCTAAGTACAAAAACAAATGCAATGATATTGCTAAGAATCAGTGTTCTAAATAGCTAGCTATAGCAGTTTTGGACCTCATAAGCGAAGCTACGGAGTAAAACTGCGCTAATCGAGCTACGGCCGCTATAGTGGTAATAGCAGTCCGCTATAGCGCATAGCGTGTAGCGGAATATCGATCTGCTATGCTACATGGGCTTATTTTTCTATTTTTTTCAATTTAAATGGGCTTTAAAGTCCAAACCAAAATTAAATGGGCTTTGTGTCTCGGTCTGACTAATCTAAAGAATGATTGATTTGAATATGTAGTAAAATGATACTTAATATATGATAGTATGATATTTTGAATAGAAAATGTATCGATAGTTTATGAGTTATAGAATTATAAATATTTTGAATGACAATTTGGACTTTGTATGTTCAATATGAATATTAGAACTTCTTAATCAATTTGGTGTTTTTGTTAACTCTATGAGATTTTATACAGATAATGTTTATTATTAGTAGAAATATAAAATATAATTTTTAAAAAGAAAAAAACGCTATGTAGGAAAGCTTTCGCTATAGCTCTGCTATTCGCTATAGCTTTTTTTTTCTCCCCGCTACGCCGCTATAATCGCTATTTAGAACCTTGCTAAGAATAAAAATAATGACAAATGACGTTTCTAAGCACATGAATAAAAGAATTGATGTTGCTAAGAACAAGAACAATGGCAAAAAAAATGATAAGTACAAGAACAAATGCAAATGATGTTGCTAAGAACAAGAACAAGGGCAAAAGATGTTGATAAGCATATGAACAACGATATTTGAGGTTGTTAAACACAAGAATAAGGACAAATGAGATTCCTAAGCACAAGAACAAATTCAAATAAGGTTGATAAGCAAAAGATCAAGGGCAAATGATGTTGTTAAGCATCAGAACAATGACAAATGAGGTTGTTAAGTATTAGAACATGGACAGATGAGGTAGCTAAGGACAGAAACAAGGGCAAATCAGGTTCATAAGAACAAAAACAACGACTAATGAAGTTGGTAACAACCAGAACAAATATAAATGATGTGCTAAGCACCAGAACAACTGCAAATGATGTTGCTAAGCACAAGAAAAAGGACAAATGTGGTTTTTAAGCACAAGAATATGGGAAAAAGAGGTTGATAATCATATGAACAACGACAAATGAGATGGCTAAGCATAAGAACAAGGACAAAAGGGGTCGATAAGCATTTGAATAACGACAAATGAGATTGCTACGCACAAGAACAAGGGCATGTGAAGTTCCTAAAAGCAAGAACAAATGCAAATGATGTTGGTATGCACAAGAACAAATGCAAATGATATTGCTAAGCACAAGAACAAATGCAATATTGTTGCTAAGAACAAGAACAAGAACAAAGGCAAATGGCGTTTCTAATGAACAAAAGAATTGATGTTGCTAAGAACAAGACCAATGACAAAAGTTGATGATAAGTATAAGAACAAATGCAAATAATGTTGGTAAGAACAAGAACAGGGGCAAAAGATGTTGATAAGCATATGAACAACGACATTTGAGGTTATTAAGCACATGAACAAGGGCAAAAGAGGTTGATAAGCATATGAACAACGACATTTGAGGTTGTTAAGCACATAAACAAGGGCAAATAAGGTTCCTCAGCACAAGAACAGATGCAAATGAGGTCGATAAGCACAAGATCAAGGGCAAATGATGTTGGAAATCACAAAAACAACGACAAATGATATTGTTAAGTACTAGAACATGGGCAAATGAGGTTGCTAACTACAGGAATAAGGAAAAATCATGTTCCTGAGAACAAAAACAATGACTAATGAGGTTGTTAAGCACCGGAACAAATGCAAATGATGTGTTAAGCACAAGAACAACTGCAAATGATGTTGCTAAGCACAAGAACAAGGAAAAATGTACTTGTTAAGCACAAGAACATGGACAAAAGAGGTTGATAAGCATATGAACAACGACAAATGAGATGGCTAAGCACAAGAACAAGGATAAAAGGGGTCGATAAGTATGTGAACAATGACAATTGAGGTTGATTAGCACAAGATCAGGAGCAAATGATTGCAGAAAGCACAAGAACAACGACAATAAGGTTGTTAAGCACCATAACAAGGACAAATGAGGCTGCTAAGCATGAGAACAAGGGTAAATCAGGTTCCTAAGAATAAAAACAACGACTAATGTGGTTGTAAAGCACTAGAACAACGACAAATGAGGTTGTTAAGCACAAGAACAAAGGTAAATGAGATTGCTAAGTACAATAACAAGAGCAAATCAGGTTACTAAGAGCACAAAAAGTTTAATGACGTTGTTTAGTACCAGAACAAATGCAAATGATGTTGCAAAGCGCAAGAAAAAGGGAAAATGTGGTTGCTAAGCTCAAGAACATGGGCAAAACAGATTGATAAGAACAACTACAAATGAGGTTGCTAATGAATCGAAACAAGGACAAATGAGGTTGGTTCGCACAAGAACAAGGGAAAATGAGATTTCTAAGAACAAGAACAAGGCTATGTCAGGTTCCTAAAAGCAATAAAAAATGCAAATGATGTTGCTAAGCACAAGAACAAATGCAATATTGTTGCTAAGAACCAGAACAAGGGCAAATAACGTTTCTAAGCACATGAAGAAAAGAATTGATGTTGCTAAGAACAAGAACAATGACAAAAGTTGATGATAAGCATAAGAACAAATGCAAATGATGTTGCTAAGAACAAAAACATGGGCAAAAGAGGTTGATAAGCATATGAACAACGACATTTGAGGTTGGTAAGCACATGAACAAGGGCAAACGATGTTGATAAGCATATGCCCAACGATATTTGAGGTTGTTAGGCACATGAACAAGGGCAAATAAGGTTCCTAAGCACAAGAACAGATGCAAATGAGGTCGATAAGTACAAGATCAAGGGCAAATGATGTTGGAAAGCACAAAAGCAACGACAAATAAGATTGTTAAGCACTAGAACAAGGGCAAATGTGGTTGGTAAGCACAAGAACATGGGCAAAAGAGGTTGATAAGCATATGAACAACGACAAATGAGATGGCTAAGCACAAGAACAAGGATAAAAAGGGGTGGATAAGTATGTGAAAATGGGAAAATGAGTGTGGAGAGCACAAGAACAACGACAAATAAGGTTGTCAAGCACCAGAACAAGGGCAAATGAAGCTGCTAAGCACGAGAACAAGGGTAAATCAGGCTCCTAAGAATAAAAACAATGACTAATGTGGTTGCAAAGCACAAGAACAACGACAAATGAGGTTTTTAAGGATAAGAACAAGGGCAAATGAGGTTGCTAAGTAAATAACAAGAGAAAATCAGAGTCCTAAGAGCAAAAAAAGATTAATGATGTTGTTTAGTACCCGAACAAATGCAAATGATGTTGCAAAGCGCAAGAAAAAGGGAAAATGTGGTTGTTAAGCACAAGAACATGGGTAAAAGGGATTGATAAGCAAATGATGTTGGTATGCACAAGAACAAATGCAAATGATGTTGCTAAGCACAAGAACAAATGCAATGTTGTTGCTAAGTACAAGAACAAGGGCAAATGACGTTTCTAAGCACATGAACAAAATAATTGATGTTGCTAAGAACAAGAACAATGGCAAAAGTTGATGATAAGCATAAGAATAAATGCAAATGATGTTGGTAAGAACAAGAACAGGGGCAAAAGAGGTTGCTAAGCATATGAACAACGACATTGGAGGTTGCAAGCACATGAACAAGGGCAAACGAGGTTAATAAACATATGAACAACGACATTAGAGGTTGTTAAGCACATGAACAAGGGAAAATAAGGTCCCTAAGCACAAGAACAGATGCAAAGGAGATCGTTAAGCACAAGATCAAGGGAAAATAATGTTGGAAAACACAAAAACAACGACAAATAAGATTGTTAAGCACTAGAACAAGGACAAATGAGGTTGCTAAGCATAGGAACAAGGATAAATCATATTCCTAAGAACCAAAACAACGACTAATGCGGTTGTTAACAGCCATAATAAATGCAAATGATGTGCTAAGCACCAGAATAAATGCAAATGATATTCCTAAGCACAAGAAAAATGGCAAATGTGCTTGTTAAGCACAAGAACATGGACAAAAGAGGTTGATAAGAATATGAACAATGGCAAATGAGATGGCTAAGCACAAGAACAAGGACAAAAGGGATTAATAAGCATGTGAACAAGGGCAAATAAGGTCCCTAAGCACAAGAACAGATGCAAAGGAGGTCGATAAGCACAAGATCAAGGGCAAATAATGTTGGAAAGCACTAGAACAAGGGCAAATGAGGTTGCTAAGCATAGGAACAAGGATAAATCATGTTCCTAAGAACCAAAACAACGACTAATAAGGTTGTTAACAGCCAGAACAAATGCAAATGATGTTGCTAAGCACAGGAAAAATGGCAAATGTGGTTGTTAAGCACAATAACATGGACAAAAGAGGTTGATAAGAATATGAACAATGGCAAATGAGATGGCTAAGCACAAGAACAGTGACAAAAGGGATTGATAAGCATGTGAACAATGACAAATGAGATTGTTACGCACAATAATAAGTGAAAATGAGATTCCTAACAACAAGAACAAGGGCATGTGTGGTTCCTAAAAGTAACAACAAATGCAAATGATGTTGATATGCACAAGAACAAATGCAATGATGTTGCTAAGAATAAGAATAATGACAACTGACGTTTCCAAGCACATGAATAAAAGAATTGATGTTGCTAAGAACAAGAACAATGGAAAAGGATGATGATAAGGATAAGAACAAATGCAAATGATGTTGCTAAGAACAGGAACAAGGGAAAAAGAGGTTGATAAGCATATGAACAATGATATTTGAGGTTGTTAAGCACAAGAACAATGACAAATAAGGTTCCTAAGCACAAAAATACATGCAAATGAGGTGGATAAGCACAGGATGAAGGGCAAATGATGTAAAGCACAAAAACAACGACAAATGAGATTGTTAAGCACTAGAACAAGGGCAAATGAGGTTGCTAAGGACAGGAACAATGATAAATCATGTTCCTAAGAACAAAAACAACGACTAATGAGGTTGTTAAGCACCGGAACAAATGCAAATGATGTCTTAAGCACAAGAACAAATACAAATGATGTTGGTAAGCACAAGAACAAGGGAAAATTTGGTTGTTAAGTACAAGAACATGGGCAAAAGATGTTGATAAGCATATGAACAATGACAAATGAGATGGCTAAGCACAAGAACAAGGATAAAAAGGGGTGGATAAGTATGTGAAAATGGGAAAATGAGTGTGGAGAACACAAGAACAACGACAAAGAAGGTTGTCAAGCACCAGAACAAGGGCAAATGAAGCTGCTAAGCACGAGAACAAGGGTAACTCTGGTTGCTAAGAATAAAAACAACTACTAATGTGGTTGCAAAGCGCAAGAACAACGACAAATGAGGTTGTTAAGCACAAGAACAAGGGCAAATGAGGTTGCTAAGTACAATAACAAGAGCAAATCAGGTTCGTAAGAGCAAAAAAAGATTAATGACGTTGTTTAGTACCAGAACAAATGCAAATGATGTTGGAAAGCGCAAGAAAAAGGGAAAATGTGGTTGTTAAGCACAAGTACATGGGCAAAAGGAATTGATAAGCATATGAACAACTACAAATGAGGTTGCTAAACACCGAAACAAGGACAAATGAAGTTGTTAAGCGCAGTAACAAGGGCAAATGAAGTTCCTAAGCACAAGAACAAATGCACATGAGTTTAATAAACACAAGATATGAGGCAAATGATATTGGAAAGCACAAGACCAACGACAAATAAAGATATTAAGCACGAGAACAAGGGAAAATGAGGTGGCTAAGCACAAGAACATGAGCAAATCTGGTTCCTAAGAACAAAAACAACGACTAATGAGATTGTTAACAACCAGAACAAATGCAAATGATGTGCTAAGCACCAGAACAAATGCAAATGATGTTGCTAAGCACAAGAAAAAGGGCAAATGTGGTTGTTAAGCACAAGAACATGGGCAAAAGAGGTTGATAAGAATATGAACAATGGAAAATGAGATGGCTAAGCACAAGAACAAGGACAAAAGGGGTTGATAAGCATGTGAATAATGACAAATGAGATTACTAAGCACAAGAACAAGGGAATGTGACGTTTCTAAAAGCAAGAACAAATGCAAAAGATGTTGGTATGCACTAGAACAAATGCAAATGATGTTGCTAAGCACAAGAACAAATGCAATGATGTTGCTAAGAATAAGTATAATGACAACTGACGTTTCCAAGCACATGAATAAAAGAATTGATGTTGCTAAGAACAAGAACAATGGCAAAAGATGATGATAAGTATAAGAACAAATGCAAATGATGTTGCTAAGAACAAGAACAAGGTCAAAAGAGGTTGATAAGCATATGAACAATGATGTTTGAGGTTGTTAAGCACAAGAACAAGGGCGAATAAGGTTCCTAAGCACAAGAACAGATGCAAATGAGGTTGATAAGCACAAGATGAAGGGAAAATGATGTTGGAAAGCACAAAAACAACGACAAATGAGATTGTTAAGTACTGGAACAAGGGCAAATGAGGTTGCTAAGCACAGGAACAATGATAAATCATGTTCATAAGAACAAAAACAACGACTAATGAGGTTGTTAAGCACCGGAACAAATGTAAATGATGTCTTAAGCACAAGAACAAATACAAATGATGTTGGTAAGCACAAGAACAAGGGCAAATTTTGTTGTTAAGCACAAGAACATGGGCAAAAGAGGTTGATAAGTATATGAACAACGACAAATGAGATGGCTATGCACAAGAACAAGGATAAAAGGGGTTGATAAGTATGTGAAAATGGGAAAATGAGTGTGGAGAGCACAAGAACAACGACAAATAAGGTTGTCAAGCACCAGAACAAGGGCAAATGAAGCTGCTAAGCACGAGAACAAGGGTAAATCTAAATCCTAAGAATAAAAACAACGACTAATGTGGTTGCAAAGCACAAGAACAACGACAAATGAGGTTGTTAAGCACAAGAACAAGGGAAAATGAGGTTGCTAAGTACAATAACAAGAGCAAATCAGGTTCGTAAGAGCAAATAAAGATTAATGACGTTGTTTAGTACCAGAACAAATTCAAATGATGTTGCAAAGTGCAAGAAAAAGGAAAAATGTGGTTGTTAAGCACAAGAACATAGGCAAAGGGGATTGATAAGCACATGAATAAACTACAAATGAGGTTGCTAAGCACAAGAACAAATACAAATGAGTTTAGTAAACACAAGATATGGGGCAAATGATATTGGAAAGCACAAGAACAACGACAAATAAGGTTATTAAGCACAAGAACAAGGGAAAATGAGGTTGCTAAGCACGAGAACAAGAGCAAATCAGGTTCCTAAGAACAAAAACAACGACTAATGAGATTGTTAACAACCAGAACAAATGCAAATGATGTGCGCACCAGAATAAATGCAAATGATGTTGCTAAGTACAAGAAAAATGGCAAATGTGGTTGTTAAGGACAAGAACATGGACAAAAGAGGTTGATAACAATATGAACAATGGTAAATGAGATGGCTAGAACAAGGACAAAAGGGATTGATAAGCATGTGAACAACGACAAATGAGATAGCTACGCACAAGAACAATGGAAAATGAGATTCCAAACAACAAGAACAAGGGCATGTGAGGTTCCTAAAAGTAACAACAAATGCAAATGATATTGGCATGCACAAGAACAAATGCAAATGATGTTGCTAAGTACAAGAACAAATGCAATGATGTTGCTAAGAATAAGAATAATGACAATTGACGTTTCCAAGCACATGAATAAAAGAATTGATGTTGCTAAGAACAAGAACAATGGCAGAAGATAATGATAAGGATAAGAACAAATGCAAATGATGTTGCTAAGAACAAGAACAAGGAAAAAATAGGTTGATAAGCATATGAACAAGATGTTTGAGGTTGTTAAGCACAAGAACAAGGACAAATAAGGTTCCTAAGCTCAAGAACATATGCATATGAGGTCGATAAGCACAAGATGAAGGGCAAATGATGTTGGCAAGCACAAAAACAACGACAGATGTGATTGTTAAGCACTAGAAGAAGGCAAATGAGGTTGCTAAGCACAGGAACAATGATAAATTATGTTCCTAAGAACAAAAACAACGACTAATGAGGTTGTTAAGCACCGGAACAAATGCGAATGATGTGTTAAGCACAAGAACAAATGCAAATGATATTGCTAAGCACAAGAACAAGGGCAAATGTGGTTGTTAAGCACAAGAACTTGGGCAAAAGAGATTGATAAGCATATGAACAACGACAAGTGAGATGGCTAAGCACAAGAACAAGGATAAAAGGGGTTGATAAGTATGTGACCAATGACAATTGAGGTTGATTAGCACAAGATCAGGGGCAAATGATTGTGGAGAGCACAAGAACAACAACAAATAAGGTTGTTAAGCACCAGAACAAGGGCAAATGATGCTGCTAAGCACGAGAAAAGCATAAATCAGGTTCCTAAGAATAAAAACAATGACTAATGTGGTTGCAAAGCACAAGAACAACAACAAATGAGGTTAATAAGCACAAGAATAAGTTCAAATGAGGTTTCTAAGTACAATAACAAGAGCAAATCAGGTTCCAAAGAACAAAAAAAGATTAATGACGTTGTTTAGTACCAGAACAAATGCAAATGATGTTGCATAGCGCTAGAAAAAGGGAAAATGTGGTTGTTAAGCACAAGAACATGAGCAAAAGGGATTGATAAGCATATGAACAACTACAATGAGGTTGCTAAGCACATGAACAAAGACAAATGAAGTTGTGAAGCGCAATAACAAGGGAAAATGAAGTTCCTAAGCACAAGAACAAATGAAAATAAGTTTAATAAACACAAGATCAGGGGCAAATTATATTGGAAAACACAAGAACAAGGGAAAATGAGGTTGTTAAGCATGAGAACAAGAGCAAATCAGGTTCCTAAGAACAAAAACAACGACTAATGAGATTGTTAACAACCAGAACAAATGCAAATGATGTGCTAAGCACCAGAACAAGGGCATATGAGGTTGTTAAGCACAAGAACAAGGGCAAATGAGGTTGCTAAGTACAATAACAAGAGCAAATCAGGTTCCTAAGAGCAAAAACAACGACTAATGAGATTGTTAACAACCAGAACAAATGCAAATGATGTGCTAATCACAAGAACATGGGCAAAAGAGGTTGATAAGAATATGAACAATGGCAAATGAGATGGCTAACCACAAGAACAAGGACAAAAGGGGTTGATAAGCATGTAAACAACGAGAAATGAGATTGCTACGCACAACAACAATGGAAAATGAGATTCCTAACAACAAGAACATGGGCATGTGAGGTTCCTAAAAGTAAGAACAAATGCAAATGATGTCGGTATGCACAAGAACAAATGCAAATGATGTTGCTAAGCACAAGAACAAATGCAATGATGTTGCTAAGAATAAGAATAATGACAAATGACGTTTCCAAGCACATGAATAAAAGAATTGATGTTGCTAAGAACAAGAACAATGGCAAAAGATGATGATAAGTATAAGAACAAATGCTAATGATGTTGCTAAGAACAAGAACAATGGCAAAAGAGGTTGATAAGCATATGAACAATGATGTTTGAGGTTGTTAAGCACAAGAAATAGGGCAAATGAGGTTCCTAAGCACAAGAACAGATGCAAATGAGGTTGATAAGCACAAGATCAAGGGCAAATGATGTTGGAAAGCACAAGAACAATGACAAATGAGGTTGTTAAGCATCAGAACAAGGGCAAATGAGGTTGCTAAGGACGGGAACAGGGGCAAATCATGTTCCAAAGAACAAAAACAACGACAAATGAGGTTGTTAACAACCAGAACAAATACAAATGATGTGCTAAGCACCAGAACAATAGCAAATGATGTTGCTAAGCACAAGAAAAAAGACAAATGTAGTTTTTAAGCACAAGAATATGGGCAAAAGAGGTTGATAAGCATATGAACAACGACAAATGAGATGGCTAAGCACAAGAACAAGGACAAAAGGGGTTGATAAGCATGTGAATAACAACAAATGAGGTTGCTACGCACAAGAACAAGGGAAAATAAGATTTCTAAGCACAACAAAAAGGGCATGTGAGGATCCTAAAAGCAAGAACAAATGCAAATGATGTTGGTATGCACAAGAACAAATGCAAATGGTGTTGCTTAGCACAAGAACAAATGCAATGTTGTTGCTAAGAACAAGAACAAGGGCAAATGACGTGTCTAAGCACATCAACAAAAGAATTGATGTTGCTAAGAACAAGAACAATGGCAAAAGTTGATGATAAGCATAAGAACAAATGCAAATGATGTTGCCAAGAACAAGAACAGGGGCAAAAGAGGTTGATAAGCATATGAACAACCACATTGGAGGTAGTAAAGCACATGAACAAGGGCAAATGAGGTTGATAAGCATATGAACAACGAAATTTGAGTTTGTTAAGCACATGAACAAGGTAAAATAAGGTTCCTAAGCACAAGAACAGATGCAAATGAGGTCGATAAGCACAAGATCAAGGGGAAATGATGTTGGAAAGCACAAAAACTACGACAAATGATTTTGTTAAGCACTAGAACAAGGGCAAATGAGGCTGCCAAGCATAGGAACAAGGATAAATCATGTTTTTAAGAACAAAAACAAAGACAAATGAGGTTGTTAAGCATCGAGACCAAACACAAGAACAAATGCGAATGATGTCGCTAAGCACAAGAACAAGGGCAAATGTGGTTGTTAAGCACAAGAACATGGGCAAAAGACGTTGATAAGCATATGAACAACAACAAATGAGATGGCTAAGCACAAGAACAAGGATAAAAGGGGTTGATAAGTATGTGAACAATGACAATTGAGGTTGATTAGCACAAGATCAGGGAAAAATGATTGTCGAGAGCACAAGAACAACGACAAATAAGGTTGTTAAGCACCAGAACAAGGGCAAATGAAGCTGCTAAGCACGAGAACAAGCGTAAATCCGGTTCCTAAGAATAAAAACAACGACTAATGTGGTTCCAAAGTACAAGAACAGCGATAAATGAGGTTGTTAAGCACAAGAACAAGGACAAATGAGGTTACTAAGTACAATAACTTGAGCAGATCAGGTTCCTAAGAGCAAAAAAAGATTAATGACGTTGTTTAATACCAGAACAAATGCAAATGATGTTGCAAAGCGCAAGAAAAAGGAAAAATGTGGTTGTCAAGCACAAGAACTTGGGCAAAAGGGATTGATAACCATATGAACAACTACAAATGAGGTTGGTAAGCACAGGAACAAGGACAAATGAAGTTGTTAAGCGCAATAACAAGAGCAAATGTAGTTCCTAAGCACAAGAACAAATGCAAATGAGTTTAATAAACACAAGATCAGGGGCAAATGCTATTGGAAAGCACAAGAACAACGACAAATAAGGTTATTAAGCACGAGAACAAGGGAAACTGAGGTTCCTAAGCATGAGAACAAGAGCAAATCAGGTTTCTAAGAACAAAAACAATGACTAATGAGATTGTTAACAACCAGAACAAATGCAAATGATGTGCTTAGCACCAGAACAAATGCAAATGATATTGCTAAGCACAAGAAAATGGGCAAATGTGGTTGTTAAGCACAAGAACATGGGCAAAAGAGGTTGATAAGAATATGAACAATGGGAAATGAGATGGCAAAGCACAAGAACAAGGACAAAAGGGGTTGATAATTATGTGAACAACGACAAATGAGATTGCTATGCACAAGAACAAGGGAAAATGAGATTCCTAACAACAAGAACAATGGCATGTGAGGTTCCTAAAAGTAAGAACAAATACAAATGATGTTGGTATGCACAAGAACAAATGCAAATGATGTTGCTAAGCACAAGAACAAAGGCAATGATGTTGCTAAGAATAAGAATAATGACAAATGACGTTTCCAAGCACATAAATAAAAGAATTGATGTTGCTAAGAACAAGAACAATGGCAAAAGATGATGATAAGTATAAGAACAAATGCAAATGATGTTGCTAATAACAAGAACAATGGCAAAAGGGGTTGAAAAGCATACAAACAACGATGTTTGAGGTTGTTAAGCACAAGAAAAAGGGCAAATGAGGTTTCTAAGCACAAGAATAGATGCAAATGAGGTTGATAAGCACAAGATCAAGGGCAAATGATGTTGTTAAGCATCATAATAAGGGCAAATCAGGATGCTAAGGATAGGAACAGGGGCAAATCAGTTTTCTAAGAACAAAAACAACGACTAATGTGGTTGTTAACAACCAGGACAAATACAAATAATGTGCTAAGCACCAGAACAACTGCAAATGATGTTGCTAAGCACAAGAAAAATGACAAATGTGGTTCTTAAGCACAAGAATATGGGGCAAAAGAGGTTGATAAGCATATGGACAACGACAAATGAGATGGCTAAGCACAAGATCAAGGACAAAAGGGGTTGATAAGCATGTGAATAACGATAAATGAGGTTGCTACGCACAAGAACAAGGGAAAATGAGATTTATAAGCACAAGAAGAAGGGCATGTGAGGTTCCCAAAAGCAAGAACAATTGCAAATCATGTTGGTATGCACAAGAACAAATGCAAATAATGTTGCTAATTGCAAGAACAAATACAATGTTGTTGCTAAGAACAAGAACAAGGGCAAATGAGGTTGCTAAGGACGGGAACATGGGCAAATCAGGTTCCTAAGAACAAAAACAACGACTAATGAGATTGTACAACCAGAAAAAAAAAATACAAATGATGTGCTAGGCATCAGAACAACTGCAAATAATGTTGCTAAGAATAAGAAAAATGATAAATATGGTTTTTAAGCACAAGAATATGGGCAAAAGAGGTTGATAAACATATGAGCAGCAACAACAACAACAAGGATAAAAGGGGTTGATAAGCATGTGAATAACGGAAAATGAGGTTGCTAAGCACATAAACAAGGACAAATGAAGTTGTTAAGCACAATAACAAGGGCATATGAAGCTCCCAAGCATAAGAACAGATGCAAATGGGTTTAATAAACACAAGATTAGGGGCAAATGATATTGGAAAGTACAATAACAACGACAAATGAGGTTGTTAAGCACGAGAACAAGGGAAAATGAGGTTGCTAAGCATGAGAACAAGGGTAAATCAGGTTCCTAAGAACAAAAACAACGACTAATGAGATTGTTAACAACCAGAACAAATGCAAATGATGTGCACAAATGCAAATGATGTTGGTAAGCACAAGAAAAATGGCAAATGTGATTGTGAAGCACAAGAACATGGGCAACAGAGGTTGATAAGAATATGAACAAGGCAAAATGAGATTTCTAAGCACAAGAACAACGGCATGTGAGGTTCCTAAAAGCAAGAACAAATGCAAAAGATGTTGGTATGCACAAGAACAAATACGAATGATGTTGCTAAGCACAAGAACATATCCAATGTTGTTGCTAAGAACAAGAACAAGGGCAAATGACGTTTCTAAGCACATGAACAAAATAATTGATGTTGCTAAGAACAAGAACAATGGCAAAAGTTGATGATAGGCATAAGAACAATGCAAATGATGTTGCTTAGAACAAGAACAGGGGCAAAAGAGGTTGATAAGCATATGAACAACGACATTTGAGATTGTTAATCACATGAACAAGGGCAAAAGAAGTTGATAAGCATATGAACAACGGCATTTGAGGTTGTTAAGCACATGAACAAGGGCAAATAAGGTTTCTAAGCACAAGAACATATGCAAATGAGGTCTAAATAAGGTTTCTGAGCACAAGAACGTATGCAAATGAGGTCGATAAGCACAAGATCAAGGGCAAATGATGTTGGAAAGCACAAAAACAACAACAAATGAGATTGTTAAGCACTAGAAGAAGGACAAATGAGATTGTTAAGCACAAGAACAAGGGCAAATGTGGTCGTTAAGCACAAGAACATGGGCAAAAGAGGTTGATAAGCATATGAACAACGACAAATGAGATGGCTAAGCACAAGAACAACGATAAAAGGGGTCGATAAGTATGTGAACAATGACAATTGAGGTTGTTTAGCACAAGATCAAGGACAAATGATTGTGGTTGCAAAGCATAAGAACAACGACAAATAAGGTTGTTAAGCACAAGAACAAGGGCAAATGAGGTTACCAAGTACGAGAACAAGAGCAAATCAGGTTTCTAAGAGCAAACAATGATTAATGACGATGTTTAGTACCAGAACAAATGCAAATGATGTTGCAAAGCGCCAAAAAAGGGAAAATGTGGTTGTTGAGCACAAGAACATAGGCAAAAGGGATTGATAAGCATATGAACAACAACAAATGAGGTTGCTAAGCACAGGAACAAGGACAAATGAAGTTGTTAAGCGCAATAACAAGGGCAAATGAAGTTCCTAAGCACAAGAACAATTGCAAATGAGTTTAATAAATACAAGATCAGGGGCAAATGATATTGGAAAGCACAAGAACAACGACAAATAATGTTATTAAGCGCGAGAACAAGGGAAAATGAGGTTGCTAAGTATGAGAACAAGGGTATATCAGGTTCCTAAGAACAAAAACAACGACTAATGAGATTGTTAACAACCAGAACAAATGTAAATGATGTTGTTAAGAACAAGAAAACGGGCAAATGTGGTTGTTAAGCACAAGAACATGGGTAAAAGAGGTTGATAAGAATATGAACAAGGGCAAATGAGATGGCTAAGCACAAGAACAAGGACAAAAGGGGGTTGATAAGCATGTGAACAACGACAAATGAGATTGCTACGCACAAGAACAAGGGAAAATGAGATTCCTAAGCACAAGAACAAGGGCATGTGAGGTTCCTAAAAGTAAGAACAAATGCAAATGATGTTGGTATGCACAAGAACAAATGCAAATGATGTTGCTAAGCACAAGAACAAATGCAATGATGTTGCTAAGAATAAGAATAATGACAAATGACGTTTCTAAGAACATGAATAAAAGAATTGATGTTGCTAAGAACAAGAACAATGGCAAAAGATGATGATATGTATAAGAACAAATGCAAATGATGTTGCTGAGAACAAGAACAAGAGCAAAAGAGGTTGATAAGCATATGAACAACGATATTTGAGGTTGTTAAGCACAAGAACAAGGGCAAATGAGGTTCCTAAGCACAAGAACAAATTCAAATGAGGTTGATAAGCACAAGATCAAGGACAAATGATGTGGGAAAGTACAAGAACTATGACAAATGAGGTTGTTAAGCATCAGAATAAGGGCAAATGAGGTTGCTAAGGACGGGAACAGGGGCAAATGAGGTTCCTAAGAACAAAAACAACGATTAATGAGGTTATTAATAACCAGAACAAATACAAATGATGTGCTAGGCACCAGAACAAATGCAAATGATGTTGCTAAGCACAAGAAAAATGACAAATGTGGTTTTTAAGCACAAGAATATGGGCAAAAGAGGTTGATAAGCATATAAACAACGACAAATGAGATGGCTAAGCACAAGAACATGGACAAAAGGGGTTGATAAGCATGTGAATAACGACAAATGAGGTTGCTACGCACAAGAACCAGGGCAAATGAAATTTCTAAGCACAAGAACATGGGCATGTGAGGTTCCTAAAAGCAAGAACAAATGCAAAAGATGTTGGTATGCACAAGAACAAATGCAAATGATGTTGCTAAGCACAAGAACAAATGCAATGTTGTTGCTAAGAACAAGAACAAGAGCAAATGACGTTTCTAAGCACATGAACAAAAGAATTGATGTTGCTAAGAACAAGAACAATGGCAAAAGTTGATGATAAGCATAAGAACAATGCAAATGATGTTGCTCAGAACAAGAACAGGGGCAAAAGAGGTTGATAAGCATATGAACAACGACATTTGAGGTTGTTAAGCACATGAACAAGGTAAAAAGAAGTTGATAAGCATATGAACAACGGCATTTGAGTTGTTAAGGACATGAACAAGGGCAAATAAGGTTCCTATGCACAAGAATAGATGCAAATGAGGTCGATAAGCACAAGATCAAGAGCAAATGATGTTGGAAAGCACAAAAACAACGACTAATGAGATTGTTAAGCACTAGAACAAAGACAAATGAGATTGTTAAACATAAGAACAAATGCAAATGATGTTGCTAAGCACAAGAACAAGAGCAAATGTTGTTGTTAAGCACTAGAACAAGGAAAAATGAGATTGTTAAGTACAAGAACAATAACAAATGAGGTTGTTAAGCACAATAACAAGGGCAAATGAGGTTGCTAAGTACAATAACAAGAGCAAATCAGGTTCCTTAGAGCAAAAAAAGATTAATGACGTTGTTTAGTACCAGAACAAATGCAAATAATATTGCAAAGCGCAAGAAAAATGAATAACTACAAATGAGGTTGCTAAGCACAGGAACAAGGACAAATGAAGTTGTTAAGCACAATAAAAAGGACAAATGAAGTTCCTAAGCACAAGAACAAATGCAAATGAGTTTAATAAACACAAGATATGGGGCAAATGATATTGGAAAGCACAAGTACAACGACAAATAAGGTTATTAAGCATAAGAACAAGGGAAAATGAGATTGCTAAGCACGAGAACAAGAGCAAATCAGGTTCCTAAGAACAAAACAACGACGAATGAGATTGTTAACAACCAGAACAAATACGAATGATGTGATAAGCACCAGAACAAATGCAAATGATGTTGCTAAGCATAAGAAAAATGGCAAATGTGGTTGTTAAGCACAAGAACATGGGCAAAAGAGGTAAGAATATGAACAATAGCAAATGAGATGGCTAAGCACAAGAACAAGGACAAAATGGGTTGATAAGCATGTGAACAATGACAAATGAGATTGCTACGCACAAGAACAAGAGAAAATGAGATTCCTAACAACAAGAACAAGGGCATGTGAGATTCCTAAAAGTAAGAACAAATGCAAATGATGTTGGTATGCACAAGAACAAATACAAATGATGTTGCTAAGCACAAGAACAAATGCAATGATGTTGCTAAGAATAAGTATAATGACAACTGACGTTTCCAAGCACATGAATAAAAGAATTGATGTTGCTAAGAACAAGAACAATGGCAAAAGATGATGATAAGTATAAGAACAAATGCAAATGATGTTGCTAAGAACAAGAACAAGGTCAAAAGAGGTTGATAAGCATATGAACAATGATGTTTGAGGTTGTTAAGCACAAGAACAAGGGCAAATAACGTTCCTAAGCACAAGAACAGATGCAAATGAGGTCGATAAGCACAAGATTAAGGGCAAATGATGTTAGAAAGTACAAAAACAACGACAAATGAGATTGTTAAGCACTAGAACAAAGGCAAATGAGATTGCTAAGCACAGGAACAATGATAAATCATGTTCCTAAGAACAAAAACAATGACCAATGAGGTTGTTAAGCACCGGAACAAATGCAAATGATGTGTTAAGCATAAGAACAAATGCAAATGATGTCGCTAAGCACAAGAACAAGGGCAAATGTGGTTGTTAAGCACAAGAACATGGGCAAAAGAGATTGTTAAGCATATGAACAACGACAAATGAGATGGCTAAGCACAAGAACAAGGATATTAGGGGTTGATAAGTATGTGAACAATGACAGTTGAGGTTGATTAGCACAAGATCAGGGGCAAATGATTGTGGAACGCACATGAACAACGACAAATAAGGTTGTTAAGCTCCAGAACAAGGTCAAATGAGGTTCCTAAGTGCAAGAACAAATTCAAATAAGGTTGATAAGCACAAGATCAAGGGTAAATGATGTTGGAAAACACAAGAACAATGACAATTGAGGTTGTTAAGCATCAGAACAAGGGCAAATGAGGTTGCTAAGGACTGGAACTGGGGCAAATCAGGTTCCTAAGAACAAAAACAACGACTAAAGTGGTTGTTAACAACCAGAACAAATACAAATGATGTGCTAAGCACCAAAACAACTGCAAATGATGTTGCTAAGCACATGAAAAATGACAAATGTGTTTTTTAAGCACAAGAATATCGGCAAAAGAGGTTGATAAGCATATGAACAACGACAAATGAGATGGCTAAGCACAAGAACAAGGACAAAAGGGGTTGATAAGCATGCGAATAACGAAAAATGAGGTTGCTACGCACAAGAACAAGGGAAAATGAGATTTCTATGCACAAGAACAAGGGCATCTGAGGTTCCTAAAAGCAAGAACAAATGCAAAAGATGTTGGTATGCACAAGAACAAATGCAATGTTGTTTCTAAGAACAAGAACAAGGGCAAATGGCGTTTCTAAGCACATGAACAAGGGCAAATCAGGTTCCTAAGAACAAAAACAACGACTAATGAGGTTATTAACAACCAGAACAAGTACAAATGATGTGCTAAGCACCAGATCAATTGCAAATGATGTTGCTAAGCACAAGAAAAGAACAAATATGGTTTTTAAGCACAAGAATATGGGCAAAAGAGGTTGATAAGCATGTGAATAACGACAAATGAGGTTGCTACCCACAAGAACAAGGGAAAATGAGATTTCTAAGCACAAGAACAATGTTATGTGAGGTTCTCACAAGCAAGAACAAATGCAAATGATGTTGGTATGCACAAGAACAAATGCAAATGATGTTGGTATGCACAAGAACAAATGCAAATGATGTTGGTAAGCACAAGAACAAATGCAATGTTGTTGCTAAGAACAAGAACAAGGGCAAATCAGGTTGCTAAGGATGGGAACAGGGGCAAATCAGGTTCCTAAGAAGAAAAACAACAACTAATGAGATTGTTAACAACCAGAACAAATACAAATGATGTGCTAAGCTAGTACTAGAACAATTACAAATAATGTTGCTAAGTATAAGAAAAATGACAAATGTGGTTTTTAAGCACAAGAATATGGGCAAAAGAGGTTGATAAGCATATGAACAACGACAAATGAGATGGCTAAGCAAACGAACAATGACAAAAGGGGTTGATAAGTATGTGAATAGCGAAAAATGAGGTTGCTAAGCACAGCAACAAGGACAAATGAAGTTGTTGAGCACAATAACAAGGCCAAATGAAGTTCCTATGCTCAAGAACAATTGCAAATGAGTTTAATAAACACAAGATCAAGGGCAAATGATATTGGAAAGCACAAGAACAACGACAAGTGAGGTTGTTAAGCATGAGAACAAGGGAAACTGAGGTTGCTAAGCATGAGAACAAGGGCAAATCAGGTTCCTAAGAACAAAAACAACGACTAATGAGATTGTTAACAAGGGAAAATGAGATTTCTAAGCACAATAACAAGGGCATGTGAGGTTCCTAAAAGCAAGAACAAATGCAAATGATGTTGGTATGCACAAGAATAAATGCTAATGATGTTGTTAAGAACAAGAATAATGACAAATGACGTTTCTAAGCACATGAAGAAAATAATTGATATTGCTAAGAACAAGAACAATGGCAAAAGTTGATGATAAGCATAAGAACAAATGCAAATGATGTTGCTAAGACCAAGAACAGAGGCAAAAGAGGTTGATAAGCATAGGAACAATGACATTTGAGGTTGTTAAGCACATGAACAAGGGCAAAAGAGGTTGATAAGCATATGAACAACGACATTTGAGGTTGTTAAGCACATGAACAAGGGCAAATAAGGTACATAAGCACAAGAACAGATGCAAATGAGGTCGATAAGCACAAGATCAAGGGCAAATGATGTTGGAAAGCACAAAAGCAATGACAAATGAGATTGTTAAGCACAAGATCAAGGGCAAATGATGTTGGAAAGCACAAAAACAACGACAAATGAGATTGTTAAGCACGAGAACAAGGGCAAATGAGGTTGGTAAGCACAGGAACAAGGATAAATCATGTTCCTAAGGACAAAAACAACGACTAATGGGGTTGTTAAGCATCGGAACAAAGGCAAATGATGTGTTAAGCACAAGAACAAATGCAAATGATGTTGCTAAGCACAAGAACAATGACAAATGTAGTTGTTAAGCATAAGAACATGGGCAAAAGAGGTTGATAAGCATATGAACAACACCAAATGAGATGGCTAAGCACAAGAACAAGGATAAGAGAGGTTGATAAGTATGTGAACAATGACAATTGAGGTTGATTAGCACAAGATCAGGGGCAAATGATTGTGGAAAGCACAAGAACAACGACAAATATGGTTGTTAAGCACCAGAACAAGGATAAATGAGGTTGCTAAGCACGAGAACAAGGGTAAATCAGGTTCCTAAGAAAACAACGACTAATGTGGTTGCAAAGAACAAGAACAACGACAAATGAGATTGTTAAGCACAAGAACAAGGTTAAATGAGGTTGCTAAGTACAATAACAAGAGCAAATCAGGTTCCTAAGAGCAAAAACAAAGATTAATGAGGATGTTTAGTACCAGAACAAATGAAATGATGGGCCAAGCGCTAGAACAAATGCAAATGATGTTGCTAAGCACAAGAAAAAGGGAAAATGTGGTTGTTAAGCACAAGAACATAGGCAAAAGGGATTGATAAGCATATGAACAACGACAAATGAGGTAGCTAAGTACAAGAACAAGGGCATGTGAGGTTCCTAAATATAAGAACAAATGCAAATGATGTTGGTATGCACAGAAACAAATGCAAATGATGTTGCTAAGCACAAGAACAAGAGCAAATGCGGTTGCTAAGTATAAGAACAAGGGAAAATGACGTTTCTAAGTACAAGAACATATGAAATGATGTTGCTAAGAATAAAAACAATGGCAAAAGATGATGATAAGCATAAAAAAAAATGGAAATGATGTTGCTAAGAACAAGAAAAAGGGCAAAAGTTGTTGATAAAAATGTGAACAACGACATTTGAGGTTGGTAGGCACAAGAAGAAGGGCAAATGAGGTTTCTAAGTATAAGAACAAATGCAAATGAGGTTGATAAGTACAAGATCAAGAGCAAATAATGTTGGAAAGTACAATAATAACGACAAATGAGGTTGTTAAGCACGAGAACAAGGACAAAAGAGGTTTCTAAGCATGAGAACAAGGGCAAATTAGGTTCCTAAGAACAAAACCAATGACTAATGAGGTTGTTAAGCACAAGAAAAATGGCAAATGTGGTTGTTAAGCACAAGAATATGGACAAAAGATGTTGATAAGCATATGAACAACGACAAATAAGATGGCTAAGCACAAGAACAAGGACAAAAGGGGTTGATAAGCATGTGAATAATGACAAATGAGGTTGCTACGCACAAGAACAAGGGAAAATGAGATTCCTAAGCACAAGAACAAGGGCATGTGTGGTTTCTAAAAGCAAGAACAAATGCAAATGATGTTGGTATGCACAAGAACAAATGCAAATGATGTTGCTAAGCACAAGAACAAATGCAATGTTGTTGCTAAGAAAAAGAACAAGGGCAAATGACGTTTCTAAGCACATGAACAAAATAATTGATGTTGCTAAGAACAAGAACAATGGCAAAAGATATTGATAAGTATAAGAACAAATGCAAATGATGTTGTTAAGAACAAGAGCCGTAGTTAAGAGTAGGGCTGTAAACGAGCTGGACCTTAACTTAGGTTGTTAATTTTGGACCGAGCCTGGACCGAGCGAGTTGGACCGACTTCCGAGTTAAAACCTCAGCTCAAACTCGTGACGAGCCAGTCCGAGCTGACTCCTAGGTCTGACTGAATCTTGTTTTAAGAAGAAAATAAATTTTACAAACTTTTTTGGTCCGAGTTGGACCGAGCTTGACAGTATAAAATGCACACAAATTCACAAATTGATGCCTAGCTGAGCTGGCGAGCAAGCTAAGCCCCAACTCAAGCTCGTTAATTCTAGACCGAGCTAGTAGCGAGCTGGCTCGTTAACAGCTCGGTCCAGTAACGAACAAGCTGTTAGCGAACGAGCCATATGCGAATTATGATTGAGCCACGAACTACGAGCTTTTTTGCCACCTCTAGTTAAGAGTAGTTGAGGTAGAAATTAATGCTACCGTGACTGATTGATATCACCAATGGAGCTTTTCTGTGTAAGGTTCTTAGGTGGTAATCAAGATGATAAATCAAGGAACAGTTTAATTACATATGCATTTGGTAGTGATCAATCAAAATAAAAAATAATTATAAAAATTCTGAATCAACTCAAACTTGGATGATATGCAATTCGAAATGACCTGGTACACTTCCGAACATGATATGTCCGAATACAAAATGATCTGGTTTGTACTCTGCGACGTAAAATGAAATATGTAGTAGCTGAAATTTAAATTCTAAGTCTATGATTTCAAAATAAAATTCTAATCACTGAATAAAATTATATATTAGTATTTTATGAAAAAGCTAAACTATATACAGATGTTTTAAGTTAATAAAATTTCAAGATACATAATTAAAATTTTAAAATAATAAAAACAGCTAAACACCTCTCGACTTACATTACTGTTGCAAACTCTAACCTTACCTATTGTATATATATAGTAAAATATTTGGTTAGATATTGCAAAGTATGGTTTTAATTAATATTTTTTTCTTGTCTGAAATTAATGAGAAAAAATGAGCTCAATTGACCCATTTGTTCCATATATTTGGCTCCAACCATGCTTACAACTGTTCCTCCATAGAGCCCCTTAAAAAGAGGCATCCTGCATATATATAGCATCGTAAGGAAACAAACCAACAAAACAGAAAACTAAAAATAATGACAGAGAAAGAGAGGAATTTCAAAGGAATTGATTGAAACGGAACAAAAATGGTGGTGCCTCGCGGTGCGGAATTGCATCCTCTCCGGCATTTTTATTCATAACCAAAAAAAAATATAAAATATTATTAATAACCCGGCTCCCGAAAATTTTCCACCCATACCCAACCCGCCCCCCCCCCCATGGGGCGGTTTACCCCCCCCCAACCCGCCCCCCAGTGGGGCGGTTTACTTATTTTATTTTATTTTATTTTAAATACCCTCCCTCCCCAAACCAAACCCTACCCGCCCCCCCCCACAGCCCCCCACCCGAAACCACCCCCAACCCGCCGGTTTTGGCCCAAAAACGTCGTTTTTTCGTCCCGAACGCGACATTTTGCATCTCTCAACCGTTCCCGACCCCTCTCTCTCTCTCTACCGCCCTCTCCCTCTCTCCCTCTCTCTACCCGCCACCCTCTCTCTCTCCATTTCATTTTCATTTTTTCGTCCCGTCACCGCCTCGCCGTCGCTCCGAATTCATTTTCGGGTATGAAGTTATTTCTTTAACTTGTTTATAAATTATTTAGATTTTTATAAATTATTTGGAATTTTGTATAAATTATTCGAAATTACGGGATTTATATGAAATTGTTAGAAATTACGGAATTTGCTTGAAATTGTTGTTATTGAATTTAGTAGAAATTGATTGGAATTGTTTAGGGTTGTTAGAAATAGTTAGAAGTGTTTGAAAAATGGTAGAAATTTTTACAAATTGTTAGAAATTGTTAGAAATTATTAAATTAGAAATGTTAGAAATTGGAATTGTTAGAAATTATTTGATTGGAATTGTTAGAAATTAGTTGATTGGAATTGTTAGAAATTAGTTGATTGGAATTGTTAGAAATTATTTGATTGAAATTGTTAGAAATTAGTTGATTGGAAATGTTAGAAATTAGTTGATTGGAATTGTTACGCCATTATTTGATTGGAATTGTTAGAAATTATTTGATTGGAATTGTTAGAAATTATTTGATTGGAATTGTTAGAAATTAGTTGATTGGAATTGTTAGAAATTAGTTGATTGGAATTGTTAGAAATTATTTGATTGGAATTGTTACGCCATTATTTGATTGGAATTGTTAGAAATTATTTGATTGGAATTGTTACGCCATTATTTGATTGGAATTGTTAGAAATTATTTGATTGGAATTGTTAGAAATTATTTGATTGGAATTGTTAGAAATTGTTACATTGGAATTGTTATAAATTGTTTGATTGTGAATAGAAATTGGTTATGATTGAAATTAGGTTTGAAAATTAGATGAGAATTTGAGAAAATAACAGAGTTGAAATTTAATTGAGTGGAATTAAGTTGTACAATCTCATAGGAATTTTTAAATAGAATTGTTAGAAATTGGTGTTATAATTTTTAAACTTGATATTTTCAAATGCAGCATGACTAGACATCGACGTGAGCGACCACGAGATACGTCGGAGCCATCACCAGCTCACGCCGATCCCACTGCGGAGGGTGTCGATCCATGGGATGGCGCACCACATCGTGCTGATACGTTCAGTCCTCTCCTGTGGGTCCCTCACAGGATTCACCGTGTCTCACTTGCATCGATAGAGGTACGTTTCAAACAACAAATAGTTATTCAGTTCCACTGGTCTAAAACATTGATAAATGCAGGATGAGTCCATGTTGACGGTGCGGCACCGCTCGCCGGAGGTACCGTATGTCGCAAATCCACTGATGGATCAGTACCTCATTAACCTCGGGTTATACCAGCTAGCCACAATGAAACAACCACGGCGGATTGACCAGGCACTCATGTGCGGTCTCGTGGAGAGATGGCGACCTGAGACTCATTCATTCCATCTCCCGGTGGGGGAGATGACAGTGACCCTACAGGACGTGAGTGCCTTATGGGGTCTGCGGATCGATGGTGATCCGGTAGGGGGTGTCTCGGATCATCAGACACTCCAGACGTTGATCCCAAAGCTGTTGGGTGTGCATGTGGAGGGGGTGGCAAAGAAGCTAAAACGGAAGAATGAGGACGATGATGAGAAGTTATCCCAGTACTGCATCAGTCTTAAGGCTCTCCGCCAATATGCCGTCGAAATTGCCATTACCCCATTCACGTCTGATGTGGAGCATGTCAAGAGGTAATTTCTAAGTCCATTACATTAAATTAAAAATATTTTTGAAAAAAATAAACAGTTATTTACTTTCTCTTGAAACTGTAGGTATGTTAGGGCATTCGTGCTTGACTTATGTGGTACCACGATGTTTGTCGATTCTAGTGGCGACTCGGTTCCGATTATGTTCCTCCAGCAGCTGGAGCTACTCGATAAGCAATCGCGGTGGAACTGGGGTGGAGCCGTGCTTGCATGTTTGTACAGAGGACTGTGCCACGCTTGTCTGGTAAGTCTTCTTCAATTAATGTTATTTACGTTTTTTTTATTTGATAATAACAAATACACATCTACAATTTCAGAGAGGCAGCCAGCAGTTCAATGGGCCACTCCTTCTACTACAGCAATGGTCCTGGTCGCACCTACCGGTCTGCCGACCCGAAATTCCATCAAATTTGAAGTGGCAAAGGGGCCCCGACATCGAGAAAAGCCCTCCATACGGCGCCATATGGGGTAGCCGCCTCCGCTATTTTAACACGCCGAAGGGAGGGACGGCGGGTATCTCGTACGTCCGAAATCAGCTCCAACTGTTGCACCAGGCAAACATCGAGTGGTTCCCGTATCGGCCGTGGTACCGGGCTAGGATATTCTATCGCTTGACGATGGAACAAAGGGATCTCGGTTTATATCGGGGTCCGGTCGTTTGTTACTGGATAGTTGAGTATCACTATCCTGATCGGGTTCCTCGTCAGTTCGGCTTCGATGCCTTCATCCCAAATGACCCGATACTTGGTGAGGATGAGACGGAGAAGTTGCACAAGTAAGTAATACACACCCGAATATTGATATTATTTTACAAATTGTATCTAACTAACTTATAATGCAGTACCTTCCATAAGAAGCCAAAGGTGGATTGGAGCGGCCGCCATTTAGCCCACTATAGGATTGCCCGCACGCCTGAGAACCACTTGTGGCAGACATCAGTTTGGGAGCGGGACCATGGGCATTGCGATATATGGTCTGGTACCAGCGGTGGTGCATGAATTCGGTGTACTTACAGGGCGACTACGGTGATTCTCTTCGGCGGAGAATGATGGGTGACGAGAGTAAGACCCATTTGCCATGGGGCCCGACCAGTACTCGAGCGGTAAGTAATAAAGATTACTTGTAGTATTAGTTTTTTCCATACAACTTATTTTCTAATTAATCGTTATGAACAGGTACTAACGGGGATCCGAGGAGTTGCACACAGCTTGGTGTGCATGGCGAAAAAAAGTTTTCGGGCGTTCGGGTGTACTATGCTGCATCACACTGCTCCGATCGTCGAGGATTCCCAGTTCGATGGACGCCTCATTGGCATGTTGCACGACGCTGGTGAGAACATCAACTGGCGTGAGATCAAGAAAGACTCACCAGCGCCGAACCAGCCAAATCAAGAACGGGAATTAGTATACGACGATGACCTACCACCACCCCCCGAAGGTATTATAAGTTAAATTATTTTACCATACACGTCAATTTTGTTTTACAAAGTGTGTTCTTAACAACTTCAACTCAAATGTTGCATAAGACAACCCGGATTGGGCGTTCCACGATTGGGTGCTCGACAACAAAAAATGGCACGCCTACTACAATAAATTTAATGTGCCGGTGCAGCTTGGCGAGGTAAGCTGGTTCGTCTCTGTATAAATTAAATTTTCGTTATTTTCATAAAGAAAAACTAACATTATATAACTGCAGGATGGAAATCCTATGTGGTGTGCTGAACCCACTTTCACTGCGGCAGACTTTGGCCTCACCGCCACCGGTGTAGAGGATGTCACCGGAGCCACACCATCGATGCCACCCCCCAGGCAGCACGACCACGAGGCTAGTGGCAGTGGGGCACAGCAGCCCACTGATGCTTGGGAGACTGCTACGTTCGGGACACAGCCCCCGAGCACATATACTGGGGACTGGGAGTTCGATCCATGGGAGACGAATCCATCACAGGGTACTCAGTATGATCCATTGCCCGATTCATACCGACGATCCACGGGCACAATGCAGGAGGACATGCATGTGGATTATTCTGATGACAAGGAGGACATGCATGTGGATCTGACTCATAACGAGGATCCTCCACAGCCACGGAGGAGGCGTGTGCAGCGACAAAAGACCCGCACGCAGCCGCCGAGGACGTGCAGGGCGGCTCCCAGACTGTCATTGTCCGGTCGTCGTCCTCCTCGTTGATAGTTTTTTATATTTCATATTGTAGACCTGACAGTAGTATTTTTATATTTCCGTTTCTATATTTTATGTTGATTAGACGTTATTTGCTGAATTTATTCACTTTGTTTTCGTTTCTATATTTTATGTTGATCAGATGTTATTTGATTATTTTGTTCACTTATGTTTTAAACTATTCACAAATCATAAAATCCATCGTATTAAAAATATAAACAAATACATAAATAAATCCATCGTATTAAATAAAATAAAATAAAAATAAGTAAACCGCCCCACTGGGGGGCGGGTTGGGTGGGGGGGGGGGGGGGGGGTAAACCGCCCCATGGGGGGGTGGGTTGGGCATGGATGGAAAACTTTCGGGAGTCGGGTTATTAATAATATTTTATATTTTTTTTTGGTTATGAATAAAAATGCCGGTACAATATGCCCCCACAAACTCGACCATCGTGCATACATTACGCATAATGCGTCCAAGACGGGACATCGATCCAACACGGTATCATCAATTTATTGGTATGTTAACTGTTTGCACAAACACCTTCTTTTTGCATGCTAAGTTCTTTTTTGGATACACATGATTTTCGGATAACTTAATTTCTGATATCGTTTTGAAAACCTTCACATTCTCACTACGAAGTCGTGAGGAGAATTTTAAATTCTCGATTTTTAAATAGTCAACAATTTTAAAAATTTTCTGTCAGACAGCTGTGTTACCTCCTTTTCGTAATTTTTTGATATCACTATATAAATTCTCAATTCAAACTTCGTAATTTCTTATCTGGAGACGTGTTGGGTTGACTCAAATTTCAACTACTATTATTTCTGTTATCCGACTGCAGCACAACGCAACTCACCAGCAGGAAAGCAAATTAAGCATGCAAAAACAAAGTGAGAATCAGTACCGAATAAAGGTTGAACAAAATAGTTTTCTAACCTGAATGAAGAGGAAAATTGAAGTCCACAGCAATTTGTATATTTTGCTCCATATTTGGAAAAGACATGACACTATGCACAATTTTCTGTTTTACATATATGCTAGTATTGTGCCTATGCGTTGCAACGGAGACATATTATAAGATTTAATAGAATATAAAGAAACCTTTTTGTTTGACATTCATACAAAACTAAGAAAAAATTATATTCAAATGAAAATAAAATACACAAATGAAAAAAAAAAACAGAAATTCAAACAATAAATAACAATAAAAGAAACAATAACAATAAAAGAAACAATAACAAATGAAAACAATGATAAAATATAATATGAAAAAGTTTTGAAGTATCATTGTCAGTGTGATTCTCTTCGATATAGTCCAACAGTTATGAAAATGAACAAACAAAATATAAAAAGTAGATTATAATTGCTCAAATTAAAAACATATAATAAAATTATAAAATTATAAATGTTAAATTAATATGGTTCATATCTTATTTCTCGCATAAGTATAACAATACAAGTGCTTGTTTACAAAACTACTAAGCATAACTATCACCTAGAAAGTAAATGTATTATAATCCTGCAGTAAAACTTAACTGACATTTTTCAAACCTGATGAAGACTCAAAATTTAAATTAGTTTTTAAATCAGCCCATCTTACATCAAAAACTTGTACCAGTAAGCAATGAAAGAACTGATACCACTCCAATTCAAAAATTACTAAATTGAACTTATAAGTTTCACTACACAGTACTTCTCGTCTTGTGTTGGTTGTGGAGTTAGAAAATTTAACACAAACCACAATACAATTTAATATCTAATTTTCTCCACAAGCATTAAATGATTCAAATATTTAGAGGAGTAATGATTTGTAAATAAACAAAATTAGGAAAAGATATGATTAAATGATTCAAATAAGGACTTTCTCTACAAATATATTTTTTATGGAAATTATTTTAACGGTAAAAATTTCTCTATAGATCATTTCTCTTCACGAAAGTTTTAGATATTCTTTATTTTCTCTCCAGATCAAAAATATATAATTGTTTCCATCAGCACAAAATCTACTATTCATCTATTCGCAAAGATACAGTAGCCCTGATAAAGATTATTTCTCCCCTTAACACAATGAATATAGCATATAAAAAAATATCTACAGATTCGAAAATATTAAATAATTTCCATTTTCATCAATGTTATCAAAATTGGACTGGACATCGACCTGATAAAGCCTCAGATCAATAGTTTACTGGTCGGACCGATGGATCAACTGGTTCAACCGTTGATTTTTTAAAACATTTAAAATAAAAATTGTTACGTATATGTATTTCTGTTGAATACTTAGACAAGTAAAAAATGCTACATGTATTGTTTTATTGTGTTTCATGTATCATGGTACATACTAAACCAGTTTATTAAGTTTTTATTACTTAAAATTTCATGAAGTTCGTAGAATGTGTCAATTATATTAGAGTAATTTAGAATATGATATATTCTATGTGCAAATGAGAAAAATACATCTATCTGTTATTTGTATGTTTTGATTTGTTTCCAACAATATGAGGCTACTCCAGAAACCAACCTATATGCAAATGAGGAAAGATCTCGCTAATTATTTGCATGCTCTAATTTGTTTCCATTGTACAAGAGAGGAGAAAGAAATGATATAAAATAAACAATATTCCTGGAGAGAGACTTTCATAATTTAAGAAATTTATTGAACTAGGTTTTTTCTAAACGGATAATAATTTGTTAATGGTGACAAATATGCGTGACGAGTATGTTGTTAACTAAATTTAGACTTCTACATATAAAACAAATATATTTAATAAAAAAAACATATTATGTGATTGGAGGGCTGGTATTAAATTCAAAAATTCATCTTTCAATCTCAGCTGTTGACGAATCAAGATAACTACGTGCATAATATAAGAATGGAGATATACAAAAATTTACTTTTGTGATAATTTAAATGTACCGCATTCAGAAATATATTGTGAGATGGATGAGAATTAAAATTTGGAATCTTGTAATTATGGGATGGTAATTTTTTCTTGGACTATAAATTGAAACATTCATGTACGACCTAACAATTTTGTTAATTTATTTTGTAGAAATATTTGTATAATCTAATGTAAGATGTTTACTAGCTATATATGATTGGATGCTTCAAAATGATACTATAGATCAAATCATGATCTGTAGAAAATTTAAATATTTGCGAGACAAACGTCTGAAGTTCATATAATCACCAGCACAAAAATACGTCCTGGCTGCTTTCAATTACAATTTTGTTTCAGTCATGAGCTAATTAGTATTTTGCCCGTACATTGCTATGGGTTCAAATTTTAAACAAAAAAATACAAAAAAAAAACAAAAATAGAAGCAGCAGATCAAATATTTTCATCTTTAATAATATTTATCTTTTTATAGTTTCTCTTTATTCAACAATGAAATGAACTATTTTGATCTGACCTCTCCGTTAAATAGGAAAGTAATCATAGTGAGCAAACATGTTATTTACTTTTCTATTTTGTTGTAGTCAATAACATAAAACGAAAGAAAGAAATATTATCAATTAATTATTTTTATAGCAACATTCACATGAAGAAATTATAAAAAAAAAAAATTAGTGAAGTGAGTGTTCAGAGAACTAAATACAAATTTCAACACAATAAATATCAATACATTGTTACATAAAATTACAATTGCAAAAAAAAAATTATCTTAACTGTTTAAAATCCAGTGCATTTAATTACAGTCATTGGCATATTAAGACATTTACATGCTTAATATAAGAGGAGATTTGTTTAAGAAGAATGTTTGACATCATCGTAATTAGTATAAAAGTTTGTTTATGTTTGTAAAATTTGGAACGAGATTTTCATTGAATTCAAAGGATACCAAATTCGAGTAATAGCAGATTTTTATTTCTTGAAGAAATTATCCTAGTTGCAACTCATTGTAGAAAATAAGACATTTTATTTCATGAAGAAATGCCATTTTTACAATTTTTTCCTTCATACTTTAGCAATTTTGATCATTCTGTTGTCCCCCATGTATTCCATGTATATATATGATACTTGGCGCTCAAGTTGTGAGGTGACAGGTGAGATCTACCGCTAACTAGTGGCAATTACTCCATTAGCGGTAATTGATCGGATCAATTATCTCTAGTTTTTCCAGTAACTTAATTGTCGGGTTTAAAAAAAATTCAGATACGACCTGTTATCCACTAAATCAACCCGATTAACATAACTTGACGACCAAACAAGCAGCTGTAAGATTATTAAATCACCAAGCGATTTATCTCATCTCCTGCCTTCTCATCACTGAACTCCTCCAAGATCCTCAAAATCCATTAATGGCATCTCTGATCGGTCCACCGGTGGTCCCCCACGTCCCCAACTACTCCCTCTCTTCCACCCAGGAAACCACCCAAGAAAGCACACCTGATCCATTTATCGCCTTGCTCGATGCCGGGTTTGGTGTAAAGGCTCAAAGCGCCAAATCAGTAAGAGGCTTCACTGTGAATGGCTCAGCCACCTTCCTCGCCTCTGGCAACCCGTGTGTTGACTTTTTCTTCCAGGTGGTCCCCGACACCCCCTCAACCAGAGTCATCAGCCTTTTAAACCCTGCATGGAAGCACGACCCCTTGACCGCTTTGAAGCTCATCTGCCATCTCCGAGGTGTGCGTGGGACCGGCAAATCTGACAAGGAGGGGTTCTATGCCAGTGCTCTTTGGCTGCACCGGAACCACCCCAAAACTTTAGCTTTGAATGTTGCATCTTTTGCTGAGTTTGGTTACATAAAGGATCTCTTGGAGATACTCTTTCGGCTTTTGCATGGAGATGATATTCGAGAAAAGATAAAGAATGAACGAATGCAGCCGAGTGGTATAAAAAGGCATGCCAGCTCACGCAGGCCCCACATCAAAATCTCGAAGCGGAAGCGGCGGGCACAGGTATCTAGTCTGCCCGAGAAAGCCACACTAGCAGATTACATTGCTGCCAAGTTTGCCGAGGTACTATGATATCCCAAAACTTTTTCTAAACTTATTTTATCATATATTTTGTCACAGTTTCCACAAATTTCTATAAATTGCTGTTTTATAATTTTAGTTCATCTTTCTATTAGTGTATCACTTTATAATGAATGAAGTTCACCTTGTAAATAGAATTCAAACTTGCTAAAAAAAAAGAGAGATGAGATGAAAGGAGAATAAAAACTGGTGGCCGTCTAACTTAATTTGAATAAACTTTTGGTTCAGCGAATGTTCCAGCATTTCTGATTTCTATAGAAAAACAGTATTTTTTTTTTAAATAATGCTTAACAAATTTCAAAACATTACAGGTACGGAAAAAGAATTTAAGCAAGAAGTTAGAGCTTGCTGGTTCAGATCCAATACTGAAATTCAATGAGGAAACCGTTAAAAAAGAGGTGTCAAAGCCTAGGAATCCCAAGAAGCAGAGGAAGACAATATCTCTGGCCTGGAAGGCCCTTTCCTGGTACACAAAAGACTCAAAATATAGGTTCCTTTACCAAAGAGTTGCTGAGTTTTTTGCTGCCGTGCTGGCGTCTGATGTGAAGCAGCTACATTCTGGAAATATCCAGAAAATTGGTCTGGCGGCCAAGTGGTGTCCGTCTCTTGATATGTCATTTGACCGCTCAACGCTCCTTTGTGAAGCCATTGCACGGCTTATGTTCCCTCGCAACTCTGATCCAGAATATGAATCCCTTGCTGAAGAGCACTATGTTTACCGGGTCAGAAACCGGCTCAGGAGAGAGGTTTTGGTGCCAATCCGGAAGGTTCTGGAGTTGCCCGAGGTGTACATGAGTGCACAAAGGTGGGCTGACCTGCCATACAGTCGTGTCTCCTCTGTGGCTATGATGCAGTACAAGAAGCACTTCAAGCAGCATGATGAAGAGCGTTTCATTAAGTACCTCAAAAAGGTTGAAGATGGGAAGGCAAAGATCTCAGCTGGTGCACTTCTCCCGCATGAGATTGCTGCTCCTGCATATCGAGGTGAGGATGACAAGGTAGCTGAGCTTCAGTGGCAGCGAATGGTCAATGATTTGCTTCAAAAGGGGACACTTTCAAATTGCATTTCTGTGTGTGATGTGTCGGGTAGTATGAGTGGGACCCCCATGGAAGTGTGTGTAGCTCTTGGAGTCCTTGTCTCTGAGCTAAGCGAGGAGCCATGGAAAGGGAAGGTTATCACATTCCATGAAAGGCCGTCAATCCAAATAATCAGGGGCAAGTCTTTGAAGGAAAAGATGCATTTTGTACAAAGGATGGATTGGGGAGGTAGTACCAACTTCCAAGGGGTGTTCGATCAGTTACTTGACACGGCAGTGCGAGCTAAGATTAAGCCAGATGGGATGGTCAAAAAGGTGTTTGTTTTTTCTGACATGGAGTTTAACGTGGCTAGAAGCCGATGGAACTGTTGGGAAACAGATTATGAGGTAATATGTCAGAAGTTTGCGGCAAGGGGGTACGGGGATGTGGTACCAGAGATTGTGTTTTGGAATTTGAGAGACTCTAGGTCGACGCCAGTAAATGCCAATCAGAAGGGAGTGGCACTTGTAAGCGGATTTTCGAAGAATTTGCTGAAACTTTTTTTGGATGGGAAATCTTTGCCAACTCCTGAAGAGGTAATGATGGATGCAATTTCAGGCGAAGAGTATCAGAAGCTGGTCGTCTTTGATTAGGGATTAGTTAGCTAACATATTAGGTTCCTTTTGGTTTTCCTTTTTCTTTTTCTTTTCTTGTCATTCTTTTTCTTTGGTATAGTAATGAAACGCAAGTCAGTGTTATAATTTTTCAACTGTGACTGCTTTCTAACGGAACTTGGAATTCATGCCTTTCGAATTTAAGTGGTCTTGATTGAATCCATAAAATTTTGAAACAATTATCTGCCATGATCTGTTCAAATGCTCTGAAAGAGAAAAGGCAAAGCTGCCTTTGAGTTATTCAAGCATATTAAAATATTGCAAAACGTGTTTGGAATAAAACCTATTTCCAATTTTTCATATATGTTGTTGCTAGCATGTATTGCATAGTTTGTCAACACAAAGTACAAAATCATTGGAAACACTAATAACTTGAATCTATTATTCTTCGAGAAAAAACAAAGATTTTATTTCATTAATTATATATGCATAATAGACTCTGGGAGAAAAAATTCTCCATCACAAAATTAAAGAATGCACGTATTTTTCTAGTCTATCCATTCCAGTATCCAATTATGATATCATTATTTGCAATATTTGTCCCAATAAAAAAAAACTAAAATTATACATGTCATTTCCATCTATTCAATAGGGTTTAAATCAAGTATTATATATATTGTAGTGGATAAATAATTTTTATGTTGTGATGCATTCAAGCATCCACGTATTATATTTTTTTTTAATACAAAACATGAATACACGACGTACAAACCAGTGAATGGCAACAGATGAACCATGAATATATGTTTCCCAACGATGTAAAGAATACTTAATTTTTCTAAAAAAAATTGGTGTTCGTGCAAATTAATCTGTCTGTATACCAATTCCATTTATTAATTTTCTGGAAAATTATTCATTTTATGCGTACCATATCCATATGTATGTTTATAAGAATTGTTTTCCAAACAATAATATTGTTTTGATAAATATCAATCAATAAAATAGACCTGTAAAGATTAAGGTATATTTTTCCTCCAAGCAAATAGGTTCGATGTTTGACAGATTCTTAAGGGGGTCGGATTTAGCAATCTTCTTTTCTTCTTTCAACAAGAAGCCCAAAAATAGAATTTAGCAAATTATTAGCAGGTTGCTTGTGATGTAATTGTGGGATGAGCCAGTGAGATGTGCTAATTTGTAAAGAGATTATAAGGATAAATGGTTGCCAAGTATATGGTACTTGATGTTCAAGTCATGGATGTAATTACAGCAACTAACCAGCCACCATTTGCGCTACTAGATCAAATTACCCTTTATTTGCTCCGCCGAACTTATCGGGTCTGAAAGCTTTCGGATGCTACCTGTTATACCCACTAGTGCTAAGTCAACCCGATTAACAAGCTTGACGCCCAAGTAGTACCAATTATTAAAGCACCATGCGTCTCATCTTCTTCTCCCCCACAGATCTCCTCTTAAACACACTAAACCAACCCAAGAAACAAGAAATCACAATTTCGTAAGCTCGTTTTACCAATGAGTCTTCAAAACAAAACCCTCTTGGGCCCACCTGGCATCTATGATCCATCTTTCATCTCCTCCTCATTATCTGCCAACTGCACTCTAACCGATGCTGTCCGATATTGTAACATCAAGCAAGAAGATGTAATTCACACCGAACCTGTTAAGGGCCATACCTCCTTCAAATGCCCCACCTATCTCTCAACTGGCAACCCATGCCTCGACTTTTTCTTCCATGTGGTGCCAGATACCCCGGCCAACATGGTTGTGGCCCGGCTTACCGCTGCATGGGCTCAAGATCCGTTAACAGCGCTCAAGCTTGTGTGCAACCTTCGTGGGATCCGTGGGACTGGCAAGTCGGACCGTGAAGGGTTCTATGCCTCAGCTATATGGCTCCATGAAAATCACCCTAAAACCCTAGCCCTCAACCTCCCTTCCTTTGCTGAATTCGGGTATCTGAAGGATTTGTTAGAGATTCTCTATCGGATCCTTAATGGACCCGATTGCTGGCTAAAGTCAGGCTCGCGACGCCAGTCCACAGATTCAGAAGAGGATCAAGATACTCGCCGAAAGAGAAAGAGAGCAGAGGATGCATGTCGTGCCATTAGCCGGTACAATGCTGATGACCAGTACCAGTTCCTTCATGACCGCATTGCTGAGTTCTTCGCCGAGCTATTAGCTGCCGATATGGAGCACCTGGAATCTGGCGAGGTGAAACGGCTTGGACTGGCGGCCAAGTGGTGCCCATCTTTGGATTCCTCATTTGACCGTGCAACACTTCTCTGTGAGTCAATTGCTCGCAAAATGTTTCCCCGTCATTCAGATTCTGTGTATGCAGCCCTCTCTGATAAGCACTATGCCTACCAGGTACGGGTCCGTCTACGCAAAGAGGTTCTTGTCCCTCTGAGGAAAGCATTGGATTTACCAGAAGTGAACATGACTTCTGGTAGATGGGAATCCATTGATTATTCCCGTGTCAGCTCCTTGGCCATGAAGCGGTACAAAGACGTGTTCTTGAATTATGATGTGGTAAGAGCAAGTCAGTTTTTAGACAATGTTGGTGCCGGTGGAGCTAAAATATCAGTTGGGGCATTACTTCCACATGAGATTTTGCAAAATGCATACAAAGGTGAGGAGGACGAGCTGGCAGACGTGCAGTGGAAAGCACTGGTTGCTGACCTGGCAAAACAGGGGAAGTTCAAGAGTTGCATTGCCATATGTACCAACAGGACCATTCTCGGCAAGGCAGCCGAGGTCTCAGCTGCACTTGGCCTTTTAATTTCTGAGCTTAGTGAAAAGCCCTGGAAGGGGCGGGTTATCACTTTTGGCCTAAAGCAAAAATGGTACAAGATCGATGGGCCTTCAGTTAAAGATAAGATCCAATTCACAAGGGACTTTGGTCTAGAGGGTTGCGATGTGCCAGGTCCCAATATAGTGGCAGTTTTTGATGAAATCCTTCGTGTGGCAACCGAAGGTAAGCTACCAGCTGAAAAGATGGTTAAAAGGGTGTTCATTTTCTCTGACATGCAGTTCAAGAGAGATCAGCCAGGCCCTGATGAGATCACAGATTATGAGATGATTTGCAAGAAGTTTGAGGAGAGCGGGTATGGGTCGGTCATGCCTGAGATTGTATTTTGGAATCTCAGTAGTTCCAACTCGACACCAGTTTTGGGAAAGCAAAAGGGAGTTGCACTATTAAGTGGCTACTCGAAGAATTTGCTGAAGTTATTTCTGGAGATGGATGGGGAAATTATCCCTGAAATGATCATGGCTGCTGCTATCTCTGGAGATGAGTATCAGAACCTCAAGGTCTTTGACTAGAGTAGTGAATGTTTTGTTTCTGCAATTTTTGTTTTTTGGCAGAAATGGAGCTTCATTGTAAATATCTTTTCCAGAGGGATTAATAGAAATGGTTAGAAATTTTGTCTTCTCTTAAGTCTGTTTGTTCTTAAATTATGTTTTTGATATTTTCAGTAGACCACAGTTCTGGATAAAAGTTAGATTTCTACTTGTTTAAAATACAGAAAGAAAAGACATTCAGATCCTTCTTTTCTTTTTGTGATACAATTCTCAACAAAAAAAAGTCAAAAAAACTGTTTCCCAAGCAGTAAAAATGTGAGGAGGGGATGGGTAAACAAAGCAGCTTTCTACATACAGCATTATTTACTGCAGCAAAAGTATTAATTTACAGAATATTACATTGTAGACCATAGATTTAAATAGTTAAATAACTCCTGCACGCAAGTTATTTCCCGGAAAAAAAAAATTGAGGAATGTAACAAAAACAATTTGATAATACCTCTGAGCAGTACAAATTTTCTTATCTTGTTTCAATTTTGAAGGAGTCAACAACTTCATGCAACCTATCTTTCATCTTTTCCCATCTTCTCTCGTTTGCTCCTGTTGTCAATGTATAAAATTTGCCTACAACATACAACAAGTGCACAATCACTCATATTAAATAATCTCTGTAGTCTCCTGAAGGACAAAATTTGCACTTGATCTTTATAACGAGAAAAGTTTTAACTGTATTTGGTGAATATGTAGCATACAACCAAGTTTCCATAAAATAATAGTCAATTATGCAACTTTTAACCAAAAATATTAACAAATATGTGGCACCACTAGAACCTCAATATTCCTTGCCAGAAATTATTCCCAAAGGAAAGTTCATAAACTTTACAAGGACAGAAAATTGAACAGCAAGGATTAATTGGGAGTATTTACCATTTGCAACTGCAACAGTACCAAGTGCATGTCTGGTAAAATTAGGTGCCTGAGCTGTAAACTCAAAGATGTAATAAGCCTTGCCATCAACATCATGCTACATTCAAATTACAATGCATTAATTGGGCAAGAAAAATTAGTCATGCCTGCTTCAAGGCCATTATTAATGATCTCTACAAAAAGAAGAAAAAAGGAAACCATGAAAGAAATAACAAGATATGTATTTATTTTAGTAAATCCTTAATATCAGGAAGTACAAGCTCATGCATCAGTAATGGAGTTATGATAGATTGTTCCGAGAAAACTAAGCTATTATCAAAGGCCTGGAGAAGATGCTATAAAGGATATGACAAAAAGAACAGAACAGTACCTCTGATGCCTCAATCAATTTTGTTTTTTGGGTTGGAGGAGCCAAAACCTTTTTGACAAGAGTTCCAGCAACCTGGAGTTCACATAGGAAAAAAAAACGAATCATAACAAAATTTGCTGCATAACCTTACAGAAATTCCATACTAAAAAAAAGGAACAAAAAAGCCCTAGATGCAATTGTCCACTTTCCACACATTTCCTCTCCATCAACAAGTAAGACATGGACTAGTTTGGCCATTTCCATATTTCAGGTAAAAAAATTTTGTCAGGACCATCTTAAATAAGTCCATAATCTGCAAAAAAATTATTCTCTGAAGCATCATTGATTTCCCTCCCATTTTGGTCAAGAAGTTGTAAAATCAATTTCGGTGGTCTATGAGCATAGCATTCTGATTTTATCCAATATTATTCCCACTATTAGTATTTTCTAAGAGAATTATAGGAAACATTGGTATAGAGTAATTCATATTTTTAATCAGAGTCCAATTTTTGAATTTTGACTGAATAAGATGCTAGATAGCGAAATTGATAATTTGAAGCTTTAGGGCTCCAAACATGATCCATGAACTGTGTGAATCATTTGGCAATACATTGAAAGAAATGAATACAGGCCTGGTGAAAAATAAAAAATTAAGACTAACCTCTTGAGGGGAGCCAAGCTCTCTAATGTCCTGCTTGACAGTTGGTATCAAGTTTACACTAACACTTTCCAAAGGTTCAATCACATCTTTGAACACCCTGTCTTGGCCTTGAACTGTAACTTCCTGTTTTGTTTTCAGTAATCACAAAGGGAATTCTGGTCATTTTCACTTCTTATACTGATATTTTCAGTGATTTTTTCATGTTATTAAGTTATTATCATGTTGAATTCTTTTAAAAGGAAAATTCCAATTCAGTGGGATGGGGATAGATACAAAGTTCCATAAGTTTTGGCTATTTTGATTCATTTAACTTATTCTCTTCTTCTTTTTTCTTTTTTGTTAATTTTATTAACTTTGAAAATTTGAAATATCCTTACTTGCCAGCCAAAAGGGTACAGAAAGGAGTAGCCATCTTTATTGTCAGTCACAAGTTGAAATCCTTTCTTTGCCTCTGCCGCAACTATACCATATCAGGGTTGCTTTCAGAAATTTATCATAATTATGGGAACTTGAATGAAAATTAGAAGAGGAAGTAATAAGAGTTTAAGTGGCACTCACAAGATAGTGGATTATGTTGCAGTATAAGAAAATTGGCAGTAATTGTGCCTAATGTCAATATCTGGCGCCTACTGAGTTCCTCTACATATCATGAAAAGTTAATGAGGTATATGCTGATGATTAAGTAATAAGGACAATTGTAACAAGCAAGATGATATTTCAGCCAGAATGTACCAGCATTTGACCCAATGATTAAGTAATGACCACGACGGTAAATGAAATCGATAAAGCTTACTGCTCAAATTCAATTTGGGTCAAATCCTCAAAAAATAGAAGCATAATTTGGTCATTTAATGAGAGGTGAGATATAGTACGGATAATAAGCACAATTAAAATGGTGCATTACAGTTTGTCCACTAAACTGTTTGTGAAAATGTCTGCCAGAACAGAGGATAGGCTGTTTAGTGACTAGTGAACCATATTAATCAGGTACATAATTTCAATTCAAAACTAAGAATTTCTCAGATTACCTTGGGTCTCTGCTTTGATAGAAATTGCTCTGATTTGCAAGGGAAACTTTCTCTTGTGGGAGTGTACATTGAAGACCAGCTTAAGTTATTTCCAAAAGAAAATGAATTTAAGATAACACCAGCCATAGAAACTAATGAAATAAGCAAACACTGAAACTTAATACTTACTAGAAAAATTCCTGAATAACAACAGACCTGATGGTAGGAAGTAGAAGCAGCAGCTGAGCGATTCAACAGTAACGCACCATGAACTGGAGAAGAGTTCGCTAAACAAGCCATGCTCCTACACTCAGAGTTTAACCTCTCCTTTTAGGTTCTCTTTTCTTTTCAGAATTATTATTTTGTATTTTTTATGGTTAAGAGTTGTAGAGGAGATTACGTGGGTGGGCAGCAAAAAATGCAAAATGACCTTATCTGATCTGATTATCTGACTCCGTGTCTTCCTGGCTAGTTTGTGGGAGACAAACTGGGCTTGGGCCTTTATTTTCAAGATCCGACCCAGTAATTTAAACTTGGGCCTCCAAAAGGCTTTCCCACGGTCCACAGACGTGAAGAAGCAGACAAAATCATCGTAAAATTAACACTCTGATCGGAATCAAAACAAATAAGAATTCAATAGAATAGAATAGATACGATTTTGAATTGAAATTTGCTGATCAGCTAAACAATTTTCACAGAGTGAATTCATTCTCAGAGATTTTGTAAGTGTACTCAAGTTTCTTCAAAATTACACATGCTGCCATTAAAATCTTCATTCTAGGGTTTTAATTTGCTCCAAATTAACTGCTGAAAACAATATTTTTTGCAATACAGAGAAAGAAAAACGAAGGAGAAGAAGTGAAATCTTACCTAGTCGGAAGAGACGAGAGGTTCTGTAGCAGTCGATTTTGATCGAAGCAAACAAAGAAGAAGGGCGGAGAAGAGGGGTCCTTCAGTCTTTTGCTTCTGCTCCGTACAATTCTCGCCAAATTCCTTGGTTTTGGCCGGGACTTTTCGACGCGATTTAAGAGCGGAAAAGTCGCGTGGATTGAAATTGTCTCTCTCGCTGTCTCCTCTTTCGATCACGAACGCGACGCGAATTCCGTTTCCATTTCTCGTTTGAGAAATCGCGTGGTGGTTCCATTTCTCTGATCGGAACAACGAAGAACAAAAATGGAGTTCAATTCAAAAGAAATGAGAAGAGAAGAGAAGATTGTGAATTGAAGTTTGCTGATCGAAAACTTTAAAGTGAAGAAGAGAATTCAGTGTTCATTTTCTTAAAACTAACCTTCAAATTCATCTAATTTACTGATTATGCCATTATATTGTAAAAGTTAGGGTTGGGAAAAAATAACGGAGAACAAGAAAATTAGCGTATCTATTTGATAAACTCAACTCTCGCTGAGAAAACGAAGAAGAAGATGACTTTATCGGCACTTTGATCGATCGCTGAATTTGTTGGCTCGCAGTCTCGATATTTGACGGCAGCACAAAAGAAGAAGGGGGTAGAGAAGAGCTTTCACTAGCGACAATCCATTTCTCGCCAAATCTCTTGCTTTGGAGTCGGATTTCAGCGCGCGATTTCGACCCTCTCAAATCGCGTAGAATGAACTCAAGTCTCATTCATTGCTCTCTTCCGATCAGCGAATTTCTTTCAAATCCGATTCCAAATCGCATTTGGTGAAGGAGAGGAGGTTTCTGATCAGAGTGTAAAGGTTCACCTTTCGGCTTTTGCCTAATGAACGCCTCCGTGTATCGACTGCTTTAATGTCGAATTCGCATCCTATGAGATTTCTCATATTTTGCGTGTTTTTTGGAAAATCTTAACCGTTAAAATATGTTCATCACGAATCTTGAAGCTCAAATAATACTAGCTCCCACGCTATCCCCGAATAAGCACCGGATACATTATTCACGCAAAATATGAGATCTCTCTAATAAGATAGAAATGGATCTCTCCATTTATGTCTCTACTTGAGAGATGCCTTCACTGCAGTAAATTGTTAATTCTGTTTTAGAGAATAAATTCGTATTTTCTGTTTTACCAGCTCATTTGTTATTTTAACTTTTAGTCAATGTATAAGGTGAATGCCTGTATAAGAGGCGTGTAATATTCTTCTTCTTCTTTAATACAAATCAGAGAATGAAAATCAAAACATAAAATCAAATAGCTTCTCTCTTTATGGTATCAGAGCGGTATGGCCACCGCCGACTCTGAATCCTTCTCTACTCAAACACCTCCACCACCCCTAATTACACAGCCACCTCCTCCCATGGCAGATCCAATAGTTCCCCTAAATTACCCAATTTCCACTAAACTAAACCAAAACAATTACCTCACATGGAAATCCCAAATCCAACCTATTATTCATGGTTTTAGCCTCACTCGTTTTTTAGATGAGCCACCTCCTGACAAACAGATCTGAAATGTTGCTGGTGTGATGGTCGATAATCCTGTTTTTCGCCCTTGGGACAGACAAGACTAACTCCTTTTAGGCTGGATCCGATCTTCCTTGACAGAGGCCATTCAAGGTCGAGTGTCTTCCTGCTCAACCATATACGAGTTATGGACATCCCTCAAATGAACCTACTCGGCCACTTCACGTGCCCGGCTTACCGATCTGCGCTGACAGATCCAAACCAAGGTCAAAAGATCCCCATCTTGTAGTGAATACCTTTAGACGATGCGCCGCCTCGCCGATGAGCTCGCGTTCATTGGGTCACCTTACTCCAACGATGACCTTGTCATGGCGATTCTCAATGGGCTTGGACCGAAGTACGATTCCTTCGTTATCTCAGTGACTACAGCTAGCCGACACACTCCATTCACTTTTACCGACCTTCACAGCCACCTACTGAACCATGAATCAAGGCTCCAAGGTCAGGTCTCTTTTTCCAGTGGCTCTCTTCCTTCTCCTAATAACCCTATTGCTTTTGTTGTTGGCTCTAAACTAAACTACCACAATCAGTCAAATAGTCAGAACCAAACCCGGTCCAACAATTCCTATCAGACACCCCCCCAATATTGGTTACCAGACCCGCCCCAATACTCCCAGACCCGTTAACTCGCCTGGATTTCACCAAAATCCACAGAGACCTACCTACCAAGCTGCTCATGTGCAACCCCACTTCAATCAAAACCAACGCCCCCGAGCTCCCTTCAATGGTTCCAAAACCAATTACCAAAACAGCCCCAAGCCACAATGTCAAATTTGTGCAAAATTTGTCCATGTTGCAAAAGAATGCTATTGGCGCTATGAGGCTGATCCCTCTTACCAAGGCCGGCCACCATCCAATTTTCAAGCTTATGTGGCAAATCCCTCTTCCTCTACCAATGCCTCCGCTAATTGGGTGCTTGATTCGGGGGCCACCAACCATGTCACAAATGATCTAAACGACCTATCCTCCTTCTTCAACTATGATGGTCAAGACACTCTCCAAATTGGTAATGGTATGGGATTACCAATTTTACATCGGTTCCTCTCAAATCTCTTTCTCTTCTCATTCCATTTCTTTAAACAATGTTCTACATGTTCCTCCTAAGCATCTCTCAACTCTTACATGATATAAGCTGTTGCAACTTAAGAGAGTTCGGCTTGGAACACTCGGTGTATAACATGTTCAATGCCTCCAGCTGCTCTGGAGAGCACTTTGTCTTTACATTCTTTCTGGACTCCAGTTGTTGGGTGGAGTTCATATCACTGTTTTGTGTTTTTGTCTTGCTATAGAGAGGGATTGAAACTTGAAATAGGGATTTGAGAATGGTGAGTGGTTTTATTAATAGATGGGAAGAGGAGAGAGAGGGGGAGTTGAGTGACGAGGGCAATTATGTAAACGATCAGGCTTTTGAGGGCCTTTTTTCCTTTTTTGTGGGAAATAAAAGAATCGCAGGGAATTGCAGGAAGTTTGGAATTGCAGCAGATTTATTTCCTAGGCTTTTGAGGACTAGGGCCTTTGTCTTTTTTTGTCTTGCTATAGAATGAGGTTGTTGCTTTTAATGAAAATGTGATTTTTGTTAACATACTACAATAGGAAATCTTTGATCCGCCGCTGCGGATCTTATACGAATCTCATTCTAGATACACCAATAGGCCCGCTGATTTCCAAATGAATAAAATAATCCTGTTATTTTAAATTTAACCGTTGATTTTTTTTATACACAAATCTCAAAGCCTCCTAAGCATCTCTCAACTCTTACATGATAACCCTCAACTAACCTTTGAATTTTCTTCTTCATCTTGCTTTTTCAAGGACCAATACACCAAGACTACACTTCTTCAAGTTCCATGTACTAGCGGCATCTTCTCTTTTTCTCCATCTAGCTCCACTCCACTATAAGTTCTTCTTGGTGTTCGTGCTTCAACCGACACATGGCACGCTCGCCTTGGGCATCCTTCTTCATGTACCACTCTTCATTTACTTCAAAACTTAAATTTACCTTGTCTTTCTCATAAGTTGAGCACTTGTTATGATTGTTTTTTGGCTAAGTCTCACAAGCTACCTTTTAGTCTAAAACTTGCTCTCTACTACTATCAAAACCTTTTGCACGGATGGCGGAGCTGAATATCTCCCAATCACCAAACAATTCCTTCACATCTTACACCAAAGCACTTACCCATACACACCCCAACAAAATGACCCTATCGAACGAAAACACCGCCACATTATAGAACTTTCCCTAGCCATTATGTCCCATGCCTCATTACCCTCGCATTTTTGGGATGAAATTTGCTCTAGTATGGTTTACCTTATAAATAGGCTTCCCTCCCCTTCCAATTCGGCCAATGTTCCCTATACCTAGCTCTTCCACTCTCAACCCGACTATTCTTTGTTACGCATTCTTAGTTGCCTATGTTTCCCATATACCCACCCATATAACTCTCATAAACTCGAAAACCGTGATCTACCTTGCTTATTCTTGGGTTATGCAACGACACAAAAGGGATATCTATGTTTACATTTACCCTCCAATCGTTTGTATATCTCTCGACATGTGCAATTCGACGAACTTTGTTTTCCCTTTAAGTCACATTCCTCTGTTGCTGCTCTCACTGAGCCTAGCGAAAACCCTTCACCACAACCTCATAATTTTTCTCCACCCGCCACTACCTCTCTTTTACCTACAGCCCAGAATTTTAGCAGGCCGAACCCCAACTCAACTCCTACTGGGTCGACACCTCCTGGGCCGACACCTACTAGGCCGATACCTATCAGGCCGGACCCTACTTCTTTTCTCATCCCGCTGGCACCTTTAGCCCAACAACATGCACAGCTCAGTTCCAAAATTCCCACCATTTCTCTTCAGCCCAATACTGTAACTTCTCCAGACCCCTCTTCTATTATTCCACAGCCCACTTCCACACTTTTACTCTCTACTCCACAGCCCAGCACCTCTCGGCTTGTGCCTTCTCTAGCCGAGACCACCCCAATCCATTCGAACCTCTGTTATAACTGAACCATATCCCCTGCTGCTCCTACACCCACCACATCTTCTTCACACCCAATGATCACCCGCACCAGAGATAACACTCGACGTCCCCATATCTTTCCGGATCATGTGGCACTCTCCGCTATTCTTGAAATCGAACCTTCTTCCTTCCTACAAGCCAACTCTAAACCAGATTGGTGACATGCTATGGCCCTCGAGATCAATGCTCTTGCTCTTAACAACACTTGGATGTTGGTCCCTCCCTCTTAAATCAACAATTTGTCAGATGCAAGTGGGTCTACAAAATCAAAAGACATGCCGATAGGTCTATTGAGCATTACAAGGCGAGATTAGTTGCTAAGGGCTACAATCAAATTGAAGGTATTTACTACTTTGACACTTTTAGTCCCGTTGTTCGACCCACAACCATTCGTCTTATTTTATCCATTGTCATCTCTTCCCATTAGCTCATTCGACAACTTGACGTCCATAATGCATTTCTTAATGGTGACCTAACCGAACAAGTCCTCATGACCCAACCTCCCGGTTTTGTTGACCCCGACCATCCCGACCATGTTTGCCTTCTCTCCAAGGCCATTTATGAACTCGAGCAATCTTCCCGTGCATGGTTCACCAAACTTAGCACCGTTTTACTTTCTCATGGTTTTATGGCCTCTAGCTACAACCCTTCCCTATTTACTTCTCATTTCGTGACCCAACCACTATGATCTTGGTTTATGTCGATGATATTTTGATCACCGGCAATAATCCCTCCCATGTGAAACAATGCATCACTCACCTTCAAAATGCATTTTCTCTCAACCTCAGCCCCCTTAATTACTTTTTGGGAATTGAAGTTACCTCAACACCTCAAGGCTCACATCTCTCACCCAAACCAAGTACCTCCATGAGCTCCTACACAGTACCAACATGCATGATGCCAAACCTAGCCCAACTCCTATGGCAACCGGCTCCTCCCTTTCTCTTCATGATAGCACCCATTTTGACAACCCGCACCTTTACCGAAGTATTATTAGCGCTCTCCAATACGCCACAATCACTCGATCGGGATCTTTCCTTTACCGTTAATAAGGTTTCACAATACATACATGCTCCCACCGAAAACCATTGGTCCGCAGTTAAGCATATCTTGGGCTATATTCGCGGCACTATCACCATTGGCCTCTTTATTTCCTCATCTTCATCCAACACCCTACATGCATATAGCGACGTCGATTGGGTCGGTGCTCTTGATGATCGCCATTCGACCACAGGATTTTGCATCTATCTCGGCCGAAACCTCATATCTTGAAGTGCCAAGAAACAGCCAATTGTTTCCTGTTCAAGCACCGAGGCCGAGTATAGAAGTTTGGCTATCACTTGTGCCGAACTCCTTTCGATCCAATACTTGCTCAAAGAAATTCATATCCCTTTTGAATCTACCCCAACACTTTGGTGTGATAATCTTAGCGCAACATTTCTTGCCTCTAACCCTATATTTCATGCCCAAACCAAACACATTGAGATAGACTACCACTTCGTTCGAGAACGAGTGGCATCTAATGACATCCATGTTCGCTTTTTATGCTCCAAAGACCAATTGGCCGATGTCTTCACCAAACCTCTCCCAACCACTCGCTTTGAGTTTATTCGACACAAGCTCTCTGTGGTTCCAACCACTTCGGCTTGAGGGGGCGTAATAAGATAGAAATGGATCTCTCTATTTATGCCTCTACTTTAGAGATGCCTTCACTGTAGCAAATTGTTAATTATGTTTTAGGGATCTCTCCAGTTTTACTTCGCGCTCATATTTTTACAGGTAATAGTTCAGGTATAATTTGTAAAATTTACAAATAATTCAAATATACCGAATAATATTGTCACACCCCAAACCGAGAATACAGAATTAGGGCGTGATTACCACCTTAGGGATGTCACATGCCTAACAACGCACAAAGTAAAATCTCAACAATCACACAAGCCAGCAAAGGTCAGCGCCAAAGAACACACAAGGAAAAATCTCAAAACAACACAGCCCAATTCAACATCACACCTGGCTGGTACCAGCACCGGTATCAGCACAACAATGACCCCAATAGGTATCACAGAACAAGCAAGAAAAAGGCACAACCACACATAGTAAAGCCAGGAATCACAACCCGCGTAAGAGCCAAACCAAATAAGAAATTCCACCAATCGTGCACAAGCAAGCATACAGAACAACAGAAATAAGAAGGGAGGTGCACAAGAATTAACTGAGAGAGATCAATCACCAAGGAGACAGGTTAAACGGCCGGTACCAAGGAAAGCACCTCGCCTCGCGGCCGCCTACAGTTAGCCAACAACAGCACCCGCAGGCACCAAATAATCACCGAATAGCACCAGCCAGCACCCAAAATAGATCAAGCACCGAACAACCAAAACCCTAGGTTTTAGTTTAAGCAAGCACAGAGGTAAACGGAAAGAAGGGAAAAGAGAGAGGTCTCAACACGTGAGCGAAATAGAGCAAACCAAAACCGAGGGAGAGAAAGAGGAATATATATCACCCGGGATAACAAGAGGCGCAAGGTCAGCAGGTACAGAGAGCAGGTGTGCGAATCGCGCTTCAAACGCGATTTTAGTCGTTGTGATGGGACGGGAGCAGCTCAAACCGCTGCTGCGCGGGAGAGAAGAAGAAGAGGGAGCTTAGGCTCCTCTCAATTTCACGAAAGGGGCAAAGAGGGAGAGACCAGGGGAGCGGCCCCAGCGGCAGAGAGGAAGAAAAAGAGAAGTGGGGAGGGGTTTTTAAAATAAAGACTTGCTTTGAGATTCGTGCAGATCATAATCGGATGGCCCAAATTAATTTGGGTGGGAAAAGTGGAAATTTAGCAATTAAATTTTGTAAATCGATCGAACTAATTTACATAGGGTTTGCGTGTCATCTAAATACCATTTACCGAGCATTAGTCGTTCCTATTTTATAATTAAGATCTTATTAACTGAAATCGATTATTAATTAATAGATTAGAAACTTTTAATTTGTTGCAAATTTTAATGTTTAGCTTAATTAATCGATTTCGAATTTACAGAATATAACAAATACACATATTGATTCATCAACTGTTCAAATCCGAATAATTCATGAATCTTGTTATTGCGATGAAAACGATCTTGAAGTTGGAACAAGATTAGAGCTAAGAGGGAGCCACATGAGCCTAGGGTTGGCACATATAATCCTCTACCCTATATATATATATTTTTAATATATACTCATGTTACCATTTTTTTCCAGGAAAAATAGAAAATATGCCATTATCAAAATAATTATAAAATTATGTCACATCTTAAGAATGTTATTCATTGCATTAAAATTATAAATCAATTATAATTACTGACAAGTATAACTATAAATAAGGAAATATATTAAATTATGAAATGATTATGGTGCCAATAAGTCCAGACTAAAATAATTACGTCGATAAAGATAATTTCAAGATTATTAAAGAAACAATTTATTAATTATTAATATGCCTAAAAAGACTATTCATAAATAAAAATAATCGATTGTCTTATGCATAAAATTTCCCTTTCTTTTTTGAGAAGATAATACAAGATTCACCTTTTTCTCACAAACTATTTTTATGAATGAATAAAAAGTACAAGGGAGTCCAATCGTTCATTCGAGAATCGTAGTGTTGTTGTACATGTCAGAGGCAGAATTTTTTAAATTTTAACAAAGGAGACTGAAATTTAAAATTCATAATGTGGTAGATGAGATTTAAACTCAAAATTATCTCAATCACAAAATAAAACTCTAACTACACTACAGTCTAAGTAAATATTTGATATTTTATGAGAGAGGCTAGACTATATAAATATTTCTAAAAAAATAAAATTCAATTAAATTTTGATATATATAATTAAAATTTTAAAATTATGGAAGCAACTTAGTCACTCTAACAAGTAATAATAAACTTAAATCCGCTTCTAGACCCAGTAAACTTGAATATCATTTAAGAACAGCCCCTGTAGACTAGCCACACTAGGATTTACGAGATATACGCAAACCAAAAATGCAGATTTTAACAGAAAAACCTTTACCTTGTTTTCTGAAAAAGAAATTCCGTAACTCAGATGGAGAAAATTCTTTGTTGTAATAACAGATGTATTAAATAGTTGGATGACTTGATCTTCAACCTTTACTCAAAAAAAAAAAAAAAAATTCATAAGACTTTTCAAGTGAAAAATCTTTCTGTGAATAAAACCATTCGGAATTAATGCCAGAAATTTAGTCATACTTCTCTTTAATCCAGCAATTGACGCCTCAAAACTGTCGATATTAGTTTTGTCAAAAGGAATAAGAAAAGAATATAGGAGCGCCGTAAGCTGATTAAAGACTAACTAATGCATAATTATTAGCAATGTCAAAATTCAACGGACCAAATAACTCTCCCATTAAGCTATCTCTCGAATATCACCCACACGCGCACCATAAAAATACACACTCAACTATGGGACAATATATATTCAAATATTATGAAATTCACATTTGCATACATGTCTAGGTGAAAACAACAGAGTTGAAAACTGGCATGCATTTTGATAACTATATTACAATTACAATAAATATTCAGACTTATTTTACAAATTCCTCAAAATGTACACTACATTACTGTTGAATGTCATAGGATATAAATTTGAGCCGTGACTAGTAATATCGTGCTTTGGAGGTTTGGATCATGTGTCGTGATCAAGTCAAGTTTCTACGTGCCATATTGTGTCGTAATCAAAATCACGAGAAATGATGGCTTGTTAGTTATATCGTGACTAAACGCAACGTAACTGGTCACGTGTAGTCATGTTTGGTCTTGTTTAATTGTTTCTTTTAGTTTTAAGTTAGTTTAAGTAAGAAAAAACTACAAGTAATTGTAAAAAAAATTATACAAAAAAAAATTACTATCTAGAATTTAAATTGTCGTTTGGAATAAATAATGATAAAAATTATGTTATAATCGCGTTTAGTTACATTTTATCGCATGTCATAACTAAATCAGTTCATGTACCATGTTATTTTTTTCCGTAAATTGGTCTGGATAATAATGGACACATCACACAGTACGCTTATTCCAACTGACATGCAAGCCGTAACATATTACACATTTTAAAAAGTAAAATACTTGAACTATTTTTTGTTTAGAAAGTTGGCTAAAAATAACTGAGATAATTGATGATACTAAACTATAATATTCCGAAAAAAAAAGAGACAAATATAGGAGTGTCATGGCTGGTTAAAGAATAACTAGTGCAAAATTATTGGTAAGAAATGAGATATAGGTTACATACTTGCACCTTTCCAATCTATGACCATGTCTCCCTGGCTCAATCACGCCTCACTTTTAATTACAACCCGACATGTAATTCAAAGCACCAACACAAACGATAACATCTCCATCTCCATTTATAAAGAGAAACGGAAACTCCATTTAGGTTTTCAGAGATTTAAAGCTTGTACAGGAGCATGCACCTACGAAGAAATTTGTTTCCGGGTGTTTATTTTGAGATATTCTTTAATCTCATACAGTAAAAATCTTCGAAGTAATACTATAAGTAACATTGAAAAATTAATATAACAACATGTCCCTGCAAGCCTTGAGAAATGGAGAGAATATCAGATAGTACTATCCGACTAAAGCTATTAAATTATGCTATGCTTCTAGAATCTAGAATTTAAGGGCCCAACAAAGAATCTAGACTAGTAAAGAAAACGTCTCCTAAACAAATTGTTAAAAAACCAGAGGCGCTTGAAAATTTATTATCTTCGGTCTCACGACATCGAACAAAAGTTGGCAAGAGAAGGAAAATAAAAAATAGAATGTGACCTTTTATTCTTGACAGGACGATTCCCAAAGCTATGGCATGCATCTCTTGTTTTCGTGTATCTGGCTTCTTTTGTTTATCTTATGGGGACATTTTTTCACAACTTCTGTTTAACATTTAAATGTTTAATGTTAGTGGAAGGATCTCGACGAAATATTATACATTGTTCAGGCTGGCTAGTTGTCTGCCCGCAAAATTTTGTTCCGTAAAGGCCCCTTCTAGTATCTTATGACCGTTGCTGCTTCGCGGTCTCCCAGTCAACAAAAAGACAGCGTCAATAACGACGTACGAGCAAAATTTATACGGTTTGATCACAAATAGCCCAATCGTTAGAGGATTCCAGAAAACCACGTCGGACCGTAAAATTGCGTAATTGTTGTCGAGGCTTCGATTAATTCCGAAACATATCCAGCTCACGCTCTCGGACGCAACCTTTGCGGGTCCCATAAATGTGAAATCCAACACAAAAAGCCTCCGCACCAACCCCGTCTCGGTAATTTTCAATCCTAGCCGTACACACAGCTCATACCAGTTCCCCGAATAATCTTCACCGTTTATCTTTTTCTATGGGAAGGAAATTGGCGGGCTGATAGAATATAAATGGTGGAAGGAACCATAGTTGGTTGCTCCTGGAGCACCAACCTCTCAATTACTACTCCGCCATATTTGCTAACGGTTTTAGAAACTCTTAACCTATACAAAAGAGCTCCGTAAATAACTTATAAATTATTAATTATTAATCATCAGTTTTAAACTTTTTATCACTCAACAAATAATTTATTAATTGATGATGCAGTATATTTAAAACTAATTTAAAATATCTTGGAAAGTGTCGATGAGTAGGTATGAGTTGGGTTGAGATAAGTTCGAATTTATTCGTTTAAAGCTAGACTTACTGTATATGTGTGTGTGTGTGTATAAAGTATGGTTAATATGTTTTCAGTTGTATTTCGGCCGAAATACAACCGATTTATTTTTCAATTTCCGAAGTCCAAAAAGTCGATCCAAACTGTTAGATGTGTTCTCCATATTGAAATGTGCTTGGAGACTAAATTTTACATTTTTTGGAAATTTTTTACTGTTTATTAAGCCACTTTGAAAATCGCTGATCCTTGTAAAATTCCAAAAAAATGAATACATCTAATGATTTTTTACTAGTTATGTGTTCTTCATATTCTTTGGATCAGCAATTTTCAAAGTAGCTTAATAAACAGTAAAAAATTTCAAAAAATGTAAAATTTGGTCTCCAAGCACATTTCAATATAGAAAACATATCTAACGGTTTGGATCGACTTTTTGGACTTCGAAAATTGAAAAATGAATCGGTTGTATTTCGGCCAAAATACAACCGAAAGCATATTAGCCATACTCTCTCTCTCTATATACAGAGAGAGAGAGAGAGATGGGCTAACTTGCTTTGAGAAGTAAAAAGGGTGTTTTACTTCCCGCTCATATCTCTATTTTTAAAGTTCAATTAATCAATCCGAACCGTTAGATGTGATCTTCATATTGAAATGTACTTGGAGACCAAATTTTACATTTTTTGGAATTTTTTTACTATTTATTAAGCCACTTTGAAAATTGCTGATCCGGTGGTCTAGAAATTTTTACTGTTCACCCAAATTTTCAGATTTTCAAAGTGGCTTAATAAATAGTAAAAAAATTCCAAAAAATGTAAAATTTGGTCTCTAAGCACATTTCAATATGGAGAACACATTGGAAGTTTCGAATCGACTATTTAAACTTTGAAAATGAAGATACAAGCGGGAAGTAAAGCACCCACTTTACTTCCCAAAGCAAGTTATTCCATCTCTCTCTCTCTCTCTCTCTCTCTATATATATATATATATATATTCTATCTTTACCTAATAAATATTAGTCATATATGTAATCTATCCTCGCCGTTAAGATTAACGAGTAACGAACAAATTGTTGGGTTATGGACAATCCAAACCCGTTGATTAGCTTAAGCTGCGGAAAGAACGTAAAACAAAAATTTTACTTATAACTTAAGCCAAAGATTAAACGAGGTATGTCAGAATACTTTCCAAGGCGACCCACCTTCAGTATTCCTTGACATCAAAACCCAATTTAATCCTTTTACATATCTACTCCATAATTGATTTCTAAAACTTTAATCTACTTACAAATTAAATAGATTAATATAACATATTTATACCTTGATCCAAATTCCAATTGGATTGCAGCAGACCGAGAAGATCAAATCTGAGGAACGTCTTGCCTCGGAGTATCAGACATCTGATACCTCTATCGGTCGTCCACCAGGAACCACCAGAGCGCTGGCTTTCTACTGCCAGTAATACTGACCAGCGAGATTCGCAAAAACACTATTCACAGAAGGCGTGAAGACACTATTCACGACAACTGTAAAAACACTATTCACCGAGAAAAGGACAAAATAAATATATTTACGACCTTCGCAAATATATATATTATTTCCAAATTCCGTAAATACTATTCACCGAGAAAAAGACGAAATAAATATATTTACGACCTTCGTAAATATATACTATTTCCAAATCCCGTAAATACTATTCACCGAGAAAAAGACGAAATAAATATATTTACGACCTTCGTAAATATATACTATTTCCAAATCCCGTAAATACTATTCACCGAGAAAAAGACGAAATAAATATATTTACGACCTTCGTAAATATATACTATTTCCAAATCCCGTAAATACTATTCGCCGAGAAAAAGACGAAATAAATATATTTACGACCTTCGTAAATATATACTATTTCCAAATCCCGTAAATACTATTCACCGAAGGCGTGAAAACACTATTCACGAGGATCGTAAAAACTGACTTGCGTCTCACGCAAAATCCGATTCACGAAACTTCGTGAAAACACTATTCACGACAACCGTAATCGAGAAAGAGAAAAAATAGATTTATCGATTCGATCAGACTGATCAGATCAGATATGAGTGAATTAGTAATTTTCTCTCTCCTCCTACCCCTCTATTTATAGCCTTTTGAGGAGGTTCGTCAATGACCGAAATACCCTCGGTTTTGTGGTATTTACAAAATTGCCATTGAGATATTTATATATATATAGATATTTATATCAAATATAGATATTTATATATATAGATATTTATATCAAATATCTATATAATTGTTCTAAACAATTATATTTCTTACGGTTCGGTTTCGGTGCGGTTTTATACAACGTATCGAATACGCTTATAAATTAACCGTTGTTTTTGCTTGTCATCTTATATGACATTTATAATTTAATTATATCATGTATAATTAATTATAACTATCTTAATATTAATTATAATCAATTTATAATTAATCAGTAAGATTCTCTGATAAGTCTCCTTGGCGGTGTGACCCAATAGGATCTGTGTTATGTTGGTAAATAGAATTAAAACCATTTTAACTTCTATAATCATAGGAGGCATCTGACATCTACACTATGACCATCCAATTACACAGATGATGCTGTACTATACAGTACCACGATCCAGTAAACTATTTTAGTCGTGTTAATTCTTATGTCTCATAGTATCAGATCAGTTTCAAGGTAGGTGTGTGTCATCCTTGCATACTTAATTTTTCTTGATCTTGAGCAGATTATCAAATATAATTACTCTTGTAATTATACTGCATGCAGATAATCCTACTCTATCAAGGGGCCCAGTGATACCGTAACTCGTATAGAGATATGAGGGACAATAGTACTTTTGGTAAACCATCACTACCTCAACTAAGCTATGTGTACCGAAAAGCTACCGTTATGACTGCGTTTTACCGACAGCGTTAGGTAACAATCACACATACACATCTCTTAGTAGGAAAGATGAATACCTCATACTTTAGAACTTAACACTGAATGAAAACATTAATGACACGTACACAATTCCATTTAATGTTTCATTCGAGGTCTGTCAGATACCATGTTCCTAGAACATGTATCTATGTGATTAAAATGACATATCATGTCAATGGTCTGTAAAACTTGACCATCTTTTAATCCACATTCTAACCTTGTAATGGTAAATTAGTGTTCCTGCTAATTACCTCGGTTAGAGACTTTTAAGAGTATTTATTATCTATATTATGAAGCTTTACAATTTCAAGTCATGAACCCGAAATGATTCATAAATTCAATAATACTCAAGTCAACAAAATGACAGTTTATTAATCATTCAATTCATGAACAAAGCTTTATGATAATTTATCGTATTATTGACTTCTAGATTATTACAAACTAACACAAATAACAAATAATTAACGAATAAAATGTTGACATGTAATATCTAACAAAAATTACAACAATCAAATAAATATTTTACTTCAAACACACCCGGTGCATACAAAATATAATTACTGGTCCATTGTTTTTTTTATGAGAGTATACATTACTAATAAATACAAATATATAAAAATGCTGTATATGAATCAATTTTATCATAATTATATAATATAGTTAAATATATGAATAAAATTTAACATATATGATGTTGAATTTATAAATTATCTTGATACCCTTATTTAATATGGATGAAGTAACTTGGAATTTTTTTTTTTAAAACACTAGCTATGATCTTGTCAAAAAAAAACACTAGCTATGTTATGTTATTGGTTTCAAATATCTGTAATTTGAAAACAAAATTGAAAGTCTTTGAGAAATAAGTCAACAGCTAGATAAATTAAATGTGAAGAATACAAACCTGTTCAATTCAACTTATATTGAATAATGTTTTGTATCTTCAGTCTTCACTCTTCAGCGATCGTCATTGAAGAACATAAAAAATAAAAATCTTACACAGAGCTGGTGCACCAAGCGTAACCAGGAGGAACATTTTAAAAGGTCCTACACTGTCAAGTGGGCCAGGCCAAAAAGCTTCGCCGTCATGATTCCTCCTAGTGCGGGCGAAATCGAAAGGACTGCCCTCCAATTTCCTCCTTTTTCTTCCCCCTTTCGTCTCCCTTTTTTGTAACGCCTTTCCTCTTTTGCCCTCCGCCGTGATCCCGTATCCGGCGACACACACCAAAACCCCCTTCGACCCACCCGGCCCTCTCCAATTCTCACTACCAAACCCTAGGTTTTGCCCCGACCTAGGGTTTTACATCTCTGTATCGACACCAGTAGCGAGAAGGAGAGCGGAAGGGAAGAAACACAGTAAAAGATAGAATCGTGATGGCGTCGCGCGGCCTCTTCGGGTGGTCGCCGCCTCACGTGCAGCCCCTGACACCGGTATCAGAAGTGTCAGAACCGCCGGAGTCTCCTTCGCCCTATCTGGACCCTATGGCAGACGGGGGCACCGGAGTGATGGACGACGAAGCGGGGGCCGACGGTGCTGATGATGACATGGACGAGTCTGAGCCGCCTCCTGGAGCCGTTCCATTTAAGCAACTTTTTAGGTGTGCTGATCGTTTTGATTGGCTGCTTATGTTAGTAGGAGGGGTTGCGGCTGCAGCCCACGGCATGGCACTTGTTGTGTATCTCCATTTCTTTGGAAGAACGATCAACCTTCTGAATCTCCATGGAGATGCTTTGTATCATAACATTAAAGAGGTCAGTGCTTTAAATTTAGTGCTTCTCCATAACTTTGTTTGTTTTGTTGAGAAGAAAGAGAATTAAGGTTTGCAACTGCCTTATTTATTTGTTAATCACGACAAAAAATATACTCTTTTCTCTGAAGGAACTTTGTATTTTTGAGTTTAATATGTCTTCGTATTTCTCTGAGAAATTAGAGCTCTGGAATGAGTAGTTTTTGGTTATTTTCTAGTAAAAAGGAGTTTAGATATCCTTTGTATTATGCTGGATTTATTGGAAATATGTAACTTTCTCCCCTGCTGAATTTACTTTATATTACTTTCATTAAAAGCAGAAGAGACTTATAATTTTAACTTCTTTTATCATACGCTCTAACTTTCTGTGCAGCATGCCTTGTACTTCCTATACATAGCTGTTGGGGTCTTCATTGCTGGGTGGATAGGTAAGCTTGCCAACAGATTATTTCCTATACAATACATTGTATCAATTGCACACAAAAAATATCATCTAAGTTTTTTAGCTTTTTAGAGGTGTCCTGCTGGATTCTCACTGGAGAGAGGCAAACCGCAGTTATAAGGTCGAAGTACGTTCAAGTTCTGTTAAATCAGGATATGAGCTTTTTTGACACATATGGTAACAATGGAGATATAGTGAGCCAAGTGTTGAGTGATGTGCTGCTTATTCAGTCGGCTCTTAGTGAGAAAGTGAGTCAATTCTTTCTCTGACTTGGAAGCTATGTTACTTATAAGCACAGTTATATATTACTTTTATAAACTTTTCCTGATAGTTTGCTATGTAATACTTAGCTCCAGCATGTCTCAATTGGTTCACTAGCATCCCTCATTTTTTGTTATTAAAATTTTCCAATGCTTTGCTTATAAACAGGAGTCATTGAGAATGTACGTTTTCTTAGACATTGACAATATTCCATTTTAATATACAAAATCCCTTTCCTAAGACAAACTGAACTAAAACCACATCAAGCAAAAGGTTTATCTGCTGCTATGTCCGCATGGACTGGTTTATGAAGCACTGTGTGTGAACCAAATTGATATGATTTTCGCCAGTTACTCAAGCTTTGCCTGCCTGATATTTCCTTTTTGTTGGTTTACCTGATGCACAAATTTCAAGTACTTGCTGCAGGTACAAGATTTTCTTGTAATAATTACAATTTGGGTAAAGTAACGAGTAATTTTTTGGTCAGACTATTGTTCAATGATTGATATGACTCTGGAGTATCTTGTGTGGACTTTATTGTAACATAAACATCTATTAAATCTTTTGCTGTAGGTTGCAAATTATATACACAACATGGCAACATTTTTTGGAGGACTTATAATTGGTCTTGTTAACTGCTGGCAAATAGCTCTTCTGACATTAGCTACAGGGCCCTTCATTGTAGCTGCTGGTGGGATATCAAATATATTTCTACATCGACTTGCTGAAAATATCCAAGATGCGTATGCTGAGGCTGCTAGTATTGCTGAACAGGTCTCTATATTTCTCTGTTTGTTCTTGCAAACTACAGCAATTATTTATTTACCTTTGTGCAAATGCAACTGAACACATCTCCTCTTTCAGCACAAAAAGGTCAACATCTTATGCATCTACCTATTGAAATTAAGGTTAAATCAGTAAAAATTGACCAAATTCTCCAATTTAAATAAGTTCCTAATTAATATATGTAAATTTAAATTTGAACATGTGTACTTGCTTGGTTGTTCCATTGAGATTTTGTTGGTAGTTAACTAGACATACCCATTCCATGACATTACTATAATATTTTTTTCATATATATTTTTTTTATTTTCAACTTGATAATATTTTGATGATATGTGTATGCACTTTCCTGTCAGGCTATATTATATATCAGAACACTTTATGCATTTGTGAATGAGGGTCTTGCGAAACATTCATATGCAACTTCTCTACAAGCAACACTTCGGTATGGGATCTTGATAAGCCTCGTTCAGGGGCTGGGACTTGGGTTCACGTATGGACTAGCTATATGTTCATGTGCCTTGCAACTTTGGGTCGGGAGCTCATTAATTAAGCATGGAAAGGCTAATGGTGGTGAAGTAGTAGCCGCTCTGTTTGCAATTATACTGAGTGGCCTGTAAGTGAATATTAACACAACTCTGCTTTTAATCTTTAAGAACTTCTAGATGATGGAAAATAGTTTTGCATCACAACTAAATATATGTCACTTTGTCAAGCTCTTTTTGGCCTTTTGTTTCGAGTTGGAAGTGAATAAAACTCATTTTAGCTTCAAGGATAACCACATGTTCCAAGGCAGTTGTTTTACAGGGAGTTTAATTCCAGGTGCATGTTAAAAAAGAGTACAGTGGGAATAATTATTGTTGGGTGCTGTTCAGCCTAAGCAGCAAAAAAAACTGTCCTATCCGTGTAGAATATCTAGGAGTAAAGTGATCTATAGCTTGGAAAACTGAATTTTATCATTGCTATTATTCCATGTTTTCTATAACTTTCTCCCTTAAATAACCTATGCTCTCTCTCTTTCCCTGTTTGTGTAGAGGATTAAACCAAGCTGCTACAAACTTCTACTCCTTTGAGCAAGGTCGGATTGCTGCATATAGGCTGTATGAGATGATTAGCCGATCGACCTCGGGTGATAACCAGGGTGGTAAAACCTTAGCCTCGGCACAAGGGAATATTGAGTTTAGAAATGTGTATTTTAGTTACCCCTCTCGACCTGAAATACCCATCTTGAGTGGCTTCTTCCTCACCGTACCAGCCAGAAAGACCATTGCACTTGTTGGTCGAAATGGTTCTGGAAAGAGCAGCATAATTCCTCTGATGGAGCGTTTCTATGATCCTACTTTAGGTATGGAATTCTTTTCTTGTTTGTCAAATGTTTGTTTCTTTTTTTATTTTGAACTATTTTTTTCTAGTCTGAAAATATTTGTAATATTTTTCAGGCGAAGTACTCTTGGATGGGGAGAACATAAGGAATTTAAATCTACAGTGGTTGAGAAGCCAGATAGGTTTAGTGACACAGGAACCAGCTTTACTAAGCTTGAGCATACGAGAGAATATTGCTTATGGACGAGCCGCCACAGCAGATCAAATTGAGGAGGCAGCCAGAATTGCACATGCTCACACGTTCATCACCTCTTTTGAAGGGGGATACGGCACTCAGGTGAAATAAATCTCATCTTTGCATACCATTTATTTTGTGCATGCTGAATGATAATGCTGATGTTTAGTGTGTATGTTCTAGGTTGGTCGGGCTGGTTTGCCATTGACTGATGAACAAAAGATAAAGATCTCAGTGGCACGTGCTGTTCTATCCAACCCAGCGATCCTCTTGCTTGATGAGGTAACTGGTGGTCTTGATTTTGAGTCCGAGAAGGCGGTACAAGAAGCGCTGGATATACTTACATTGGGAAGGTCAACTATTATTATTGCGAGGCGGCTAAGTCTGATAAGAAATGCTGATTTCATAGCAGTCATGGAGGAAGGACAGCTGGTTGAGATGGGTACACATGAGGAGCTGCTTAACTTGGATGGTCTCTATGCTGAGCTTCTTAGGTGTGAAGAAGCAGCTAAGATTCCCAGGAGGTAACTGAAACTAATGTTGAACTATGTTGTTTTGTTATTTAATTTGTTTTTTTCATTATTGTCGCTCATTAGTTACATTAAGTTGACAAAATCTTAACACTTCACCGGGCTCCTAAGTTATGATATATTTTACTTCCACTAGTTTGTCTATCTGAGATTATGGTATGGAAAGTCTTTCATTAATTACAATGTTGCCCTTCTTTAAATTATTCAGAAGCCCAAGTAGGACATCCAGAGAGAAAAGTGACGTTCCTTCAACAAGCCAGGGCTACCAAGAGCCGTCTTCTCCTAAGATGGCCAAATCTTCATCTATCCAACAAACCAATGGCCTCCTACCCTTTCGCCATTCTGATGCCAACTATAGCACCGCAGCTTCAACCAATAATAACTCATCTCGTGGATCGCCAAAGGTCCAAAGCCCCCCTCCGGAGAAAGTCTCAGATGGCAACTTCTCAAGTGACCCTTCAATGAAAAGACAAGACAGCTTTGAGATGCGACTGCCGGATCTGCCCAAAATCGACGTTTCACAGCCAGTGAAGCACCTGCCATCTAATGGGTCTGAGCCTGAATCACCGATCTCACCTCTTTTGACATCTGACCCGGTAAATGAGCGGTCCCACTCAGCAACCTTCAGCCGCCCCTTGGATGATAGCATTGATTTTGGTTATTCAAGGAAATCGAGTCAACAGGATCCACCAAAGAATTTGACCACCCCGTCTTTCTGGCGGCTGGCTGTGCTCAGTTTTGCTGAGTGGATGTACGCTCTTCTTGGAAGCTTTGGAGCAGCCATCTTCGGCTCATTCAATCCCTTGCTTGCTTATATGATTGCACTTATCGTGGCGGCATATTACAAAATAGGTGTGCATGATCGGGACTCTGAAGTAAATAAGTGGTGCGGATCTATTGCTGCAATGGGAGTCATAACAGTCTTTGCGAACTTCTTGCAACATTTTTATTTTGGTATAATGGGAGAGAAGATGACAGAGCGCATCAGAAGAATGATGTTTTCAGGTATACTTGGTTATTTCCTTGAATAAAACCTTTTTGAATATTGTCAAGGTTGAGTCTGTGAGGCCTCGGGATCAATTCCATGTACTTTCTAGTGTTCTCTACATCTACCGTGCTACAAAATATCATGTTAATTCTTTGTTGAGATATCTATACTCACTGGTGGACAGTATGGTTCCTTCATGGAAATAGTATTTTGTTAACTTCCTTTTTGTAGGATCCAAAATGGTGTAGCACATAAAGGTTTGTTTTCCTAGTAAAAATTAATAAAATAATAAATTTGCACTGGATACATGGAAAGTAAAAATAAGAAGAAAAAAAAAAGCATAGTCATGCAAACATTGGTATATGTACATGTCAAAATCATATAAGACCAAAATTGAGTGTCGCAACTGATAGATTCTGTAATTATTCTGAAATAAAATGCATTTGTCTCCATCAAAAAAATTGTGTTGAGAATTTGAAATGTTCCATGCAGCAATCTTAAAGAATGAGATTGGATGGTTTGACGAAGAAGATAATAGCGCAGATGCACTGTCAATGCGGCTTGCAAATGATGCAACGTACGTGCGGGCTTCCTTTAGCAACCGACTCTCCCTTTTTGTGCAGGATCTGTCGGCTGTTGTAGTGGCCCTTTCTATTGGTATGTTTCTCAATTGGAGAGTGGCTCTTGCTGCACTTGCAACTCTTCCTGTACTCTTTTGTGCTGCTGTTGCCCAGGTACTTTTGCTTTAATATAATTGTTTGGCTGCTGTTTGTAGTCATGTTGGCTTTGGATTTTATCATGGCCATGTTGACTAAGACTCGTCAGGTTGACCTGTTAGCAGTATCTGGTTCAGCCAATTGTGGTTGGCTTGATCCATTGATTATTTTGTTTCGATTTTAATTGGAAAAGAAAGGCTTTAGTTCTTCGGTATACTCTCTTTCATCATAAAGCACAGTACTACTGTACCATAGTCTTTAAGGAATCCATCCTTTTAACATGTCAGGTCGTTTTCAGGGTTGTTGACCAGCCAGTGGTGCAGGCATATCGAGTCTGGCATTCATTTAGTAAGAGTTAATGACAAGAGCCTGACCAATTTGTTCTGGCATGTGGCAGTCCCTAATTAATTGATGAAGTTGGGTGTCCCTAATTAATAGAAAATTACTTAAAGTCCAGATGCTTTTTTTGTTTATTATTAGCTAGTAAGAGGGTCATTTCTTTTTGCAGAAACTGTGGCTCCTGGGGTTTTCACGAGGCATCCAAGAGATGCACAGGAAGGCATCTTCAGTGCTAGAGGATGCTGTCCGAAACATATACACAGTTGTTGCATTTTGTGCAGGAAACAAAATAATGGATCTCTATCGTTTCCAGCTTGGCCGCATTTATGTCAAAAGCCTGCTGCATGGTTTGATAATAGGATTTGGATTTGGTCTATCCCAATTCCTCCTTTTCGCCTGTAATGCCTTTCTCCTTTGGTTTACAGCAGAATCTGTGCATAAGCATCACCTAACTCTAGTGACCGCGATCAAAGAGTATATGGTATTTTCATTTGCCACCTTTGCCCTTGTCTACCCCTTTGGCCTTGCACCTTACATACTAAAACGGAGGAAGTCTTTGATTCCTGTTTTTGATATAATTGATCGTGCACCAATCATTGACCCTGATGACACCTCCGGCCTTAAACCACCTAATGTGTACGGCAGTATGGATTTTAGAAATGTGAATTTCTTCTATCCCTCCAGACCTGAGACCTTGGTTTTGAGCAATTTTAGTCTTAAAATAAGTGGTGGCCAGACAGTGGCAGTGGTTGGTGCATCAGGATCTGGCAAGAGTACACTAATATCTCTAATTGAGCGGTTCTATGACCCGGTGTCAGGCCAAATCTTATTAGACGGCCGAGATTTGAAGCTCTTTAATCTCAGGTGGTTGCGGAGCCACATGGGTCTGGTTCAACAAGAGCCTGTTATCTTCTCGACAACCATACGTGAAAATATAATATACGCACGTCACAATGCCACCGAGTCTGAGATGAAAGAGGCTGCGAGAATTGCGAATGCCCATCAGTTCATAAGTAGCTTACCGCATGGGTATGATACACATGTAGGCATGCGTGGCGTCGACTTGACACTTGGCCAGAAACAACGCATTGCCATTGCTCGTGTTGTTTTGAAAAATGCACCGATTTTGTTGCTTGATGAGGCCAGCTCCTCAATTGAGTCGGACTCCAGCAAAATCGTGCAAGAGGCACTTGGCACATTGGTCATGGGCAATAAGACGACTATTTTAATTGCTCATCGGACTGCCATGATGAAGCAAGTTGATAACATTGTGGTGCTAAATGGAGGTAAAATTGTGGAACAGGGAACCCATGATGCACTTGTGCAATTAAACGGTCTGTATGTCAAGTTGATGCAACCTCATTTCAAGGGTTTTCGTCAGCATCGGTACATGTAGTTTGCATATTAGGTTTGGTTGGAGCTTCATATTTTAACCCATTATGTCCCCACCTATTTGATAGACATTTTAAGTTAGAGGTATTTGTTATACTTGGGGACGTTCATTCTTTTCAAATTTTGGTTTTATTTGTTCCTTAAATTATTGTAATATTTTTCTTGGGATGGGGAGGGGGAGGGGGGCTGGTGTCATGTGATTATTGAAATTTGTTAGGATTAGTTAGGACATGATGCAAATGGAAGGGCCTTACAAGGGATGTTATTAAGAGAGGTTGTTGTGTAGCTAATCTAATTACCATGTGGAGGGGTTTAGATGAGATTTTGTACATCTTCAAAGATTATTGTAGAGAACAGTAGATTTGTGAGGGCAAATTGCGTTTTGTAAATTATTAGCTGTAGGATGTGTGTGAGATGTGGTGTTTTGTATATTGTGAATTTGATGAAATTGTTAACTCAGCATACGCTGTCTGATCTTTAATGAGCTTCAGTTTGTTTCCTTTCATTATATATCTGATTCTGCATAGTAATCAAAATATGTTATGCTTCAAGATTTGTTTGTCGTTAATGTTTGAGATATTCTGTAATTTTACTGTGAAAAGTTAAATATGTATAAAAACTGCATTCCTGGATACGGTTATTCTACCAGTCCGGGAGAACTTTGCTACCAGGCACCTTTTGTTGTGGAATTGTTGAGCGGCATTTTCTGTATATTAAATGGTTAATATTATAATAAAGTTAATGCGGTTTTCAAAAATTTTAAGTAATAAGTGAAAAAAAGTAGCTCTTGTTTCTACAAAATCTCATTGAAATCGTTATACTTTCGACAGCTGAGTTCAAGTGTTCAATAAAGCGCTCTTACATCGATAATTGGAATCTCCTGATCACCTCAAATATAATGGCATTACTTTGTCTTTTGTTTCTTTTTATTTTTATTTTTATTTTTATTTTTGTCAACACAGTAGTGAGTATAGATAACGGAGAAAATCCTTCGAACTCTAGTCATATCAAGAGAGGAAAAATAGAGTGTCGTGAGTTAGGGCTGCAAACCAATCAAACTAAATTAAACTTCCTTCAGTTTGAGTTTGAGTTTGAATAAGATTTGAACTGAACTAGTTTGATTTGTTTCAGAAGGAACTTCTATCGAACGAGTTAATTGCGAACTACAATTTTTTTTGAATCGAAGTCAATTGAATCACGAACTAGGAATTTTTTTGGCAGCTCTAGTTATACCGGTAATTTATGCATTATTTTTCTTCACGGGAAAAAAATTAACACGGTTTTCTTTTACCTTTTGCCTTTCACGAATTTACACTGATGAATTATGGACCAGCCCAAAATTTTCTTACCTTTTACGCGGCTGGATTGATTAACATTATAAGTTACTATTATATTAATAATTTTGAACTCTGATATAAGTTTGGTTCCTGCATTATTAAAGAATGATGGTTGAAGTCATTAGTTGCATTATTTGAGATTCGAACCTAAATAGTTCGCGAATCAATTTCGAATGAATTATATTCATTTTGAGTTTGAGTTTGAATAAGATTCGAATCGAACTAATTTGATTTGTTTTAGAACGAACTTCAATAAAACGAGTTAATTGCGAAAAAAAATCGAATCGAAGTCAATCGAATCACGAATTTTTTTTGGTAGCCTTAGTCATGACTGTCTAGTCAGGGTAGACACCAGTGACATACCATTTTTTAACTTGTGTCTTTAGAATTTATTCACGTGTTGTAGCTGCCTTTTGAAATAATAACACAAACATGATACGGTACCCCAACTAATTTGATCATGACATAACACATCATGCTGTTTTTAAATTTATTTTTCAATAAACTAGCTTAAATTAAGTAAAAAATAGTTAAATATAACTAAATATAACCAGTTATAACATGTTTAGTTATGGTGGCTTGAGACACATATTTTGACATTTGTATGACGTGACTACCTCTATCATTTTAGTTATGGCTGGTACAATATGTGAAAAATTAACTTGAACACTACACAACATGATATGCAACAAAATCACAGCCAGATATGCCACAAACATACTTCACTAATTGTATCTTTGTATTAAAGGGGAAAAAAAAAACATGATAACAATATTGGAGACACTTTAATTACAAAAAGCTGAGAATTTCCCTCAAATGTAATTCGTAAATGGAGTTGCAATGAATTTAAAGATCGGAAGAGAGACAAATGAGAGTAGGATTGATTAGGCAAGACTTTTGAGGGGTAGATTTATACGGTGAAATTCGACAGAAAACCAAAGAATTTTGCAAAAATTGTTCGTCAAATGTGCAAACCCGGTTGTGCCCTCGGTTTTTTTTTTTTCTCAATAAAGATTGGAGATTAAGACATCTAACTATTAATATCTACAAGGAATTTTTATATCTGAATTTTAAACCTGCGACCTCTCACACTGAAAACATTGCTTTTGCCACTAGATCAAAAATTGAATCTCGTGTTCTCGGCTTTTTCAGCAGTGTTCCAGCATTGAAATTGTTGATGAAGAATTGATTGGTAGCTTTGATTAAGTTAGTACTTTGATTTAGATTTATGAAAGGAAGCGGGGGCGTTCCGATGCCCATCGGACCAGGTCTTGTCCGATGGGTACAGACACCGTCTGATCATGCTTTGAGATTCGTGCCATTGAGTGCTCAATTTCGCTGACGGAGAGTGCTTCCGTTAATTACCGTGACTGACCCTTTCAAATAATTCTCTCTTCTTTCTTCGCTCTCGCTTAATCGCTCCTCGCTTTACTTCTCTCAAGGCTAGCTCCTGCTCTCAATCGGCCATTGCTTCACCTTCCTCTGCGCTACCAGTCTCAATCGCCCATCACTTCAGCCCGTCGAGATTCTATCTTCTCTCCCTCCAAATTTTTTTTTTTTTGAAGGTTGGAACCTAAAAGGTCCAACAGTTGGTTTGATTAATAAGAAAAAAAAGATTTACATGTCCAGATGGAATTGAAAATTATTTACAATAGCACGAATGCCACGTTCACTATCTCTATTTATCCGAAAGTAGTTAGGAAAATTTAAATTAAAAAAAAAAATGCAATCTGAATCCCTTCATCTCACAAGTTGCATTACTAATTTTTACAATATCACTCCATTCACAGTAGTACCGGGCAACTTTCGTGACAGTCTAAAAAGCTTTTAAACTAGAAAATTATTTTCTTGAATTTTTTTTTTGCAGTTAAGCATGCATCCTCTATTTAGAGAGGCTTTACAAGGGCATTAAAAATGAATTGGACAAGGCTAAGGAAGTTAGTTCTTTCGTGAGGAAGGACCAAAATCAAGGTTTTCAAAAGAATTGAACTAATTTTAGTACTTAGTATTGGTACTGAGTATGACTGGTACAAAGGTTATGCTAACTATTGATGTGAGGTTAAGCCTTAAGGGTGTTTTGAAAAAAAGTTCTATGTCATTCTGTAATGTAATACAATCTTTTGATGAGATACTGATTTAGTGCATCCTTCATAATTGATGACGTACTTGAATTGCAAAAGAACTTTTCCAGTTTTCGATCAGAACCATTAAAGAGAAATTTTATATGAAATAGGCCAAGATAACCTCAGTTTTCTGGTTTCATAAAAAATGATTCTTTAAAAAAAATTATTCCAAAATTCATGTAATATAGTCTGAAATTGTATATTAAGTTATATGGAACTATTACTGGTTCAATTTTTGGCTTTTTATATAATGGAATTGCATTTATTTAGCCCCTAAACCCTAATTTCAGCAGTTTTCAGATTTGTGCAGGGTACCTTGTTGTGAATTAAATATATTTTTGTAGGATTATTGGAATGAGTTGAAATTAATTGGAAAATGTTATCTATTAATTATTCTAAAAATAGGAGATAATTATGAAAACTAAGTCAATACCAGTAAGGAATTATCCCTATTTCCAGAAGCCTAAATGACCACATTTTTCTGGTAAACAGCACTAGTCCCAGTTTTTGTATTTTTGAATATTTATAGCTTAAATAAATATCAAAATTTTAACATGGTGTATTGCATTTTGATTTTTATGAGTGCAAATGACCACATTTTTCTTTTTCTTTTTCTTTTTCTTTTTCTTTTCTTTTAAGAAACTGTGTGAAGAAAGGGAAAATGACAGAGGAGAAATTTGAGAGAACTCTTTCATTACTCACTGGTGTTACATTAACTAGGACTTTGCCGAGCCTGCAATTATTTGTTTATGTTGTTGTTTGAATTGCATGTAAATGTATTGCTTGGCCTTTATTTTATTTTTTTGACAACAATGCCCCTCGAAAAATATTTGAAGGAAATGCATATGCATAATGATAAATGTAAATAATTATCCATGAGAATCAAATGTTTGTACTTCGGATTGCTGTAATTTATAAAGTTACTACTACTATTTTAGTCAATTGAAGGCAGGGAACAACCTAAGTGCTGCTTGTGTGAAATGAACAGTAGCACTAACAACCTAACTGCTGCTTTTGTTCACCTGAAGAAGAGAGAAGGGGCCACGAAGTGGCAGAAGAGAGAAGGCCGTTCGTTCAGATTAGGGAACTAAATAAAGGAGAATCTAGAAATTAATTCACTTCCGCAATTGGGAGAAGAGAGAGCGAGCGTGAAGAGAAGGCGAAGCAACAGCGAAGAAAGAAGAGAGAAAATTGTTTGAAAGGGTCAGTCACGGTAATTAACGGAAACACTCCGTTAGCAAAATTGAGCGCTCTATGGCACGAATCTCAATGCATGATCAGACGGTGTATGTATCCATCGGACAAGACCTGGTCCGATGGGCGTCGGAACGCCCCCGCTTCCTTTATGAAATTATTTAAATTTATTAAGTTTTAAATATGTTTACATTAATTTTAAAAACATATTAGACAGTTAGATTCTGCTTTGGATGAGATTTTTTTCAAAATCCAATTCCAAATATAATGGGTAGCCCAATTCCAAACATCTAGCGTTGATTATTCCTATTACAAGCCACAATTAAACAACAATGTCTAATATTTATTAAACCAGATCAAGTTGTCATCGTTTCTAATTAGTGTTCTAAATAGTACGCAATAGCGACACTATAGTATTTTAGGACCTTAAACGCTAAGTTATGAAATAAAAGTGTGTTATTTCAGCTACGACCGCTATACTGGTAATAGCGTCCGCTATTTGCGTTATACGCTATGCACTATAGCACACGCTATACTACATAGACTTTTATTTAAAGATCCAAACTGATTTTTTTTTAAGGATCAATTTTTTTTTCAAAGTTAAGATTATTTTTTATTTTAAATATAAAAATATAGATAGTCTATGTCACGATGCTTAGTTTTTTTAATAAAAAAAAGATATAGAGTTTATGAATTTTATTTTTTAAATAGAACCAAATTTAAATATTTAAAAAAAATGGGCACTATTGATTTGGATACTACAAAATACGACTCCACCGATCCCCCAACTATACAATATGACTACATAAATAAATAGCAAATGGCCCCACCGATCCTGCGGATCGGTGGAGCTGTTTTTTGTTGAAATGAAATCAATAGTGCTTGTTCTTTTGAAATAGTTAAATTTAGTTCTATTTAAAAAAAATCTAGTTTATGCCATGATGCTTAGGTTATTTTGAATAGAAAAAGATAGATAATTTATGATATTATTGAGAATATTTTGAATAACAATTTAAATTTTGTATTGGTTTAATATGAATATTCTAATTTCTTAATCAATTTTGCGTTACTTATTGCTATATGAAACTTTAGATAATGTTGATAATTAGTAGAAATATAAAACATATTTTTTTTAAATAAAAACGCTACATATGATAGGTTTCGCCATAGCTACGCTATTCACAATAGCTTTTTATTTAACATTTCCGCGATGACGCGATAATTGCTATTTAGTTTATGTTTTTTTTTCCTCGAATCTCAACCCCATAGTCCAGACTCCATACTCCAGACCTTTCAGTTTTAAACATACTATATATGAAGATCATTTTACCTTTATATATATTTAGAACACCATCAAATTCTATATTTGAACCTGAGAAATTACCAACTTGTTAATAATAACAAATTGTCACCATGAGTCGATTAGCTAGTAGTGTAATTTAATTAAGAAAAAACAAGCGACAACGAACTAAAGTTGAACCTCCGTCGTACCATATTGTCCACTGAATTATGCTGCCGATAGATTATGTGCTCCTCTTGGTTGGTAAAATTCAGGTGCGTTAATTTGACCGATCATCTATATCAGTTTCTGAAACTCCAATCTCGTTACATAACTAATGCATCTGCAATAATCATTTTCTTTGTTAAAAGTTACTTGCTAAGCAAGATCTATTATGTATTTAACTGTTCTAGTTACAATATCCCAATAATAGCTCATGAAAATCAAGCTCAAGAGAACCTATCAGAAATATCAGAAATCAACCTCAGCCCTCAGGGTACCTCTCACTCTGAAGTCCTGTGCCTTTGACCAGTAGAATCCTGAATAAAAGTATCAGATATCAAGCTCAGGAAAACCTATCAGGCACAGGGTCATTAGGTCACAAGCGAACAAAAGTTTATATGATTTGTCAAAATGTACCAGTATTTACATCTCACAAACACCGTAAAGTTTCTTCAATATTTATTTTAAGATGGTCCAAATAAAGTATTTTAATGGAATAGGTTCATGTATATTGGGTCCCTAGTTTAATTTTATCATTTCATATTTCAAACATGGGTACAAAATGCACATACGAATAAACAAGATTATGCATGCAAGAAGATTTCAAGAATAGAAGTTGTCGCCATATTGAACCTGGGACGTGAAATTTGTTCATTTGAACATCATGTTTATAAGGAAAATAATTCGTACTAGGCATAATGAATTGCGAAATACTAGAGAGAGAGCAAAAGCTAGCATAACTTGCTCAAAAGCAGATATCTAGTTTCTTTGTAAAATGAAAACTATATAATGATGCAGTGAAGAATCATATCAGAGCAACATATCCTTACTTATACAACAGGTAACTCACTAAAATGAAGTTATTTTTAATTTATTTCCTTCAAGAAAAATAAAACAGAAGTGGTCATTAAATACAGGAAAATTAAAAAGCAGAAAACACTAGCAATTTTTTTTTTTTTTTTGCTTCATAGCAATTTTATTTAAGAAATAGATATAATGTATTTGATCATTAACCATTACAAGATATCTAGTTTATCAGAACATCAAGGCAACATTTATTGCCAATCTATTAATATTTATCGCCATCTATGTGTAATGGTACTGATGTTTCAACATTTGTTGCCAATCTATAACCATTACCAGTACCAGTACATGTATCCGCCTTGGTTGAAAGATCAGATTGCGAATTCGAAATCCCGTAGAAAGAGACCAGTGGGGACCACACAGTTGTATCATCACTTATCTTACCCCCTGAAGACTCCATTTCTTTCTTTTCTGACATTTGCATGTCACAAACCAGAGGATATAAACAATTAAAGAGAAGAGCAAAACACCACAAGGGACCCCAATCACCAAGCCAATGATTTCTGCAACCTTTTGCTTTGAGGAAATATGGTTCTTACTAATAGTCAAGGTTGGGTTGATTGTGTTTTGGGCTATTGGTACCGGGTTCAGACTTGCAAGGTTGTTATCGGGTGTGCTCATTTTAAAAACCTCAAGACCGTTCAATATTGCATCATAATACTCAGATTTTGTCGAAAGATCCGGGTGAAGTGCAACCCACATATCCATTTGACCTGAGTCATGCGACCCAGAAGGAAAAACCACATAATCCATGTAAGTGGGTATACCAATTCCTCTACTGTATGCTACAACATCAAATTGGGTTTGTGCTGTCTGGTTATTAATGTAAATAAAGAATACCCGCTGGTTCACCTTGGCTATAGGATACTGTATCTCACAAAAATGGAATCTGAGGAGGTGATAGAACCCAGCATCTACGTTTAGGATCCAAGTGAGATTGTAATTCAAGTTGATTTGTGGGTTTGGACCCATTGATCGTGCTGTCTCGTACACTTGAACCGGTGCAATATATTGTGGAATAGTTGGTGGATATTCAATTGTCACATTAGTGTCATTTTGGAAGGTGACACCAAAAGCTGCACCGAAAATATAGCTCGAGTCGTCATCCCATGAGCGGTACAAACCTGAGTCTTCAGAAGGAGCTAAGGGCCGGCCACCTACATTGAGCCGGTACATTGTTTGGAAAGCCATACCTGGGTCATACGGAAATGGGGTATTAAGTTATTAACACCACCAGCAGCGTAGTAAGTTCTTGGAGAACTGAAGATATCAGGGAACGACATGATCTCAATTCCATTTACAAAAGCATATGCATTTGGCTGCTTGGTAGAGGGCGCAAAGGTTAAATTTAGAGTACTTGACGTGACATTGATGGAGAATTCCCGAATGAGGTACGCATAGTTCAGCGCATTTACGGTTATCAAGGCACTGAAATTGGAGAGAAGTGTGTAAGGGCCTGCAGTAGCAGTGAAGAATGAATTGGCAGCAAGGTATTTATTTGAATAATTGGTGGGATAGAAATAGAGGCGGAGGAAGTATCGCCCCGCAGAGAGAGGGAAGGTGTAGGTGTAATTTGCAGAGAAGATACGGGCAGTACTGAATGGTTCCGTTGGTACCTCTGGGTTCTGGTACGGGATTTTTACATTTTGGCTAGCTTCATTAGAAATATATTTTGTAACAGTGTCTCCAACCCATGTGAGGTTATTATCGGTATCGGGGAAGGTTCCTGATATGCCACAACTTAACAGGATGTGAGTGACATTGGAGTCTGTGGTGAAAGCCGGGACGACAAAATTAAGGGTTAAGACAGGAATAAATATTAGGATTAGAGAACATGTCACAGATTTCATTTTTTTGGGATCTTGTTTTGCAAGATTACTGATGGAAATTGAGCACAAGGTTGATCTGAATATATATCAAATCAGTGTTTGAAACTGCCAAAGTTCCTCAGAATAAGGAAATAAGTGGAGTAGAAGGGATTACCAGTAAAAACTAGGAGCATAAAAAAGGAATAGAAATCACTAGAACCAACGCTTGAGGTAAGAGGAACAGAGGAGCAAAAGTCACCAGAGATTGAGAGAGAGATTCTTGTGTCAGAACTCTGTGCTGAGCGCCTAGTACCAAATTAGTTTAGTTTTTGCTGAGTCTGTATAGAGAGAGATGAGCCATAGCTGAGGCAAACTATTCAACTAAGACTTGAAGCATGAACACGGCTTCCAGTGTGTAGGTGGTGACACATTTGATCTTATTCGCTACTTTTCTCGATTGCAAAGCGATTTTCATGTGGCATCATCTTTACTCTTGAGTCAGGTTGTATAATTTCGCTTTATTAGCTAGTCATCAATTATGAGAGAATATTGATATCCTCGTGGTGGTAAACCATACCAACAAGGCTGCAATTGATCTGTAATTTATCAATTGAGAGTAGATGGCCATCGGACCTATCTTGGTTAGATGGGTGAAATTACCATCAGATCTGCATCAAGATTCGTGTAACTCATTAAAATCCGTGCAAGTATTTTTCAGTTTCCGTGCACACAAATTTCAATGATAATCGTACGGTGCTAGAGTTAATTGAATCTAAAAGTTGGTCCGATGCCCATCGGACCTACTCCTATCCCATATTTTATATATGCTCAAAAATCAGAACTGGGAATGAGTCAAAGTAAGGAAAGAATTAGGCAGATTCCTAAAGGCAAAGATGGGGCCCACAAGTTATGATCAGGCTAGTGGATTTCATCAGGAGTGAGACGAATACGTATCCTCAGCATTAACTCAAAAGGGAATCTTTTGAGTTAATAAATCTCAACCGTCCAATTTGTTTTAAGATTCATGCAAACTAAATCTTTACTAATATTGAAAGGCCTTTATGTTATAGGTAAGAGTCAGATTGACTCCGTTTAAAATCAGACAATTGAGATTTATTAACTAAAAAAATTCCCTTTTGAGTTAATGCAGAGGATATGTGTTCGAGTGAGACAATGTGAGCGCATTATAAATCGTGATGGATTTTTTTTACACGTCACATCACGGTATAAAACATAGAGTATCTAACTTTTTGGTATGTATAGAGTATTCATATTTTTCTTTTAGTGTAGGTTCAGTGATACTGATACTCATGTAGTATTGAATGTTATTTTTTCTAGTTTAAACTAATGAATGTTTGTAATTTGAATTTTTAAAGTAATGTCAAATGTCCAACAGTCTTTTCTCAAAAAAAAATATTTGGAAATTGATGTAACTAATTTACGTCACGACTCACGACACGCCACGTCACGTATGGTCACGGCGTGACGTAACCATCTGCCGCCATTTTGATCACGTCACATGAAAAAAAATATTGATTATGTCACGTGACTAAATCACGGCATATTTGTCACGTCACGGCGTGTTACGTATTTTCTTCTCTACTTGAGACACATGTTTTGACATTTGTATGACTCTGACTACCTCTATCATTTAGTTATGGCCGGGTGAAAATAAATTAACTTGAACACTATACAATATGATACACGATCCAAATCACGGCCCGATATGCCACAAATATACTTCACTAATTGTATCTTTGTATTAAAGGGAAAAAAATAAATAAATAACATGATAGCAATATTGGAGACACTTTTATTACAAAAAGCTGAGAATTTCCCTCAAATGTAATTCGGAAATGGAGTTGCAATGAATTTAACGATCGGAAGAGAGACAAATGAGAGTAGGATTGATTAGGCAAGATTTTGAGGGGTAGATTTATAGTTTTATACGGTGAAATTCCACAGAAAACCAAAGAATTTTGCAAAAATTGCTTCGTCAAATGTGCAAAACCTGTTGTGCCCTCGGTTTTTTTTTTTTGAGGTCAAAGCACCTAACTATTTAATATTTACAAGAAATTTTTATATTTGAATTTTAAATCTGTGACCTCTGAGAGCATTGTTTTTGCCACTAGATTAAAAACTTATTCTCGTGTTCTCGGCTTTTTCAGCAGTGTTCCAGCATTGAAACTGTTGAGGAAGAATCAATTAGTAGCTTTGATTAAGTTAGTACTTTGATTTAGATTTATTAAATTTAAAATATGTTTACATTTAGATTCAGCTCTTTGGATGAGATCAAAACCCAATTCCAAATATAATGGGTAGCCCAATTAAGATAGTTTTCTTTTGGTGCACGAAGTTGGAAGCATGCATGTCGGATGCGTTAACCATCTAGCGTTGAATATTCCTATATATTACAAGCCACAATTAAACAACAATGTCGAATATTTATTAAATCAGATCGGAGTTAAATAGCGAACTATAGCAACATGCGCTATAACATAATAGCGGCGCTATAGCACTTTCAGACCTTAAATACTAAGCTGTGGAATAAAAGTGTGTTACAACCGCTAGACCGGTAATAGCATCCGCTATTTGCGTTACATACTATGCACTATAACACACCCTATGCTACATAGACTTTTATTTAAAGATCCAAATTTAATTTTTTTAAGGATCATTTTTTTTCAAAGTTCAGATTATTTTTTATTTTAAATATAAAAATATAGATAGTTTTTGTCACGATGCTTAGTTTTTTTAATAAAAAAAAATATATAGTTTATGGATTTTATTTTTTAAATAGAACCAAATTTAAATATTTCAAAAGAATGAACACTATTGATTTGGATTCTACAAAATACGACTCCACCGATCCCCCAGCTATACAATATGACTACAGAAATAAATAGCAAATGACCCCACTGATCCTGCGGATTGGTGGAGCTGTTTTTTGTTGAAATGAAATCAATAGTGCCTTTTCTTTTGAAATAGTTAAATTTAGTTCTATTTTAAAAAAAGAGTGTGTCTTCTATGGACATAAGGACCTATTTGTAAAATGAACATATTTTTATTTTCAAAGTTCAAACAGTCGATCCGAACCGTTCATCTTGTTCTCCATATTAATATGTGCTTGGAGACCAAATTTTACATTTTTCTGAATTTTTTTACTATTTATTAAGTTGGGTACAAAATTCAATGGTCTGAATTTGATATTTTTTGTATCCATCTTAATAAATAGTAAAAACATTCGGAAAAATGTAAAATTTGGTATCCAAGCACATATTAATATGGAGGACAAGATGAACGGTTCGGATCGACTGTTTGAACTTTGAAAATAAAAATATGTTCATTTTACAAATAGATCATTATGTCCATAGAAGACTTTGCCGGCATTTTTATTCATAACCAAAAAAAAAATATTATTAATAACCGCCCCCCCAAAACAATTTTACCCATGCCCAAACCGTCCCCCCAGGGGGCGGTTTACCCCCCCCCCCCCCCCACCAACCCCCCTGGGGGGCGGTTTACTATTTTTTTTTTTTTTTTTTTTGCGATGATGGATTATTTATAATTATGTTTATAATTTATGTATTTTGTAATATTATGTATTTGTTTATATTTTTAATACGATCGTATTTTATAATTTGTGAATAGTTTAACAATAACACATGATATGGATAGATAACAATAATTGTTTTGTAATATTATGTTTGTTTGAGCAGATTGAATTTATTACTTGAATTTTAAAAATAAAGATTTGAATACATAACACATGATATGAATAGATAACAATAATTGTTTTTTTTTATCTAAGCAATGCACTGATGCTCATTAAAAAAATATTAGTGTGATCTCATTGTCTATGCCAAAACACCCGTCATTTTTATCCATGCCCATCGAAACTTAAATTTCGCCAACTCTGCCCATCAAAACAAAATTATGTCAAAACTGTCCAAACCGGCTCAATTTTTTTTTGAAAAAAGTTATAATTTAGAAATTTTTTATATTTTTCTTTGAAATTAGATAGAAAAATATATAATCCGGATCAATATTTTTCAGATCAGGTTTTTCGCGGCTGTAAGAAAAAGTAAAATATTTCATTTTGTGTTATTAGAAAAAATAAAACAGCCATAACTTAAAAAAAATGAAATGGATCAAGGGTCGGAAACATCGTTTTTTTTTTAACTTTAAACGGCCATATCTTTTGCTAGGAAAGTCGGATTTACGCGTATGACCCCAATTCGGAAAGGGGAGGAGGAGACGGTGGTGACCATCACCTCGGGGTTTACCCCGGATATCCGAAAAAATCAGAATCGCCAAAAAATGTCATTTAGTGCCTCAAAAATTAAGTTTAAGATTTTTAGTATCTTAATTGAATTTTTTTATGTCAAAAAATACTTTTCAGCACTGAGAAATGAACCAGTAGCAAGTGCAATTGCCACAGGAGAAGTCTCATACAAGCATTTTGTCTTCTGGTTTGATTTCAAGGACTGAAAGGTATATACTGTAGCAATCCTGTAATTATAATATAGTTTACTAGTTCTGTTAATTCTAAGAAGCGTAGGCGTCTCTTAAATAAAGACAAAGGAATAAATCATAAAATCATAATGGATATTTTTTTTTTAATAAAGGGTATAATGGATATAAAATGAGTAAAGGGTATAATGGATATATTTTTATTTTTTTTAATAAAGGGTATAATGGATATTTTACAAATTTAAAATAAGATTTAACAGACAAAGGAATTAAAATGAGTAAATTTGTAAGTGTTTAAAGTTTAGAAGAATAAATATGATATTATGAAGTTTAGACATGAAATATGTAATATTGACAAATCATAAAATCATAAAATCCATTGTATTAAAAATATAAATAAATACATAATATTACAAAATATGATATTATGAAATCATAAATCATAAATATGATATTATCAAGTTTAACCTTGCATTCAGACGTTATTTGATTATTTTGTTAACTTATGTTTTAAACTATTCACAAATCATAAAATCCATCGTATTAAAAATATAAACAAATACATAATATTACAAAATACATAAATTATAAACATAATTATAAATAATCCATCATCGCAAAAAAAAAAAAAAAAATAGTAAACCGCCCCCCCAGGGGGCGGGTTGGTGGGGGGGTAAACCGCCCCCTGGGGGGGCGGTTTGGGCATAGGTAAAATTGTTTTGGGGGGGCAGTTATTAATAATATATATATATTTTTTTTTTTGGTTATGAATAAAAATGCCGGAAGACTTTGCCTTAAAAAAATCTAGTTTATGCCATGATGCTTAGATTATTTTGAATGGAAAAAAATAGATAGTTTATGATATTATTGGGAATATATTGAATAGCAATTTAAATTTTGTATTGGTTCAATATGAATATTCTAATTTCTTAATCAATTTTGCGTTACTTATCGCTATATGAAACCTTAGATAATGTTGATAATTAGTAGAAATATAAAACATATTTTTTTAAAAATAAAAACGCTACATAGGATAGCTTTCATTATGGCTACGCTATTCACGATAGTTTTTTTATTTAACCTTTCCGTGATGATGCGATAATCGTTATGTATAACCTTATTATTAAGTAACTAAATTTTATGTTTTTTTTTCCTCGAATCTCGACCACATAGTCCAGACTCAAGTCTCCAGACCTTTAAGTTTTAGACATACTACATATGAAGATCATTTTACCTTTATATATATTTAGAACACCATCAAATTCTATATTTGAACCTGAGAAATTACCAACTTGTTAATAATAACAAATTGTCACCATGAGTCGATTAGCTAGTAGTGTAATTTAATTAAGAAAAAACAAGCGACAACGAACTAAAGTTGAACCTCCGTCGTACCATATTAATTGTCCACTGAATTATACTCCCAAATCCCAATAGCCGATAGATTTTGGGCTCCTCTTGGTTGGTAAAATTCAGGTGCGTTAATTTGACCGATCATCTATATCAGTTTCTGAAACTTCAATCTCGTTAGATAATTAATGCATCTGCAATTAGGGGCGTTCAACCGGTCAGTTCGGTGATCCTAACCGAATTAAAATAATCAAACCAAACTTTTTTTCAGTTTTTGAAAACCCAACCGAACCGACCGAACTAAAATAGCAAACCGAATTAAAACCGAACCGATTAAACCGATTTAAACTTCGGTTTGTTCGGTTGAACCGAATAGAGGAATAAATAAATAGTTTGGTTGAACCGAAAATAAATGATCTCAAACTATTAATAAATGGTCTGTTCGGTTGAACCGAATAGAGAAATTCAATCTCAAAAAAGCAAAACACATAGATTTAAAATTGAAAATGAACTAAAATAATATACGAAGTCTCAAACTATTAATAAAATCGGTCGGTTCGGTTTATTCGATTTTGAGAATTCAAAACGAACCGAACCATTTAAACCGAACTATTTTATAAAATCAACCGAACTGAACCATTTAAACCGAAAAACCGAACCATTTAAACCGAAATTTTCCGATTCGGTTTAAAAACAAATAAACCGAACCATTTGAACACCCCTATCTGCAATAATCATTTTCTTTGTTAAAAGTTACTTGCTAAGCAAGATCTATTATGTATTTAACTGTTCTAGTTACAATGGTTAGAAATGTACTATAGTCCAGAATATTATGAGTCATATTAATAATTAATATGGATCAGGTCTTAATGGGCTAGGCCCATATTCTTATTCTCATCTGATCTAATCTGATCTGATCAAATCATATATCATTTTCTGAAGGGATGCAATGAAATGGTGCAATTGAATAGGTGCATAGTATTATAAATATACATGCAGAGTTCAGTTTTAGTGGTTCTAGAAAATTCTATAACATACACATCAGAAAGCGTAAGAGAGAAAGAAAGAGAAAAGACGAGACTGTTAATTCGGTACTAGCATACCGAATTACAGAAGTTTGTCAACATATTCGTGTGAATACTGATAGAGGCGTGACTGCTGAGCTGTTGTGTGAATCTGACACAAGACCGAAAGGAGAAGAAGGCTACTGCTAGACTAGACTTGAAGTTTCCGCTGCACTGCGCGTCTAGTGGTAAATTCTGTTTTAATCTTGGAATTAGTTTTATACATGGATTTTGATTTCGGATAGTGAATAATTTTGAAGAACTGGATTAAATTGTTGCACTATAACCTATCCGAAATCCCTACAACAATATCCCAATAATAGCTCATGAAAATCTAGCTCAAGAGAACCTATTAGATCGAAATATCAGAAATCAACCTCAGCCCTCAGGGTACCTCTCACTCTGAAGTCCTGTGCCTTTGACCAGTAGAATCCTGAATAAAAGTATCAGATATCAAGCTCAGGAAAACCTATCAGGTACGGGATCATTAGGTCACAAGCGTACAAAAGTTTATATGATTTGTCAAAATGTACCAGTATTTACATCTCACAAACACCGTAAAGTTTCTTCAATATTTATTTTAAGATGGTCCAAAGTCCAAACGAAGTATTTTAATGGCATATGTTCATGTATATTGGGTCCCTAGTTTTATCATTTCATATTTCAATCATGGGTACAAAATGCACATACGAATAAACACGATTATGCATGCAAGAAGATTTCATGAATAGAAGTTGTCGCCATATCGAACCCGGGACGTGAAATTTGTTCATTTGAACATCATGTTTATAAGGAAAATAATTCGTACTAGGCATAATGAATTGTGAAATACTAGAGAGAGAGAGAGAGCAAAAGCTAGCATAACTTGCTCAAAAGCAGATATCTAGTTTCTCTGTAAAATGAAAACTATATAATGATGCAGTGAAGAATCATATCAGAGCAACATATCCTTACTTATACAACAGGTAACTCACTAAAATGAAGTTATTTTTAATTTATTTACTTCAAGAAAAAAAAAAACAGAAGTGGTCATTAAATACAGGAAAATTAAAAAGCCAAAAACACTAGCAATTTTATTTTTTTTGCTTCATAGCAATTTTATTTAAGAAATAGATATAATGTATTTGATCATTAACCATTACAAGATATTTAGTTTATCAGAACATCAAGGCAACATTTATTGCCAATCTATTAATATTTATTGCCATCTATGTGTAATGGTACTGATGTTTCAACGTTTATTGCCAATCTTTAACCATTACCAGTACCAGTACATGTATCCGTCTTGGTTGAAACATCAGATTGCGAATTCGAAATCCCGTAGAAAGAGACCAGTGGGGACCACACAGTTGTATCATCACTTATCTTACCCCCTGAAGACTCCATTTCTTTCTTTTTCTGACGTTTGCATGTCACAAACCAGAGGACATAAACAATTAAAGAGAGGAGCAAAACACCACAAGGGACCCCAATCACCAAGCCAATTATTTCTGCAACCTTTTGCTTTGAGGAAATATGGTTCTTACTAGTAGTCAAGGTTGGGTTGATTGTGTTTTGGGCTATTGGTACCGGGTTCAGACCTGCAAGGTTGTTATCGGGTGTGGTCATTTTAAAAACCTCAAGACCGTTCAATATTGCATCATAATACTCAGATTTTGTCGAAAGATCCGGGTGAAGTGCAACCCACATATCCATTTGACCTGAGTCATGCGACCCAGAAGGAAAAACCACATAATCCATGTAAGTGGGTATACCAATTCCTCCACTGTATGATATAACATCGAACTGGGTTTGTGCTGTATGGTTATTAATGTAAATAAAGAATACCCGCTGGTTCACCTTGGTCATAGGATACTGTATCTCACAAAAATGGAATCTGAGGAGGTGATAGAACCCAGCATCTACGTTTAGGATCCAAGTGAGATTGTAATTCAAGTTGATTTGTGGGTTTGGACCCATTGATCGTGCTGTCTCGTACACTTGAACTGGTGCAATATATTGTGGAATAGTTGGTGGATATTCAATTGTCACATTAGTGTCATTTTGGAAGGTGACACCAAAAGCTGCACCGAAAATATAGCTTGAGTCATCGTCCCATGAGCGGTACAAACCTGAGTCTTCAGAAGGAGCTAAGGGCCGGCCGCCTACATTGAGCCGGTACATTGTTTGGAAAGCCATACCTGGGTCATATGGAAATGGGGTATTAACATAATCAGCGTAGTAAGTTCTTGGAGAACTGAAGATATCAGGGGACGACATGATCTCAATTCCATTTACAAAAGCATATGCATTTGGCTGCTTGGTAGAGGGCGCAAAGGTTAAATTTAGAGTACTTGACGTGACATTGATGGAGAATTCCCGAATGAGGTACGCATAGTTCAGCGCATTTACAGTTATCAAGGCACTGAAATTGGAGAGAAGTGTGTAAGGGCCTGCAGTGGCAGTGAAGAATGAATTGGCTGCGAGGTATATATTTGAATAGTTGGTGGGATAGAAATAGAGGCGGAGGAAGTATCGCCCCGGAGAGAGAGGGAAGGTGTAGGTGTAATTTGCAGCGAAGATACGGGCAGTACTGAATGGTTCTGTTGGTACCTCTGGGTTCTGGTACGGGATTTTTACATTTTGGCTAGCTTCGTTAGAAATATATTTTGTACCAGTGTCTCCAAGCCATGTGAGGTTATTATCGGTATCAAGGAAGGTTCCTGATATGCCACAACTTAACAGGACGTGAGTGACAGTGGAGTCTGTGGTGAAAGCCGGGACGACAAAATTGAGGGTTAAGAGAGGAATAAATATTAGGATTAGAGAACATGTCACAGATTTCATTTTTTTTGGGATCTTGTTTTGCAAGATTATTGATGGAAATTGAGAACAAGGTTGATCTGAATATATATCAAATCAGTGTGTAAAACTGCAAAAGTTCCTCAGAATAAGGAAATAAGTGGAGTAGAAGGGATTACCAGTAAAAACTAGGAGCATAAAAAAGGGTAAATCACTAGAACCAAAACCAACGCTTGAGGTAAGAGGAACAGAAGAGCAAAAGTCACCAGAGACTGAGAGAGAGAGAGTTCTTGTGTCAGAACTCTGTGCTGAGCGCCTAGTATCAAATTAGTTTAGTTTTTGCTGAGTCTGTATAGAGAGATGAGCCATAGCTGAGGCAAACTATTCAACTAAGACTTGAAGCATGAACACGGCTTCCAGTGTGTAGGTGGTGACACATTTGATCTTATTTGCTACTTTTCTCAACTGCAGATCGGTTTTCCTGTGGCATCATCTTTACTCTTGAGTCTTGAGTCAGGTTGTATAATTTCGCTTTATTAGCTAGTCATCAATTATGAGAGAATATTGATATCCTCGAGGTGGTAAACCATACCGACAAGGCTGCAATTAATCTATAATTTATATATGCTCAAAAATCAGAACTGGGAATGAGTCAAAAGTGAGGGAAGAATTAGGCAGATTCCTAAAGGCAAAGGTGGGGCCCCCAAGTCATGATCAGGCTAGTGGATTTCATCAGGAGTAAGAAAATGCGAGCGCATTATAAATCGTGATGGATTTTTTTTTTTTTTTTTTAAATTTTGTGGTAGGTACTAATGATTTTCCAAGTTAGCATCTCATTGAAAACCCTAATATTCACAAAAAAAAAAAATTGGCCATTTTCTAAGTTACACCCTATTTTTTTTAGTACAATTCTGGACCCTATCAATTACCCCTCTGATTTTGGGTTGAATTAGATTGTAAGAAGTGTAATTTGGTTTAAATTGCTAAAATTTGAGGCAAAGCTTACTGCCTTATTTTGGACCTTGACCTACAAATTTGGTTGTCTTTCGTAGAATTGTTGACTTTGGGTTGATTTTAGCAAATCAGAATAGGAAAATTTCAGTATAAGGGAATTAAAAAAGCAATATGTAAAGGTACTAAAGTTTTTACACGCTATAATCTATATTTTACTCATATTAAGTCTTTATTTTAAATCTTACTATCAAACGAATAAGTACTCCTTAATTAGAATTAGAAGATAAGATTTGGTCCAAATGGCTTTGGACCGGACACCATCCAAAACCTCTCAAAATTATACGATTAAAGTCCAAACAGTCGATCTGAACGCTCAACATGATTTTCTTATTAAAATGTGCTCAGAGACCACATTTTATATTTTTTTGGAAATTTTTCTATTTTTTATTTTTTTTAGATACGTACAAAATTACTGTTTTTGGACCGTTCAGAAACAGTGATGTTGTACGTATCTAAAAAAATAGTAAACAATTTCTAAAAAATAAAATTTGATCTCTGAGCACATTTTAATATGAAAATCATGTTGAGCGGTTCAGATCGACTGTTTGGACTTTAATCGTACAATTTTTGAAGGCTTTGGACGATGTCCGGTCCAAAGCCATTTGGACTAAATCTTATTCCGTAGCAGTATGAATTTGTATCTTCTGCATTAATTTAATGTATCGTACGTTAAACGATCTGGACCGTCCGATTTAAATCCACACTAATAGTTAAGGACCCGTGCAATATTATAGGCTTGGTCCGGATTGGTCCAAATTCTGATCGTACGGTTAAAAAAATTACATAAAAATATTTAAAACATATTACAAGCTTATTTTGATCGTTTCAGGCAATCAGTTCGTGTCAGATAGTTTTCGTGTTATTTATATTTCAAATGAGACTTCAACAAATGAAGAATAAAAAAAAATAGAAATTTCTTATTTAATTTCATTCCTTAATTCAATCTCGACGATCTCATGCAAGTGTTGTTTAAAATGCAAGATACAAGACGTACATTTGAAAACCATACTGCTACTATTTTGTAACTAATTGAAAATAAATGAAATGCAACTTGTGGTGGTTTTTGGAACCAACCATGCATATAAATTTAGTGACATTTTATCAAATCATCGATGTTCAAATTTTTTAATCTCCATCGATTAAGCAAAAGAGAGCATAGTGAGATATTGTTATTCTCAAGTTCAATCTCTCTTTCTTGATTTCAAAATCTTAGCTGTGATTGTCAAGTATAATTTTATTTATTTTTTCTAAGTTACTTGCTTCAATTAATTAACGAAATTTCATGTATACCCTTCAATGTATCAAATACGTACTTTCTTCTTCTAAAATTTATAATACTATATTTACCCATCTTAATTTTAAAAATTCATATATTTATCCAATTTATTATTTTTTTTCTATTAAAACTCATTACAAATTTATACGGTTCTTATTTTATCCTTTATTAAAAAAAATTATATAGCATATGTAAGACACATGTTTAGTTTTCTAATTGATTGATTTGTGAGGAAAAATATTGATTATCCTATTTATAATGCACACAGTCATATGTCTAAATGGCACCGTGTATACATCACAAGTAGAAAATAAATTATTTTTTCTCAAAAATTAGAATGATGAACATTTCTCTTACACTTGTTATATATATTTTTTTTTTACTTTTCTAATAAAGAGTAAAATGGAAGCTTTATGAATTCAAAATGAGTTTTATAATAGGAAAGGTAATATATTGTGTAAAATTTGTGAGGTTTTGAAATTTAAAAGGGTAAATATGATATTATAAATTTAAGTGAAAAAAATACATAATTTCAAAATAATTTGAAGGATATTATAAAATTCCCCTTTTATAATATTATCTAAGAAGGATCCGGAATCAAGTTGGAAATTAAGTTATAGATTTTTTTTTCAGGTCCCCTTTTATTTCTTGGGACATTCCTTCATTAGAACTTGTTTGGATCAGTAGTGTACATATGGCCACTAGAATTCACTAAGATTCTCACTTTTTTTTTAATTAATAATTTTAAATGTTTGCTAATAATTCCATTGATAACGTATTTATAACAAGTTAAATTATTCGCATTCCTCTAAGCTTCTTCATTCTCACAAATTCATCTAAATTACTATGGTAATCTAGTTCTACTTATCTACACTCTTTTTTTTTTGAAATTAGTGGCATAACCACCGATTTTCCATTAACAGAGAAAATCATACAAAATATCAGTTCGGTATTGAGTAATACCAGTGTACCTGAATCAAAAGAAAACTCTAAAGCAAAACCCACCTGCATCAAAACAAACTCTAAACATAACCCCTTGAATAGTATGCATGATAACCTACACAGCTAAGAAAACACATCTTAACAAAACCTGCTTATTACAACCAGAAAGTTAGAACCAAACACACAAAAAAACACAACCTTTTTAATCAGTACTCATCCTAAAATCCGCGCTTTTATATTCAGCAGATCCTTCATCTATCACTCTATCTTCTTCTCCTTCATTCGATCTAGTCGCGGGTCCAAGCATACGGATTGAAACCGGTGAATCCTCCACGAAAGTGATTAGTGTAGTTCCTATCAGGTCCTTTAAATCACAAGAAAAAATAAGATTCAATTGAGATGTTAAATCCTGTTTTTGATTTAACGCCCAAAAACGGACTACCGACATTATCTTGGATCCTAAGACCCTTATATCATGTAC